>CM061536.1:98423134-98849009 GCA_030545055.2 Neoaliturus tenellus | reverse complement strand
CAGGTGTTCCGAAATTCTTCCATCACATCGCACAGCAGAGTTACATCCAATTTTATATAAAAATCAGAATATTCCCCTAAAGTTTGAATGTTTAGTTGGTTCCAAACATTACAAGCATGATTGTAGTCTTCAACGGAGATTTCACTTTCATTTAATTTGCTATTGAAGGCTTCAATCGGTGGTAGACTGGTTTCTTCAAACTTTTCTGTGGAAGTTATATAATCATAGGGGAAAACTCCTTTTCGTAATACTAAGTCCAATTTATCTTCAGGTACAATTTTGCTGGTTTCTTTTAGATCTTCTCTTCTTAGGTTCTCAGACAATTTGCTCAAACTAGATGACATAAATCTATAAGAGTCTACGAAGCGAAGTTTAATTTTACCTACTGTTTTTGAGAAACTGATGTACTTCTCCAATGTTTCCGCTAATACTTCGATTTTTCCATCATCTCGTCCTAACTCTGGGATAATAAAGTGGGAGTCATAGCCGCTAAGATTGTGTAACACGACAGGGATAAAGTTTGGCAGTTTGTAATTTATATTGCATGAATTACAAGCAGGTCCTCTGTATAACCCTGTGAGGTGATCATGATCTCTTACTTTTTGATTTTCTTCACTAAAACTCTTCTTGCATAGATAACATCTTGTTGCCGAAATGTATTCTTCTTGTTGATTTTGGTTCAAAGGTTTCATGGGTAAAACATTACCGTATAGGCGTTCCACTTTTTTAGCAATGTCATACAACTGGTCTACAAAATACTTAGCAGCTTCTTCCCCACGGTAGAGTATCGGAGTGGATGTTAAGCCATAGTCTTGCAATTGTTCTTCAGGTAAAGTAGATTTCACCAATAAGCAAAAACTGTTAGGTTGATGCAATTGATATTTGGTTCTTCTAGTTACTTCACCATCCGAAAGTTCCTGCGGCACTAACGTCGATTCAAAGTCAGCGTAGATAACTAGTGGAATCCGGTATTGGTGAACTGTTTTATTGAACTGAACAAATGCTCTAGATGGTGGTGGCAGACTAATCTTCACTTCATAGTTGTCATTACAAAGACGTTGGTGTTCTGACAACCACTCTGATCCTCCACGTCTCAAGTCTTTATTTGTGAAACAAAAGCATCTCTTACACACTGTTACTCTAATTTTCTTTTTAGTCACTTGTCGTCCAACCAAAGTTTCAAAGTTCTTGATGTAAACATAATGTGATATTTCACCTTTGGTCAATAGCAACAAATCTGTATGGTTTTGACGTTCAGTCTTTGTAACTCGTAACGGGTAAACGTTATTTGATTCGTCTAAACCAAACACATTAACTGAAACTCCTGGGTTTTTTCTTTCAAATTTAGCAACATCATTAAGACTAACAGGATACGACATACCTTGGAAGTTATAGCGGTGTTGAACAGCTTCGTATGCTATGCTAGGTCTACAGGCCATAGGTTCCACATATTTTGCTAACATTGCATACCGGAAACATTCATTATCCTCATTTTTCACATTGATACATGATCTTGTATCTCGGATCACCTTTGGTAGAGGGATAAAGCTGCTTCCTCTCATACCATATCCATGCTTGTGAACCCTCACATCCATACCTTCAATTGATGATAGCGTCCAGCCGGATCCTCTTCCTTCATGTTCTTGAAGTTTCACTAGCAGTTCAACCAAACATTCTTCTAAAATTTCGTTGATATCAGATGTGGTTGTAAGGGTTCGGTTTTTAGCAATGAATGCTCTCGGTGAATTTTCACCATCGGTATTAGTAAACATAGCCTCCAACACCAATCCAAATTTAATAAAGTTCAATCTTGCCAATTCTTCCGTCAATGTTTTTACAACTAGCTTTTTAGCTTGACTTATAAAATTTTCCAATTCTAATTGCACGTTATTAATTTTGAAATGAATTACAACTGGTCCTCGCAAGGCTGTAGTGCGCAGTTGTCTTATATCTTCCATATCCTCTTCTTGGGTACGCAGTTGTCTTACATCTTCCACTTCTTCTTCCGTATCTTCTTCTTCCATTTTCTCTTCTTGAATAAATCCTCCAGCTGTAGATGGTCCAGCTTCGGCAAATTGAATAACACTTGGTCTTCTTCTTTGCATTAACTGTAAATAGCTAGCCCAGTCCTGCTTCTGAGGTTTTTCCAAAAACCGATCAATCGCATCCAAGTCTTCTTCACTTACTACAATCTCTTCTTTTCTGTCCTCTTCATGATGCAATTCTCGGTGTAACTGTAGATAGCTATCCAATTCGTCCATCTGATTATGGTGGTTTTCCAAAAACCGATCAATCGCATCCAAGTCTTCTTCACTTACTACAATCTCTTCTTTTCTGTCCTCTTCATGATGCAATTCTCGATGTAAAACAAAGATATCTTCGTCTTGGAAAAACTCACCACAAATATCGCAAAGGGCCATTTTTTACAGTTTGGCTTTGAGTGTGCACTCGGTGAATGTCCACGCAATAATGAGCAGCGCGCTCAACCGGGTCCCTTTATACCCGAGGTTGAAGGGTGGGGGAAGGTGACGTCATATACATCCGGTTTATCAATCATGTAGTAGATTTGGCTTTTAAACACCCATTTTCAATATATTCTTCAACAGGCTTGATAAACCAATGATGTTTGATCTAAATCCACTACTTTGTACAAGTTTTTTCAAAGATGTCTGTTTGAGCAAGTTTATGTGGAACAAGGTCATTTGAAATTATTATTTTTCAGCGGGGGATAGAGCACTGCAATGGAGCCATGTTATAGAAGTGGTGTATCCATCCAATTGGTTTGCCCTTTTTATATTTCCACAAACTATGCATTTATGGGGGTCAAGGTTGCGTAAAGATACCCTTTGAGCGGGGGATAAACCACTAAGCAGCATGCTAGTCCATTGCCGCAAAGTGATCTATCCCCCGCTCTGTTCTACAAAACCTCAATCAAGTCCAAGTTTAAGTCCTAGTTTAACACTTGGTTGGGAGAATTACATTAGTTTGATACTTATTTCTACCGTTACACTTGCTCCATTCTCAAAAAGATATAAATAATATAATCCTGGATACTGTCCTGTTTCACGTCCTGCATGTTCCTTAATAAAGTCAGAAGCCAATCTTTTTGAATATTCATTATGAAACACTTCTCTCACACAAACAAGAATTTTTTCTTCCACCAATTTCACTTGAATTGTTGTTAGTTTGCTTACATCATCCTTGTCTATCAGGGGTAGCTTGTAGGTGAAAGTATTTGGTGGTAGTTTTTGCGTTCTGTCAAGTAAACAACAAAATTTTTTATACAATTTCTTCTCATTGTCTGTAATACTATTAATACCAATCAGATTATAGTACGAAGGTTTATAAGGTATACGACGAGACATTTTTGGTCACCGGTCTTCTTAAGAATGAGCTCCTGGATAGCCACTTCCAACGAAAGCTGGAGCGTGAATGAGAAGTGCGTGCAACCTGACCGCCTTATATCACCACCGGGCGACCACGCCCAGGATATTAGGGTGGGGGACGGGGTGGGGGAGGGGGTGGGGGAGGGGGTGGGGGAGGGGGTGGGGGAGGGGGTGGAGGAGGGGGGGGGGCACTTCTCGTCCGAAGCAAAAAACTTTTTGGTCAAGGTCAAAAATTTTTCAAAAAAAAATTTAAAGGGGAGGGGGAGGGGGTGGGGGTGGGGGAGGGGGTGGGGGAGGGGGGGGGGACTTTAAAAAAATTAAGCCCCATGGCATTCTTATGTTACCATCGCTGTAGTCTCCGAAAAGACACAACTATGGACAACTCCAAACTTGTGTTAGTAATGCCTACCCATTAATGTTTACAAAGTACTTTAATATATTTACTGTGTTAATAAAAACCTTACTGTTAAAGATTTTGAAAACTTTCATATATTAGGTCAAGGTCACAGAAAACTTTAAAAAAAATTAAGCCCCACACCCCCAATGGGGGGTGTGGGGGCACTTGGGTTGTCATCGCTGTAGCCTCCGAAGAGACCCAACTATGACAACAAGGCAACATCCAATGTCGTGTACCCTTCGCCACGCGAGACTTGTAAACATTTACTGCATTGTCTTTTCAATAGCTAACAAAGATTCGTTTACATAATTTTGAGGTTTCCATGAGGAAACAAACTGAGGACACCCTAATGGCTTACGTCCTCGGTCCGAGTGCAGAGGGCCGCCGCAACCTTTTGCATGCCAGCGTACAAACGGACATACTCCCACAACCCCAGCCGCAACCTGTTGCATGCCTGAGAGGAGCCTAACAATACTTCAAACTGACTTTACACGGGGGCCTACTCCCGTAACCCTATCTTTAATATTGTTAATTTAGCAATGCAGTATATTTTTACAAGTCCTTTGTGGGTCAAGGCCACACGGACATTAAAAAATTTCGTACCTCGTCTAACAGTCCAATTAGAATTGGACTGTTAGACGAGGTACGTTACCTATAATAAGTCTTTAATCCACAGTTCAGGGGCTAAACAATGGATTTTAATAAAAAATTTCGGCCCCCGTACATCCATGGCGAACCACGAATGTTCGGGGGCCTTGGGGACTAAAAAACACAAATAGCTAACAAAGATTCATTTACGTAATTTTGAGTTTCCAGAAGGGAAACTAACTGAGGACACCCTAGTGGCTTACGTCCTCGGTCCGAGTGCAGAGGCCGCCACAACCTTTTGCTTGCCAGCGTACAAACGGACATGCTCCCACAACCCAGCCGCAACCTGTTGCATGCCTGAGAGGAGCCTAACAATTATGAAAAGTGGCTTTACACGGGGGCCTACTCCCGTTCCCTGTCGTTACAATTTAATTTGAGCTGTGAAAAACGCTCAAGGGGAAATGCTAAAACAAGCGTATACACTTTAGTTAAATATAACACACTTACAACACACAATTGAGCTCAACCTGGTAAATGCTGGAACAAGCACATACACATTAAACACATGACAAACAAGACACACAGGATAAAGACAAACAAGACACACAGGAGACATAGGGTACAAGTGAAACAATCTCATATAAAACAATTCCCAATACCCAAACGCAAGCGCAATATCTTAGAAATAATACAAGTCTTAAAGTTAGAGTAGACTTCGCTAAACAGTGAAGGCGCCTTTCAGTGTTTAGTGAGGCCTATGGCGGTCCGTCCCGATCGATCACGTTCAACGCTCGGGAGCGGACTGCGAGCCGGCTGTGGCCGGGCCGCCTTATATCCCCACCGGTCTCCCCCGGCATGGGGCGGAGGTCCACCCCGGGGGCGGAGGTCCACCCCGAGGGGGGGGGGTCCGCCCCCCAAAAAACGGAGACGGGGGCGGAGGGGGGCGGAGGGGGGGGGGATCCGCCCCCCAAAAAACGGAGACGGGGGCGGAGGGGGGGGGCGGAGGGGGGGGGGGGGTCCGCCCCCCAAAAAACGGAGACGGGGGCGGAGGGGGGGGGCGGAGGGGGGGGGGGGTCCGCCCCCCAAAAAACGGAGACGGGGGCGGACGGGGGGGGGGCCGCCCCTCAGGGGTGGTTCAAGGTCACCGACTACACTTTTACTCTAAGTCTGGTTCAAGGTCACCCACTACACTTCTACTCTAAGTGTTCGCAATACCCCCACCCTAATCGAGTCCCTAAGCTACGTGACGGCGCTCAGCCAGTATGTCTCAGGCTTGCATGCGGTAAGCATCGCTGCTCTTCGACTCTGTTCATGTAAGTGTTTTACAAGTTTTTGCCTCAAGGTCATTACACTTTAACTCTGGACTAACATGCTTGGATTTTCTCTGATTTTACTCAAGGTCACTACACTTTAACTCTGGGATGATTTCGACTTATAGTATTTCAATGTTTTGACTCAAGGTCGTCACACTTTAACTCTGGGGCGGGATCGACTTGTAGTATTTCTGTGTTTTGACTCAAGGTCACCACACTTTAACTCTGGGACGGGATCTACTTGTAGTATTTCTGTGTTTTCACTCAAGGTCATCACACTTTAACTCTGGGATGATTTCAACTTTTAGTATTTCAGTGTTTTGACTCAATGTCACCACACTTTAACTCTGGGACGGTATCAACTTGTGGTATTTCTATGTTTTTACTCAAGGTCATCACACTTTAACATGTAACTTTAAGGTAGCACCGAAACGGTGCTACCCGGCTTGACATTTTCAAGTTTCCCAAGATCATCGCAATTTCCCCCACCACTTCCCATATACCTAGAGTGCGCGGAGCCCGACAGTCAGTCGCTCGGTGTCTGTCGTAGGGTGCGCATCGCGGTTGCAGTAATGGTCGAATGGGGGCTTCTGGGCCCAGTTCAAGGTCACCCGGGCGTTGTCACATGACGGTTTAGGCAGAGTCACGTTGCAAACTTCAAGTTTCCTCGGCACTTTTGCTGTTTCTCATCGCAAATTCGCTCCAAGTCGTCAAGGTCATGGTAACTGTGACTGAAACTCGGAGCGTAGTGTGAGAAACGGCAAAAGTGCCGAAAAATTTTAGGTTTCAGCGTGACCTTGACCTTTTGTGGCATCAATGACGTCATCTTGGTGACGTAAGTGGTGATGACGTCATCAGCACGTCATTTCTGTGACGTCATGGGTGTGACGTCATGGATGTGACGTCATTGGTGATGACGTCATCGATGATGCAATCGATGACGTCATCGATGAGGTCATTGACCTCGATGACGTCATCGATGACGTCATCCCTCAGGTGACCTTGAACTGTTCCAAAAGCCCCCATTCCCCACTACTGACATTCTCTTGTATTCTTTAAATTATGTTATTTAATGCATTATTTTTTGTTATTGTCTCAGTGCCCTTTGAATTGTAGGTTAATTAATTTGTGATCTGTTTTCACCACTTCAATTGTATATTATTATGTAAACTAAATTGACGTTGGAATAAATTTCCTATTAAATGTTTTATCACAATAAACATCTCGAATATTAAAAAGAAACTGCCATGGGAAGTTGCCATGATGCACAGTGAAGTCTTTTTAGGAGAAAATGTTTGTTAATAACTCACAAGTGAAGGGAAACAAAAAGTAGTATATAATTTGGCACTTTGTTATTTTACACCTAAATCCAATGGGGGCGAGTATGTAGGTTTGCCGTCATATTGATTTTGTTGTTAAGTATAAGTTAACCGCTGTGTAGATAATGTATATACAAAATTTGATTAAGTTATGTCAATAAATAAGCAAGATACAGGATTTCGTTTATCTCCCTTAAGAACAACATGGGAAACACATTTTTTGGGGGTTTCTCCGTAACTAGTTTCACCAAGAAAACATTCAAAATACTAATTTTTTCAAACTTTCTTAAGTGGTTTCAGTTAAAATTGTTGATTTTTTAAAATTTAGGTCAAAAAATTCTAAGACTTTTTTTGAACTTTTTCACACCATAGAAATCTGTTACTATAATCCGATCATTCTGGTTCGCTGGCCCATGAAACTTGACCTGGTCCTACACCTCCATGACAAATTTAACCAAAATCGGAGGTTCCTTTCTAAAGTTTTCAGTACCACGCGCACATATATATGATTGAATACGTATACAAATATATAAATTAACACACATATCAAAATGAACGAAATGTGTTTTTGGCTTCTGGGGACCTCAAAATGGAAAACTAATATGGTCCCGAGCTTAGGTCTTACCATTCCTACCACCGTAAAAGCGTATTCCCTGTAGGGGAAATTCGCTAAAAATAGTTAAATCATTTTGTGATGATACATAATACGTATTTTTATAATGTTAAAATTTAAGATACAATAAGGTTACTATTGTATTTTACTTGTCACCTTTCTATCCGAAAATAGTTAAATATTTATAAATATTAACATCTTAAATAGTAAAATATTCATTCTTTTATCCTATAAAGGATTATTTTAAACTTCTTCTAAGTTGCGTTAGTAAAAATATCATATTTCATCCTAACCAATTATTTTACTATTTATAGTAAACTAATAAATTAGTCCTGCAATCCATGAACTAAACAGTTTTCGATTTCACAATGCAATGAAGAGAAATTATATTTTAAATGTTGTTAAGAAATATCAATTTAAACTACTTCTGCTCTCAATCGAAATATTTAATGGAATCTGGAAGTATCACTAATATTCTCTAAGTACACTAGCATCCACATTCGCATCGTGGGAGTACGCTCTTGCACGTCACGAGGATGTGGGAACAACTACAATCGCTAATCATAAAAGTCATATTTTACAAAGTGGTTGGAACGGATGATAAAGCACTCAAATAAATCTGAATGTTTGTCTCCGGGGTCACATTATTTTTTATCTCCAAAACTCGTGTTTCATGGATTACAAAAAATGCTTTATTGGTTTAAATATTCTTAAATTTTATATGTAAGACATACACGACTCATTTACTATGCATAAAATAGAATGGGCTGATACCAAACGACCATTATAATTAAAAAAAAAATATTATTTTCAATACAATTATGTACAAAAACTATTTTTTACAATAAACTAATTTTGGACAATCATTGTTTTTATAAAACATTTTTTATAGATTGAGTTTATTAAAAAAAAATTCATTTGAAGACCCTAGAATCGTGGTGCGATGGGAAGACTTAAATTACATACATTAAATAAAAGCTGCCGTAAATTAAAAAAGTTGGATAAAATTACCATACAGCTGAAAATCAAAAATAAAAATAAAATAAAAATCAAAAATAAGCTTATTTTTTTACTCAATCTGAAACTAATATTTTTATATATTTACTATTTCCCATTATCTATTTATTTTAATCTTAATCCAATAATTTTATTATTAATATCATATTATGTTTTAGAGTGTTCCCCAACACATTTACCTGCAGTCTGACGATTCTTTTTTTATATTTACCCACCAATAATATTAAGTTAACAGTAAATTTTCCAAAATTTTGAGTTGAATAACACAGCGTAGTACAAAAACATCATATTATATTGAATACAAATATTATTAGCAACTAAAATTATGATTTATTGGGCGAACCAAAATATTCTGTTATTATTCAATAATACAGCCTAGAGGTAAATTTATTGATGAGATTTGCCACGGCGATATTGCCTCTTTGATTTAATTGGTATTCACCAGGATGAGAATTATTATCATAACATTATTTGAGTACGACTTACAAAATGTTTTATTGCTGTTGATTAAAATACAAACTATAGAGTGTGTTAATGACATGTTAACTTAGTTTAAAACTAAACAATTAATTTTATCCATACCTTCATACCTAGGTTGGATTGAAAAAGTCGAGATGTTACAGTAAATGGAAAGTAAATCGATCCAATTCATACTGTTGAAAATCATAATATCGTCCTTACAAAGAAAAAAAAAAAACAACGGCCCTGAGAGGCGCTGGTTGTTAAGGATTCCGGCGTGATTTGGACACTCCCATCGCCTTAAGGATTTCATTTCCTTCACTAGTTCCCACTTCGCCCTTCTCTCCTTACAAATTCTCAACATTACCCGTCTTACGTTATTGTTTTGCATATTTATATTACATTAGGCTTGATTAATGATTTTTACGCTTATGTTACAAAATTAGAAGCTGCGATACAAACTCAGTTACTTAATATGATATAAGATAAATCTCTGTGATGAATCTGAAGAGATTAGTTTAGCTTCATGCGCTAATAAAGATTGGATTGCTCGTTGTTAGTTTACACTATAAATTACCTCCATTAGAATATAACGATGGTTATTCAAAGTTTGTGGCTTTTACAGATACACATACGTATTTTTGTCTTGTTTTAAAAAAATCAAAGAAACGTACAAATAAGAATATTAGATTGTTGAAAATAAAATCTTAAATAACTTAGGCCTGTAGTTATTGGATGTAACAGCCGAAAAGGAATAAGAAACAGGGAACTGCAGCAGATCGAGCAAATCACTGAGTAAATACAGAAGATTATGTCGAGATCCCGTCCTGGTAGTCCTGGTTGTCTTGCCAGAAGGCTGGTTTAAACTCAAACTAAAAATATTATAGGCTACATTTGGTTAATCAAGTAGAATGGTACCAATGATTCTAGAATACTTTATTAAAATTAATAATGATTAAGTAATAAAATATTAAATACGAGTAAGGTATGTAAGTGTGAAGTCGAATCTCGAAAAAAACTCGAACGATTTTCTTCTCACTTTGCAAATATCTTAGTTCTGGGAATAACATAATATTAATATAAGTTACTATGCAAGGGAAAGTCTTATGGCTTTATAATCTTGAATTGAAATTCTAAAAATTTTAACATTGGTCTTATTTAGTTTAAAATAAAAGCAAATGATGTGTATAAAAAAGCTGACTCAACTGTCAATGTAGAAACTACATGCTCCAGTATTAATATAAGGGTTATTTCATTGTAGCCAGTAAATGAATACCAAATAATATTATAGTGAACATAAAACATCTTGAAAGACGAGTGAGCAAAGCGAACGAACTCGTCTTGAAAGAAAAATCCTTTTGGGCATGGTATTTTAGCGTACAGTCTGCGACTGATTTTACTATGAATACAAAGAATTGTTTGAGTTTACCGAGCAAATGGCCGGCACCTAGGTACTGTTGAAATGTCTTAGTTTGTATGCAAAACTAATTCAGTTTCATTATAATTGATTATAATCTTCATAATCAATCTAAGTTTATTATTGAGCAAGTAAATTATAAACTTCTATACAAACAGTTTTGCCTGATAAACAACTTTCCAGACAAATCCAACTAAATTGCTCAGCTGCTGTACTGTCACCTGGTTTTCAGTAATTTATTATTTTACACAAGCAATAAAAACAGTTTCGTTAAAAAGTGAAAAATTAACTAAAAAAATTGATTTTATATTTTAATATCTAAAATATATCTAAATGGTATTAACAAATTTAAAGTTTTTGATCATAAAATATATTATTTCATATATTTATTTATTTATTTATATAAAATTTCGATTCATGTTTAGTAAATGTGAATACCTGGTAAGATAAGCAAGCTGAAAATAGCTAATAATATAGTCGTATAAGTTACAATTATTTTCATGGGGAAAATCAAGGCAGTAGAGGAAGGATTTTGTTCGTAGAACTTCACTAATTAACCTAAATTTTCACGATATATTACTTATCTCTTTAAGAGCTTTTTTCTAAAGATATTGTCTATAAATATAAAATTCCAAATTTAGTAATAGAGCACTGATTAATTTAATTTATTACATAAGTGTTTTTATCAATAAATCTTAAATTAATTATTACATACACAAACGCAATTAATAAAAAATGAATTTTATTATTTAAAGCTAGAGTGAATCTTAACCGAAGTGGTAATATTTTTTAATTATATAATAGATTTCAATAATTATGTTTGTTCCTAATCATAAATAAAAACTCATAAAACACTCCTAATTTCGTCTACATTTTAGACGAAAGCTTATGACTAATTATTACAATTGGACATTAATATTGCTGTTACCTAAAATACATAACAAAACTACTCTATATAGTATTATGAAGTAGGAGTCGATGTCTGGGAATTAAAGCTATAAGTTCCACTGTCATCTAGGTGATATTAAAATGGCAGTTGTACATAGCTGAGCTAAAATTGGCAGTAATTCCTCCCACTCCCCCACACACTGCTAGATAATGGCCGGCAGTTTTAGTTTGTACTGTTTTGGCTTGCAATGTTGTTTGAACTAGTTTACCCGTTAGCTTGTTTACATTTTTGCCAACAATTAATTGCCAACAATACCTTTATTCGAAATTATTTTCCCATCATGTGTAAAAAAAACAAAACAAAAAAAAACAGCGCAATTTCTTTAGCAATTTTATTTTTACTAAAGCTAGCTGTAACCTTTTGGGTATCATATTAGTGTACATCGATATCTTCCATAAGGTTTTAGGGAATTTCTGATACATATTTAGAGTTTAGTTTAGTTTTATATTGAGTCTTTAGTTTCAGTGAAGGTGACAAAGAATTAAAATATAATTAATGGATTGAGCTCTCTATTGTTCCTGTTCAATATCGACACCTCTTTACTGTATGCCTATAGATATTAAAATTAATTGAAGATGAATATATAAATACTACCGTTGAGGCAGAACTGTCTAAAATGTCACTTGAGACAAAAGTTTTTAGGCAACTACTAGGCTCAAGTGAATGTTCTTTAAAAGTTTTAAAAACGTAAACGTCGAATAAAAAATACTGTAATACCAATAATCGTTTAAGCAGAGGATCAAATTTTATTTGCATAACTTTTTTACGATAAGATAACATTTAAACAAGGAAAGAATGAATTTAAATGGATGGTTCAATTAATAATAAAAGAAAACAAGACTTATTAATTTCATAATTAACGTCTTTTCAAGATTTGATTTAACAGCCAAGATATGAGTTTATTTCGTGTTAACCTCGCTTGTTTGTTTTCTTGCCTATTTAAGTGTACGGAGACTGAAGTAAAGTTTCAGTGACGAATGGACTGATGCTTAGCGACCACTTCTCCACCCTTCTCTTGTAGACGGAAATAATCCAAATATGATAAAACAACACCTTTGTACAGTTCGTCTGGAAAATCTACTGGGACGACTTATAAGCGAGTTGGACCCATACAAACTTTTTTGGTCTTATATAGCAGGTTTTATTTGTATTTCAAACATGTTGACGTTAAATTGATAAAAAAATATTAAAAAACTTTGCAATCAGTTCATTTTACAGATTTATAATCATGTGATTGTAAACACACGAGGTATTTTGTCTAAATATGGTAGAAGAGCATATTTGGTTGCTATATCGCTCAAGAAAGATTTGGTTGCTATTTTATAATGTGTTATCCTTTCAATGGAAATAAAAAATAATACAGTTTTATACGATATGAACTACACAGTTTTATAGTTGGAGGATTATAAAATAAATAACATTTCTTTCTTAAATTGTTTAAAGTTACTTAATTATATATACAGCTCATTAATTAGAAAGAAAAAGCAATTTAAAAAATAAATCTTATACATATTCACACCATCTGTCCAGCGCTCTAACCACCAGGACTGGAGATGTATTTGTCTAGTATCGACAGGCAACGACTCGTTATAATATAAAATTGTTAACATGATATTGTTGTAAAATTGAACGAATGCATAAAAAAATTATTAAAAGTATTTTTGTAAGATTAAACATCAACCTTGGTAAAGTAAATAGTTGTTAAGTAAGACAAGATAAGGCTGAATTAAGTCGCAAGCGCTAAGTTGCCTTAAGACAAATCACACCAATCCAACAATGTCTTGCACACCTTCTGCTGCTCTGATAGGCTCCCCTACTCACAAACAATGCCCTATTCACATAACCGTTACTTTCTATAATATTTAACTTTAGGTTACCTTCAATTGAATATATTTTAATTTATAGTATTTTGTAAGGTTCAGCCTTCAAATCTGATGATTGCTGAGTACATTTTAGGTAAAATATTACTTTCTCCCCCTATACCATAGTATATGGAGAAAGTATTGTTTTCGTAAAACACTTCGCATTAGTTTGATGATGTATATATCCATTTTGGAGCACCCTTTCCCCCTATAAATGTATATAGTGAGAAAGTATTGGTTTCGTCAAAATTTTAAAATTTGAGTTGTTGGTAAATTTATCTTTTTTGGTGCCCTCTGAGCCCAAAAAAGTGGTTTTCGAGTGATGTCTGTGTGTGTGTATGTGTGTGTGTATGTGTGTCAGGATGTAAACAGAGCTAGAGGATGCCCTAATGGTCCGATTTTGGTGAAATTTGGTATGTAGGTCCAAACGCACGATAATTCCAGGCGTTTTTTTCATTTTTTTAAATTTTTGATTTTTAAGGGTATTTTACCCCCAAAAACCCTCAAAAATCGTGAAAAATCCAAATTTCTCAAAAACGGCTCTAACGATTTTGATTAAAATTTTGTGGGTTATTTAGCTTAAAATGGTGAATAAAATTACACCACCCACATCTCCGAGAAAATGCTCGTTCAAAAGTTGTGGCGTAATAAGTGTTTCAAAAATCAATTTTTTGGATTTTCAAAATAGCTGTTATTTTGAAATAAATTTTACTTATCACCATTAAATCAAGCTCAAAAAACTAAATAATCCAGTATTTAAAATTTTTGCTCTATGTCAAGTGGTTGCGGAGAAAATTCAATTTTTCGTTTAGCGGTAAACGCAGTACGTTGTTAAAAGTCACAGACGCGCGTAGGGTCAAACTCGCGCTGCTCAGCTGGTAGCTATCCGACTAAGTCATCAAGACATTTATTTTTGAAGCTTTTAACATCTTTTTTTATATTGTTGGGAGAAAGTATGTGTCAGTTAACTGATACCGTTTATTTTAATTAGTAGCAATTTAATAATAATTTTTGTAAAAGTTCCCGTAATTACACATACATATACATTTTGAAACTCAAAATCTAAGACAAAACCATTTTAGTTCAAATTTTGTTAAGGGGAAAAAGATTTGGTCTCTATAAATAAATGCATAATTTTACGTAAATAAAAGTACATGTTGATATAAATAGCACAATGTCAAAAGGAAGTAGAGTGGCCGGCAAAGGAGTTTCGTTCACCTTATCTTTGATAAAACCCCAGGAGAAAAAAACTAGCGGTTTAGATCTGGAGAATGGGTTGGCAATTCAATTTGGCCACCATGTAAAATCCGTTGACCTAGAAATGGTTGTTGAGAAAATCCTGGACCCCAGTCAGATAATATGGCGGTGCACAATCTTGTATGAAGTAAAGATTTTATTAACTATACACACTACACTCTACTCTACCTGAACTCAGAGCAATAATTTACGCTGCCACTGAGCAAGCTGCTAGCGAAATGATTGTGCGAGTCTGGGAATAAATTTACCACCGATGGGATGTCTGACAGATAACCAACGGAAGCCACATAATACATCTTTAGTTTTAGGTAAAAAAATCTTGAAGTGTTGCCTGTAAAAATGCATCAAAACAAGCTGTTTACCTTTCTTCCAATAAATTAATATGGATTTTCAAAGTTTTAAAGTCCTTTTTGAAACACCTGGTATTATATCGTAGCTTGTGATGCAGATTAATTTATTACCTTGAGGTATATTTTAGCACATTTCATGGATTAAGTACATTATACATATAAATGTATGTTATTTAAAACTTTATAGCAAGGTTTTTTCAACAATGAAAGATTGACGATTTGATCTAATGATTATTTTTTTATTTCATCTAACTCTAAAGCTGGAAACTCGACAACAACGTACAAGTCAAACCGCCCACAACTCTTAACGTGTCGGTTGTGAGCGACAAACACTTAACGTTGTTATCGCTGAGAATGAAACCACTTCGTTTACTTTGTAATTTGCTGAGCCGTTGCTTTCCTAAGGGAAAATAAACTTTAGCTCGAGATTATTTATAAGGATGTAATGTTTTGGTAGAGAGTTCTCTTCAATATCTTATTAAGTTTTATTTAACAATATTTAGATAATATAAATTAATATTACGATCGTGTTGTAACTTAATGAATAATTTTCTTAATACGAACCTATCTCATGTGTTAAATTCAATTATTGGAAAGACATGCTATATTTACATGATTGCATTCTTAACAAACTAACTTAAATGTTAAGTTTTTTGCTTCAATGATTATATACCATTGTATATTTGTATATTTTTTATATCTCAACATTTTATTAAGTTTTTGATGTCTTAGATTTTCTGCCTATTTTTATTACACATCGTGTAAGTATTTACTTTCAGCTAAAATTAATAATATATTTCAAACTCATGTTGAATTGCAAACGAAATCATCACATTCGACGGTTTTGGTCAAGAATTTTTAATTTTTTATAATACTGAATTGCGATTTGTAGATATCATTACTGGATATTATTATACTGTTATTACAACAACCTCAAAAAAATCACCATTAAAGTAATTTATTTACCATACCTAGAGTGAAAAAACATCTTACAATTTATGTGTATTATTATTACTTTCATTAATTATTTAAAATACAAGAATTATAGCAGTAAATGCACTGTCACTCGAATTTAAAATTATTCTTTCTTGTGCTTTTGAATTTTTAACAAAGGCAAATTAGTTGCTCGGCCATAAAAAAATTTAAAATGTTATGGTTTTGCCAATAACTAACATACCCATTGTGTTGGGTTGAGTATTTATTTGTTTAGAGTACTAGGCTAATATCGCCTATGTATTTTAGCTAATTTAGTTTATTTTTTCTAAGCACCAAAAGTTCATTATACAAATAGTAAACCACCATTGCCAATTTGTAATTTCACCATTTATTTCACTAAATTATTACTATCGATAAAATGAACTAATTTGTCATCGGTCATTTTTATTCCTTATCTCTGTGTCCTTGAAATCGGTTGGAAAAATTTGAATTTGCTAGGCAAAGAGGGTTTTAAATATACATTTAAATTATTGTTATGCTTTGTAAAATTTTTTATACAAATATTAGTTACCGAAAAATATTTTATCCAGAAAATATGATTTGATTGACAGAAGTTTAATACTATGAACAAAAGAACGACGATTAAAACCTCAGGTTGGTCAAAGGCCTTTTATTGAAAACCTTCAATCGTATGATTGGCCATTCAACAATCAAAGCGTTGGCAGTGTGCTTGGATACGAGAAGCATACGAACACAATATATGAGTCGCCAAATGCCAAAACAGGCTAAATCCAACAAGAAGTTTTTTTGGCTAATCTCAAAAAACTGATTGCTAGTCTCACATCAAAGATATTTTCATGATTTCTTTTTTAGAAAAAAAGTAAAAAATTAAGGAAATTGTTTTAAAAACATGTATAATAGTGATGAAATATAAAAAATTATTTTAAACAATTAAAAATTGGTGTAGTTGGTTTTGGAACAGTAATATAGATTTAGCTGCTTTTGGAAACTTACTGACCGCCATTTGTTTTTTTCTTACGGTTCCAAAATCAGTTAAATCATAGGCCTATTGTTAGTTAAGGTTGGGTTAAATTGACAAAAACTGCTTTTAAAAATTAAATTAGTGGGTTAATTGGTACAAATTTATATAAAAAAAAACTGTTCTTTATCATGAAGACTTAAGAGTCCGGTCTACCTGAGCCCGAACAACAATGCCGAATGCCGCCTCGCGGCCGTACGGTTTACGGGGATCGTGTTTTAAAAATAACCAATTAAGATAGAGATTGACTCTTTAATTTTTCTAAGAGTAGAAAAAAGGATCTCGTCGGCTATCTTTTTAGAATTTTTAAATAAAATTTCTAATATCAGCTATACCTATACAGTAACTGTCTAAAATCATCTGTTTTTGAGTTTTATAGATTACGGGGATCGGGTTTTAAAACTAGCCACTTAAGATAGAGATTGGCTGTTAACTTTTTATAAAAGTAGAAAAAAGGAACTCGTCGGCTATTTTTTAGAATTTTAAAATAATATTTCTAATTTCAGCTATAAGTTTCTAAAAACATCTGTTTTTCTCGATTTTTAACTGAAGTTTTCCATTAGTTTTGATGA
Source organism: Neoaliturus tenellus (assembly GCA_030545055.2). NCBI lineage: Eukaryota > Metazoa > Arthropoda > Insecta > Hemiptera > Cicadellidae > Neoaliturus > Neoaliturus tenellus. Next base: position 98,831,535 of record CM061536.1, on the reverse strand, counting down.
AACTAAAAAAGTGAGATTACCAAAGTGTAACCAAGGAAATTTAGCACTGTTATTCTTCTTTAATATGACACCTTAGTTATAGCTCCACGCTGCATTTAGCAGAAGATAACAGGATTCTAAAAATAACCTTGCATTTGCATCGAGAAAAACAGATGATATTAGTCCGTTTTAACTTTAATTAGAAATTTTATTAAAAAATTCTAAAAATATAGCCGACGAGATCGTTTTTTCTACTTTTAGAAAAAGTTAAAACCCAATCTCTATCTTAATTGGTTAGTTTTAAAACACGATCCCCGTAAACCTCTGCATCTATAAAACTTGCCCCTAGAAAAAAATAGATGATTTTAGACATCTAAAATTATAAATTTTAATTCAAAATTCGTAAAAGATTGCCGAAGAGATCCTTTTTTCTGATTTTAGAAAAAGTTAATAGCCAATCTCTATCTTAATTAGTTATTTTTAAAACACGATTCCCGTAAACCTCTGCATCCATAAAACTCGCCTAGCCCTACGGCCGCGGCCGCGAGGTGGCATTCGAGCTCGGGTAGACCGGAGCCTTCAGACTTGTCGTCTTGTCTGCTTATTTTCTTGTTCTACATTATTGGCTTTTGGGATTATTAGCCAACAAAAGAAACAATATTAATATGTACAGAAGGAGAAACGCACTTCTTTCATAGGGCACTCTGGAAATAATTTCTTAGGATTTAGCTTGCTTTGGCACCGAAACGTGAAACATCAGCATTATTAAAGTGTATTATAGCTTGTTTAGGAACAGTATCATTCGTACTGATTTGACTGATTTTGGAACCGAGTGGCAATAGGATATAACTGGTTTTGGAACAGTGTTTACTTTTCAATATTTATTTTTTATTGGATTCAGCTGGTTTTTGAGAAGTTTCAATTGGTAAACATTTAGCCTAGGTAATACAGAATCTAACGGCATTAAAATCTCAATTTTTTCAAAAATTGGATTTAGCCTGTTTTGGCACTCGGCGACTCATATAATAATCATTATTTTACTATATATAATAATTGGATGGTAAAAATATTAATTAGTAGTGGGGAATGGCCACTTTTAAAACCGACCACGTGCCCCCCGAGCCACGTGACTTGGCAGCTGGCGCCAGCTGCCATGTCACATAGCTTCCGGTGGGGGTTAGAGGGTATATATGAGATACTGTAGTTATATGTTATGGCATATAGGTTGGGGTGGAGATGGCGATAGTGTTGGCGTTAGGGTGAAGTGAATTTGCGCATAAAATTAAAAGTTAGTTCAAAATTGAAATTCGTCGGTGTTGACGAAACTCTAACAGTTGAAGAAAAATTAAGAGTTAGTTTAAAATTGAAATTCAAACTTATAACTGGGATGTGGAAAATATGTCAAGGTCATCCAGAGTAAGTTTTTAAAAATTCTATCCAACTATCACCAGAAATAGTTTTAAGTTGAAGTAGTTGGTGATAGCGGGATAATTGATTCGTGCCATGGGAGAGGTGTTTATCGTTTGAAAGTTGGCGATCGAATGAGAAGCGCCGCCTAGGGAGAGGGCTTATAAAACGGCAACCTTCCCCCACCACCCCTTCCCCCACTCCTTTAGACCAATAACCGGTCGCCGACTCTATGTGGTGAAACTGAACTAAAAACATGGCGGCCGCCATGGATAATTCTAACCTCAAAGCTTAGTTTTGCATTGGTGAGCATGCGCCACCCCCACTCCTTTACCTTTCTTTTATATTTTTAAAACCGAACAGATGTCCGGGCAGTTGCCCCTACGGGCAGATGTTCGGGTAAGTGTTGGGGGCAGAGATGTTGAAATATTGGGGTGGAGATGGCGATAGCGTTGGTGGTTGGTTGAACTGAATTTGCGAATAAAGTAACTAGGGTTGAACTAAAAGTGCACATAAATTAAAAGTTAGTTGAAAACTGAAATTTGACGGTGTTAACAAAACTCTTAATAGTTGAACAAAATTAAAAGTTAGTTTAAAACTGAAATTCAAATTTATAAATGGGATCTGGAAAGTATGTCAAGGTCATCCAGAGTAAGTTTTAAAAAAGCCTACCCAACTACCACCAGAAATAGTTCTAAGTTTAACTAGTTGGTGATAGTAGGATAGGTTGAAGTAACTTTTGAATTTTATTAGTGAACATAGAATTAATGTGCAACAGCAGAGTTTAAACAAGTTGAACTTTTGTGATGAATTACAGAGTTGTAAATGCAAACACCGACGACGATGAGAAGGTAAATGCAGAGTCCCCAGATGATGTATTTGAAAAGCTTGAACAAATGTAACATTTCGAGTTGGTTTTCCTGTTCCATTTCCAATCGTTTAATTTCTAATTTCAATTTATCCTCTTCCATTCTAGTTACGAAGGGAACTTCATCCATCATATCCATCATGATTGTGTTAGTGTTTGAAATTTTAAAACAAGTTATGTTGATAGTTCAGAAGTCAAAGACGGAATGAGAAGTAAAAGGGAGAAATGTTAGTTAAATAAAGAAGTGGTGGGGGGAAAGGATGAATTACAAAGAAGTGGTGGGGGAAAGACGTTGCTCTTCATTATTACCATCAGTAGTGTCAGATGGTGCAGGAGTTAGATTTAGTAAACTGTCTTTGTCTAAACTTTCAACCTTATCACAAATAGGACAATCGTATGTTATTTCCAAATTCATTTTGATGGTTGTAAAATTATCTACAAGTTCTTGTAAAATATTAAAAATGTCTTGTAACTCTTCTTTAGAGTTTATTTCAAAACTAGAATTCATTCGGGCCAATGGAGAGTTGTTCATTGTTGGAGAGTAGGTGATGGAATGAGGATCGGCGCATAGGGAGGGGCTTATATAATGGTGACCTTGAGCAGGCGTCTAGGGAGGGGGGCTGTCTAGGGAGGGGGCTTTTATATGGGGAACCTTGAGCTTATGATTGAATAAAATGTTTAGTTCTTCTTCGTCTTTTAATTCAATTATTTGAACCGAAGTAGTTGTTTCATCTTCTTCACTTGATGAAGAAAACAATTCACCAGGATTTAAATATTGAACTACAATTCTGAACCATCTTATAGGATATTCGTCAATGATAGAAAGTAAGTTTTGAAACAATTCTTCCATCTCCTCCCTGTCAGTTATTATATGTTCAAACTTGATAAATTTGTTTTCCATGTTGTTAGTTAGAGTGTTGGAAGTGGAATGATTTAATATTATATAAAAATTATAACTAGTGGTGGGGGAAATCTCAAGGTCATCCAAATGAAGTTTTAAAAAAGAGTGTAAAACTGAAATTACACATTTGATGGTTCTACAGGATCGGAATACCAATCTGATCTGTATTTACATCTTTTTATCATATGTGTACAAAAATCATCTTGATGAGACTTGGTGCGTTGACAATGAGCAAGATCTAGAGGGTGAAATTTGAAACATCTTTGAGGACAACATGTATGAAAATATCTTGATTTGTAAAATTTGAAAGTTCGCAATTCCGGTGGTGGTAGTTGTTTTGTTTTGCATTTGCAATAACAAGATCCGAAGAATTCACATTTAGTACAAGCTAACCCATCCACCATCATTGGTCCTAAATCTGTACACTGTTGTTCACAACAGTAACGAGGTTTGTACTTGTATTTTTGCTCTTCCATGTTGATGCTGCGGAGTCCAGTGAAAGAATAAGAGTGTATAGTGTTGAATAGCGAGTTTTATGTACTATGAAAAGTGGTGGGGGTAATTTCAAGGTCATCCAAACGGAGTTTTAAAAAATTATACCTTACTAATGTAAGGAATGTTGATACTTAAGAAGTTTGTTTCTCTTTGTTTTCTTCAGACTTTTTATCTTTCTCAGCTTTAGCCATAGCAACTAGTTCTTCTATTGATAGCGGATGTACTTCAGGAAATTTCAAAATTAATTTAGCTTGGTATCCTTCTTTAGCTAATACATCTATATCTTTAGTCATTTGTTCAACAGTGTTGTAATCTTTTCCATAGATTTTTCCATCAAGTTGAATCATCATTCTGTACAACATTTTCTTAAATAGGTCTTGTCGTGGTGAGAGCTGAGAAGCAAATGATTATTTATTCAAGTATCACATCCTTTTTATTAACTCACATTCAACACGTGATTCTTTAGTTGTAGTTTTGTTTGTCAAAAGTTATTCAACATTGGTAATATTTTTGGAACTTGATGTTATGTTGACCAGTAGGCGATGAAGAAGTTGTAGGTTGTGTAGAAATAAATATTTCATCATCGCAATATTTTGTTTTAGTGAACATCCTTGTATTAGTAGCACTAACATCAACAGTTAAGTGATAACCACCGGTAAGTAAAACTCGCATTTCGTTGGTTAAATCTTCGAGTTGTTCAAAAGTTGTAATGGTGTTGGTATCGTAAGATGCACACTTGACTTTGAGAGACATATTTAGTTTTTTATATTAAGCAATAGAGTGAGCGAGATGTGTACGGTACGAAAGGTAGTCGTAGACTGATGAACTTCACAAGTAGATTTCTGCTTTTATCATCACACAAAATTGGGTCAAGGTCATTCCGTGGAATTTTTAAAAAAGCAACATATTGTAATGTACAAAGACATTACAATATGTTGCTTTTTATTTTTTTGTTTTATATCATATTTATTGAGAAAAAATTACAAACAAATATTTACAATGTTATGTACAAACTAATCAATAGTAGGTGTTACATGAATTGTAAGTTCAGTAGAGTTATTTCCACTTGGTCCGTGCGAAACCAAATAGAGTGCGCCGGGTTGAACTACACGAAGATCTTCATTTTGAAGAAGTTGTACAAAACGTGTAGGTAGGAAGATTTGAAACTTCGGTTCGTCACCAACTGTATACGGTGCCTCGCTCAATGTGCAATTAATAGCATCACCTACTGAAGTTTCCATTTTCTTGATTGTATGAATGATGTAATGTTTTTCTTCTTTTAGTTCAGAACATTTCTTCGTAGGTAGAATTGATGATTTAGAATGAGCGTTGAACTGATCGACCAAATTTTGAAGTAAGTTCTGCGATGCCATCTTGATGTTATTGTTAATTTTCTTGTAAATAAGAATGTCCGTTGGAGATGTTGTCTCTTCGGAGGTTCGAGTAATACTCATGCTGCGTCATGGTAGCGCTCTCACTTTTATAATCGACACTACCCCCACCACTTTTTTGAAGGAAACTATTCAAGCGGTAGGCATTCTTTAAAGCGCACTGCGACCTTCGATGTTTAAAACTTTTTGATGAAATACAAAGTTCGTTGAAGTAGCATTGGAAATCTTTATCAATTATTGCATTAATCACTTCGTTGCTTGTAAATGATTGTATCCAATTTGCTTTTTCCAATCCTCTTGTGTAGATAATTTTAAACTCTTTGCAATAATGATTCATAATGTGCGGCATCATGTTATAATTAATGAAACCTTCATCCCATCTTAAGTTGTGAAAATGTTTGTTCAACCATTTGTTTGTAACTTTCGCTTTAGTTGTTAGTCTATTAAATGGTACTGGAGGTTTGAACAAATAATGATAAACTACTGATGTGTTCATGTCCAAGATTACTAATTCTTTAATAATAAAATTACCATCATTTCCTCGGAAAGCTTGAAATTCAATTATACCTCTTTTAACTTCCATTATGTGTGGTGCATTAGAAAACGAAACCCGTTTATTCATGATGAAGTCTTATTAACAACTGACTTAAAAATTGAATGAGCCGACGTTTATAACAGACAGGATTGTTCTTCTTCTTTCACTTCTTGTGCCACTTCATCGATATTAAAATTGGTGTGATAGTTGTTTAATTGTCTCCACATTTCAACTTCTTGAGGTATTCTATTAAAGATTGAAGTATCCACGGGACCGTATAAAATTGGAACAAAAGGTTGTTTGTCCAATGTATCGATTAGATAGTCTTTAATTATTGCACTTGAAAATATTAGTTGTTTCAAATATCTGGTGACGGGACCGGTAGTACAACTTAAAGTGTAAAATTCTTCTTTAGTAAAATATAATTTAACATTGTGGGTAGTTAAATCTCTGAAGCGAACAATTTGTCCTCCACGATGTTTTACTATATCAACTTCAATATTTGATTCCAATAAACTTAATCTTGTTCTTCTTCCAAATGTGTTGTTACTTAAATAGCACTCCAAAAGATGTAAATGTTTCATGAGAGATTCCCAAGTAGTTTCACTGAAAGTAACCATTTTGTTTCCATGATTTAAAATAACAATTGGTGAATAATCCATTGATTTTAAAATTCCAACTGATATACTTTTTGTCATACATGAAGAAATTGGGTAGATAATCCGAAGAAATACTTCTGTTAAAATATTGGTTGTAATGTTAACTTCAACCTTCTTCCTTTTTACTTCTTTTTCAGCTTCTTCTTCTTCTCTCTTCTTATGTTTGTTAAACTTTAGGAACTCGTCCATTTCTCGTTCAACTTGTTTTTCTATATCTGAACTATTATCATCCATTAGAGGTGTATTTTCTTCTCCGTTAGTAGAATTCATCTTGCGAATGATGTTTCCCATACGACGGTTGAAGATAGAATGAAGTTTCCACTAATTATTTTCTCGCTTTTATATTTTTCGTAAAATCCTTGAAATTTATACAATTACATAATTGTTTGTTTTCAACTTGTCTTTCACAAATGAAATTCTAACCTCAAAAATTGAAGCAGATAATTCTAACCTCAAAAATTTGCAGTCGTTGTACAATTCTTCTTAAAGTACATTCTTCACAATTCCGGTCAGCGGTGTGTAAGTAACTATTTTATCATGTAGAATTAGACAGTATGCCGAAGTTCCATCCGCTACTGGTTCTTCAAATTCCATTTCAATTTTTATATCCACACTTGATGATTTTACCGATTCATTTTGTTTTGAACAATCGATTACAATTATTGGAGCCTTGGAATAATACTGGTCAGGTGATAATAGTGGTGTATTAGTCTTTTCATAATATGACGATTGAAATCTTGCATACATATCGTATAAAATAGAAAAACGTTTTTTGCTGAACATGACATTCAAATTGTCATAGGGAAAGAATTGAGAGTTTAGGAAAACTTTACAATTCTTTATTTTACAGTGATCAAATTGACCAGCATTTGCAGTGATAACATCTTTTCGCTTAGTTTGAAAACCGAGTATTATGTACCTTGCTCGTTCCAAGTAAGTTGATGTCTTGACGGTCCATGTTTGTCGTTCTGTCTGAGGTAGTGTAGGGTATTCATGAAATTCCCAACTTCGGAATGGCATCACAATATCACGGTCAGATTTCAACTTTCTCAATAATAGGATTCTATGTTCATCAGCCAATCTTACATGAGGTACTCTCCAAACAACTTTATCCAACTGTAGTTGCCATTCCAGTTTATCTTCCGTAGTTGCAGGGTCTGCAAGTATCAAGTCCTTATTAGTTGAAGATCTGAGTAATACTAATTCTTGTTTGACATTTATTATTACCCGTTTGTAATCTTCAGCGAATCCCAAAATCAATCGTAAAGGTACATGAAAATCAAAGTGACCGTTGGAAGCTGGTGTTATAGTGTCTTTATCGGGGGCAACCCATCCGGCGGTGACTATTGAATTCTTCTCATGCGGTGTTAATGATGTTAATCCTTTCAATGTCGTTGTTAAACCAACCTTTTTTGTTGAATCAACCGTCACCCCAGATATTTCATATCTTATTTCATCAAAAAGATATGCCATTGGGTTATTTATAAAAGGAACTGTTGAAGCAGTTTTTCCATCTAATTTTAATACCCGTCCTTCGATGTACAAGTAACTTTCACACGGTAAAGTGTAAATATCTTGTTGTTGAATGGGGATCCTTATTTCATCGTTATTGTTTAATTTTGATGAAGTGTAAGGGTTGTGCGTGTGATATTCCTTCTCCCATAGTGTTTCGTCGAACGTTGGTCCTTGAGATATATCCAGGATATCCATCGCTGTTAAGTTTCAATCCAATCTTCTGTAGAAAACGAATGTTGTCCGATGTTAACTCTTCCAATGTTGAGGAGCTACTGAGCTCCCGACTCTTCCGTTGCGGTTTAAATGATAATCCCATGTTGACTTTTATGTTGCTGCTCTGATGTGTATCCGTATAGTAATTGTTTCTCCTCTAAAGTCAACACTATGACCGTCTTGATCCAATATGTTCAGTACGATGTCTGAAATGAAACTGGTGTTTAACGGTAGGTATATCAAGTTTTGTGGCTTCTCAACAATTTTAAAACCGGGAGCCACTGTTGGATAAAATGTATGTAAAATATGTTGATTAACTCCATCTCTATACGATCCGTGTATAATGTTGCACGTGACATCGATACTATTTACTTTCAATATTGTTACAGTTGAATCACCTGAATGAGTAGTTCCAGGAGTTAAGATTTTCTTTTTTGTATCTGTAAATCCAAGTAAACTGCCAATCGACTGTTCCAAGCTGACATCAATATAATATTTTGAAGTTATTTCTGCTTTTAAAGTATTATTGTTTCCTTTAACGGTGATATTGTCTTCTCCGAGTTGTTTCTGTAATAATTGGTTTATATCATCAATTTCATAAGCTCCAGTAGGAAATGTAATTATTTTCAATTCTGAGTATTTTTCTGCAGCATCCTTAGTTTCATAATAATGTAGTAAATTGTTCTTCCCTTCCGTAACATTGGGAATTGAGTTGTAGGTAGTCAAATCAAGTAATGCCACTTCCCTTAATCGTTCCTTGGATAGACGCAATGCTGGGAACAGCGTACTTTTTAATGTGGATGAATTTCCACTCAATGACACTGTATACGATGACATCTTAAAGCTGACTGACACTTTTCGCTAGAAACTCCAAACATAAATGCCCACATATTTCAGTATTGTTAGGTTGTTCTCTTTTGTAATTGTAAAAAATGTTTTTTGAGTTTCGAAAATAATGTTGAAGTTCTTTTGGCGGTGGTAGATTGCCAAAACTGTCAAAGTAGTAAACGGTTTGTCCGAGCTTTTTATAGCATACCCAATGAGTACCTGGACCATAGGTGGAATCCAAATTTACTATTCCAGTTTCATTTTTCCATATTTTAGTTGGTAATGCATCTTTCATAAAAACTCCTCGAAAGAATGGTATTTTCAAACATTTTACATAATCATTTAACTGATGATTTGTTAAGGCTTTATTTGGAATTATTAATTGATTCTTCTTATTTAGTACACACGGTATGGTCTTAGGTATAAACCTGCTCCGTTTTTTACCATTTGCCAAACAGAAGTCTTCTTTATACTTGCTTTATGAGTTCTACGACGTCCTTTTTTAATGTTTCCACCTCTTTTGGGAGTGCCTCTCTTTGCAGGTCTTCCTCTGCGACGTTTTCCACCACCTAACTTTGCTTTCGTCTTCATGGCTGTAGTTACTGCCCAAGCCGATGCTTTTTCTGCAATACTTGCGTCACTTGATTTTACTCTTTGCCAAGCTTTTTCCGCTAGAATTTTATCTGCTATTGATCTATTTGTTGAATCTTTATACTTTGAATATGCTATATCGTGTTCTTTGCAAGCTTGATCTAATTTATTAATTCCAGGATCTCCTCTTGCTAAACGTTTTGCCAACTTAGTTCCAGGTCCACAATATTGATAACCTCCGGGCAGATGTAATTCGTATGGTAAAGCGTCTATCGCTCGATTCACAACAGCACCAATTGGAATCCGTCTAAGCAGGGATAATGCAGCTGATGTTAAACCACGTCCTCTCTTGCCGCTGTCTTGACGACGACTGAGCGATACGGTCTTCATTATGCTGTTTTATGTAACCAACGTCTTCACTCTATGAAATACTTTATGATAATGAATCCTTTTTTGTATATTCCATACTTAAATATTCATAAGTTTTACTAGTATCTATCAATGATTTCATCTTTAATCCATTGGTTTCTCTGAGAATCTTCGATTTTATTGTGTTTCATTGATGCATTAATCAAATGATTATGCATATCAATAACTACATTACCTACAAGATTCATTACATACTCTACATTAGTAGCATCTTTGTTACGTGTAGGATTATCAAGATATGTGATACGTTTACCATTACATGTATACGCAGATGGATCGTTATTAGAGGTTGCTATAACTTGATTAATAGTAGCAACATCATTCGGAGCTATTCCTGCTGATACGTTAGATATTCTTCTATTTTTTCCATCATATACGTTATTTATTTTATCTAAAACTATAGTTTGTTTTACAACAACACAATCCTGATCATCTTTACCAGATTTAACTTGGGTTAATCGTCTACCTTTACATATAAAATTAACACCAGTAGCTGATAGTTGTGGTACTTGTGTTAAAATAACAGCATCATGTTCTTCCGTGCCTAAACTTATATTTGACAATCTTTTATTTTTTCCATCCCACTTGTCATTTTTTAGTTGTAGTAAGGTAAACTTTTCACTTCCTTGCATAAACTCATCACCTTTCTTTGACACCACCTGATTCTGTTTAACAAAAGCGGATGTTCCTTTTTTCAAGCTTTCATTCATTTGTCTCACGGTAGCAGCATCAGATGGAGTTGAACCATCTTCCAGATTGGACAACACTTTTCCATGACAATCAATAACAGCACTATTATATAAAATACAATTATCTTTAATGTATTTTATATTAACACCATCACTTTCTTCTTTAGGATATCCAATATCGTTTATAGTATATTTATAGAAGGAAAATCCATCTTTTTTCTTTTCTGGTATTACAGAGTGCAAATAACGCTTATTAATTGTATCTGTATCCTCGGTTGGATCTGCCACATTAGTTATTTTATAATTTAAAGCATTGTACTTTTTTCCACTTTTAGTCTTTTCCAACAGTAAAGCGTATTCCATCGCAGATAGAAAATAGCCTTTATTAACAACATCTCCATTGTTGACTGGTTTTGCAACGTTAATAACCCTGTGAGATTTTGCATCATACAGTTGGTTGTTGTCGAGTTTTAAACTTGTAGATGTTTCCTCCTTTACTGTCTTTAAATTTGTTGCATCTCCATCTTCTTCTGGATCTTTAACAAACTTTAAACGTTTATTATTTATGTTATAGTCACCTTCGGGTGTTTGCGGTAATCCACTTCTTTTTCTGTTTTCTCCAACTTGCACTCCTAACGCGGAGTAGCGTCCGAACTTGTCGACGCTCATGTTAGAACTGACACATTATACACCTGCAACTCTTATATATCCGCGGACAATTATACAATTATGCCGCGATTCCTGAGTTCGTCAATCAGAGCTACCCATTCATTATTTAAACCTGTATGACCAGCTTCCATGGCTTCATGCAATAGTCTCATTCTATCAACCAATTTATTGATGTCATTGTAGTAAATTACATTTGTATTGTATAGATTTTTCATCAATCCTTTACCAGATGTTGAAGTATCTCCTTTACTCTTTTTACCATGTTGTTCAAGAAGTGATAAATCCATAAGTGATAAAGATTTTCTTTTCAGTGGTTGTCTCACCGCTGGTGCAGTACGTAATGTTGGCAATTTTCGTGGAGGAAACAACTTTTTTATAACGATGTTATATTTTGTTGCACGTGAACGATTAATCATTCCATCCTTTAAGTAGTTTCTTTTATGAGCGTTAGTATTTTGTAGAATCTCCTTAAAAACACTTAAATCTTTGGATGAATATCTTAGTGGTATGTTTTTAAAAATTAATTCATATAATCCTTTTGTTCCTTTATATCTATGCTCACCAATAATGATGTAATCGTCTTGTGTTATTTCAAGCTTTGAATCGCCAATCTTCAATTCATTCCCATCAATTCTTGCTCCGTATACGTGAGATCTACTCAAATTCGGGTTTGATTTCATGTCATGTAGCATTTTCATTATATATTTTCTTCCAAGAGGTCCATGTTGTAATATATCGCTACTCAATTGAGTTAAATTTGGAATAGATTGTTCAGCTTCAGGTATTGGCTGTTCTTCTTCCTTTTCAACAATTGGTTCTTCTTCTTCTTTTGTTTCTTCTTGCTCACTAGCACTTGTATATGAATCATCATCTTCTTCTTTTTTTAATGCTTGTACTTCTTGTTTAGAAACTGGTAGTAAAACATCTCCTTCATAACGAGGTTTACCAATAGTTTCTGATATCTGTTTTAAAGGTTCCGTAATAGGTTTAAATGTAGTCTCTAGAAATTCTTCTCTTTCACTTAAACCCATCCTCAATGCACGATTCTTCATCCTAATAGAATCACTGAGTGATTTTATTTCTTTCAATAGTTTTTCTTGATTCACCATGTTTACACTGTGAAGTTCAACGTGTAACTAGATGTAGCATCAGTAGTTCAACGCATAAATACAAATTTATCCAACCCTATACGATATCTACCATTTTTTATATCTTCTTCCTTCATAATAACGAGAAAGCTATATTTCTCTTTCCATGCTTTGCCACACATCTCTTTAAATTTTTCAAATGGCATATCCGCATTTACATGATCATTATATATATGCTTTAAATTTGTTTCATCTTGCTTGAAGATGATCAACATATTTGCATTGTCTCTTATAAGTTGTTTTGGAATTTTACTGTATGTTTGACCAATATAAATGCTATCAATATTATGATGTCTTCCCATAGCAAAATAATTCCTTATTGTGTCATGATTTTCACAAGAAACATCGTCAAATATAAAAATAGAAAATGGTTTTGCTTCATTTGGTTGCATAATTGTTTCACTGGCATTAAACTTGTAAAAATTCACTTCAGGTACACTTGCAAGTACTTTATCCAATAATTGATATTTTGGTTGTTGCAATGATTTTGAAAAAATGTATATATTATTAAAACGCAATCCTTTAGGATTAGTTATAAGGTTAAAAACAACATTAGTTTTTCCACAATTTGAAGGACCAGTTATTAGACATCTTATCGTATTTGGTAGTAATTCACCATGTTTTCCATGATTTAACTTATCATTGTCAACTGTCAATTCATCAATGTTATTGATATTAAATCGGTCTTTTTGTTGTACAATCTCCATCTTGTATAAAGGTTAAACACACAATGAGCTATTAAACAACTATACTAAGTCTTTTGAAGGAATCCAAGAGTCTTCACTTTTATCAAACCCTAACGACCGGACTTTAACCATATCCTTTTTCCTTTGTAAAATCTTCTCGACAAGATATACATCACCAACTGTTGATTTCAACAATTCGTGTCCGTATAATCCACCTTGAAGTAATTCACCCTTGTTATCCTTTAATAAATAGGTTTCAGGTATAGTTGGTTGCACTTTATAAATTGTAAATACTTCATTAGTCCAATTTGGTAGATATCTTTTACTAAATACACCTTTGTATTTGCTTATACGAACTTTATCGTTGGCCTTGAACTTCTTTGGTTGCAATTTTTCCAATTTCGGTGTTGTATTATTTTTAATGCGTTGTAATACAATTTTCGCATTAGCACTGTTTACCTGGATAGGTTTCATTCCAATGGTACGATGATATTTCTTGTTATACTGTTTTATAAGTTGTGGTAATATGTCATACCACACGTATGATCCTCGTTTTGAAAATTGTTTATACATCGCACCTTTCAATGTTCTATTGAATCTTTCAATTATTGAAGCTTTAACTTCAGAATTTGTAGAATAATGATTTATTTGATATTTCTTCATCAAAGCTCTAAAGTCTTTATTAAAATATTCTTTTCCATCATCGGTCTGTAGATGTTTAATTTTAAATTTATTTCTTTGTATTGTGGTTTCCATAGCTTTTGTAACACTTTTACCAGTCTTATCCTTCAATGGTAAAGCGTCAGCTATTTTAGTAAAACAGTCTATAATTGTTAAAATATATTTAAATCCTTTGTTTAATTTACTGTGCGGTATCATTTCAATGAGATCAGCTTGATAAAGATCATTCATTCCTTTAATGATTGTACTTCTTCTTGGAAATCTTCTTCTTGCTGGTTTATGTAGTTCATTTACAATCTTGTCCTTCACACTTTCCATCTTCAGATGTTGTTTGTACACCACATGTAAAAATACTGATCCATAGAATAGTTTATTCTCATTTATATAGTTTGAATATAGGTCAAGGCCATTTCATATTAGTGTAAAAAAGAGGGAACATGGCATTGGGCTTGCCATGTCCCCTCCTCTTTACGGAAAGGAAAAAGGAAGAAGGTAGAGGACGAAGAATAGGTTTACTGGTCGATAGGGTTTAGAGAGTAGTGGCCGAATGGTAAAGTATTAATTTTATCTTCTAAAATATGGCGCTTGTCATCTTTGTAGCTTAATGCCCACTTTGTTTGTTTGACACTAAATAGTTGATGATTATAACTTCTAATAGTGTTAAACGTTACAGTTGTTTCAACATTTTCAAACAAACATCTTTTATAATGTTCAAACTGTACGTTCTTCTTAAGAAAAGAAGTTTTTATTCCTTTGGCCTTCTTCGTGACTTGATGTTCGTTCCTCTCATTTATGTACAGTTGAAACGAATACAGTTTGGACATTAATGCTACAATTTCCATCATTGGCACACTATTCGTTTCATCTTTAAATTTTCCCAATACTTTCTTGTTTCTGTCATAGTCGTAATTTGGATGATCCTTAGGATAATCGGAAAAGTCGAAATCATCTTTATATATAAAGGTGCGTAGATCTTCGTACATGTCATTTGTTTTAATCCAGTAAATTAGTGCATCCGTATCCATATATGCAATACCAATGTTCTCTCTTCCATAATAGTTAACCATCTTCTTATAATGAAACTCGTACATATGTGTTTTTGAAATATCCAAGATTGACATTCCAAGATACAAAGGACGATCCATTTCAACTGACTTCTTGTTCATGGAAATACTAGACTCAACTAGATTTTCATTAATAATTACAGATGAACCAAAGTTTGGTTGTTGCACCAATTTCTGCAATTTTACTGGATCAGTTACCAATTTGATATCCTTATGTTTCCTTTTGTTTTCCAAAGTCTTGCCAAATATTGCGTTATTCATTAATTTGAAAAAATCTTTTTGAAAACTTGATATAGCGGTGGCTCTTCTTCTTGTGTTGTTGTCGATGTAAGGTTTTAACCAACAAGATTGAGAAAATTGTAGTACTCGATTAATTTTTGTAATTCTCAATCCTAAGTCTAAAGCTTGTTGTATCATCCAGTAGTGTCCAACATATCGAGACTTGTCGGTTAAAGTCATCATTAATTTCGGCCATCTTCCAGTAGGGGAAATTTCAGTCTTTGGAAGAAGTGGTAAATCGTAATGATGATCGTGAAGATGTTCAGGATATTCAAAATCAACATCAAAAATGTAACCAGTTTCACCATGCTTTGGTAAATCCATAATGTTTCCAATCGATTCTGGATCTATCCATTTAAAATTATCATATGGAAGGGGATTTGACATTGCCCATCCGTATAAGTTATTTGCATCAAAATAACCTAGGAATGTTGTTGGTTTTGATGCATCATAATCGGGCAGATACTTGTTATTCGCCTTAACATGTCTGGTTACACTTTGTGTCAATCCCCCTCGAACTCCTGATTCTAACATCAAAACCATATCTACATCAGTAAGAAGTTGTAATTTACAATTTGTTTCTTTCAACATGGCTTGCCATGCTAGTCCAGGTGAAGTGTATGAATGAAGAGGGTCTAATCCATATGCTGCAAAACACGTATTTCTAAATTCTTCCATTATATCACATAATAAAGTGACATCTAATTTAACATAAAAATCTGAATATTCTCCCAATGTTGTAAATCCTAATTCATTCCATACTTTACATGCATGATCATAATCCTCTTGAGATATGTCCATGTTGTATAATTTACTTTTGAATTCTTCTTTTGGCGGAAGTGATGTTTCATTAAATTTTTCTAAACTGTCTATATAATCATATGGGAAAACACCTTTCCGAAGTACGAGATCCAGTTTGTCGTTACTTACAATCTTCTTTGTTTCAATAAAATCTTTCTTCCTTAAATTTTCAGAAAGTTTAGACAAACTCGATGGCATAAATCGGTAGGAGTCTAAGAATCTTAATTTGACATTTCCAACTGTTTTAGAGAAACTTATAAATTTTTCTGAAGTTTCAGCAAACACATCTATTGAACCATTGTCTCTTCCTAATTCAGGTATTATAAAATGAGCATCATACCCACTGAGGTTATGCAGAACCACAGGAATAAATAGTGGTAAACGATAGCTCAAATTGCATTTATTACAAGCAGCACCCCTGTAATAACCTGTAAGATGGTCATGATCTTTAACTTTATAATTGTCAATGGTAAATTCATTTTTACATAAGAAACAATGAGTTGCATTTTCATGTTGAATTTCCTCTTCTTCCTCCATCGGTTTCATTGGTACAATATTCGTATATAATCTTTGTACATATTCAGCTATTAAATATAAATGGTCAAGAAATATTGTTTCCACATTTTCACCACGATATACTAAAGGTTCTGAAGTTAATCCATATTGGTTTAAATGTTCTTCTGATAATGTTGATTTAACCATTAAACAAAAACTATTTGGTTTGTGCATTTGATATTTGACACTTTTTCTAGCTTCACAATTTTCATCTTCTATAGGAATTAGTGTTGATTCAAAGTCCGCATATACAACTATAGGGATACGGTATTGATGATGAACCTTTTGAAATGTAACAAATGCTCTGTTTTCCAAAGGTAAATTAATCTTTGCTTCATAATTATTGTTACATAGCCTTTTGTGCTCTTGTAACCATTCTCTTCCTTGTCTTCCTTCTCGTTGAAAATTAAAACATCTCTTGCAAATTATCTTTCTGTGTCGATCTTTAGAAAGCTGCTTGTTAACAAGAGAGTCGAATTTCTTTATGTACACATAGTGAGACACATCTCCTCGCGTTAGTAGTAGTAAATCCGTATGATCTGGTAGCTCTTCTTTTACAACACGTAAAGGAAACACTTTGTTTGAACTATCTAATGCAAAAACATTGATAGATGTACCAGGATATTTATTCTCAAATTTTGATATATCTTTCAGTGATACAGGGTAAGTAATTCCTTGAAAATTGTACCTATGTCTTTGATTTTCATAGTGTTGGTTAGGTTTATCGAAATGATTTGGTACAAACTTAGATGTCATCGCATATCTAAAACATTCATTATCTTGATTTTTCACATTAATACATGATCTTGTATCCTTAATTCTTTTAGGCAAAGGAATGTAACTAGATCCCATTAGTCCATATCCATGTTTATGAACTCTTATATCTAATACTTCAATACTTGTAAGACTCCATCCGGATCCTCTTCCTTCGTGTTCCTGAATTTTTGTTAATATTTCTTCTATACAGTTTTCTACTATTGAATCAATGTTTGAACTTTTCATAATGGTTCGGTTTTTTGTTATGAATCCTCTTGGTGATAATTCTTCTTGTACATTTATAAACATAGCTTCTAGTAGTAAACCAAATTTAAGAAAGTTCAATCTTTTCAATTCTTCTTTTAAAGTTTTACTTATGACTGGTTTTGCTTCTCTAATAAATTCTTCTAGCTTCAAGTTTTCATTTTGAATCTTATGATGCATTACTACTTTACCAGGTAATGCAAATACTTGTAGATTCGGTAAAGTAGTTGAAGATGTTGCTGTTATTTCATCTTGTTCATCTTGTTCTTCTTGTTCTTCTTGTTGTTCTTGTTCTTGTTCTTGTTCTTGTTCTTGTTCTTGTTGTTCTTGTTTTTCTTCTGGGTTGCTGTGAATTAGTTCTTTATGACAGTCTAATAGAATTTCATCGTGAAACGATTCCGAACATTTATCGCAACTATACATGTTGAGATGTTTACTCTTCGAAATTTCGCCAAGAAATGAAATGGGCTCTCATGTTCCTCCTTTTATAACGGTTCCCCCACCACTATTTCATCTTCTTCACTATCCAAGGAAATCAAATGTTTTTAACAAAAATATTAACCTTCTACAAACTAATTGTTCATTCGTGTTCTTTATTCCCATTGGAGTTTTAGTATATACTTCTTTATATTCGAGCTTTAACGAACTTTCCCCCACCCAACTAATTCTAGTTACTTTTAGGTAGAAATGGCTAGAGCACAGACACTTGGTTAAACTAAATTTGTGCATAAATTAACTAGAGTTGAACTAAAAATTCGCATAAATTAAAAGTTAGTTCAAAACTAAAATTCGACAGTATTAAAAAAACTCTAACAGCTGAACAAAAATAAACATTAGTTCAAAACTGAAATTCAACAGTGTTAACCAAATTCTAACAGTCGAACAAATAGGTCAAGGTAATCCAATTTAACTCGAGAACGAGGAATAGAGCACTAAGGGGCATGTTAGTCCATTACCACAAAGTGATCTATTCCTCGCTCTCTATTCTACATCTACTTTTTTGGGTTTACTTATTTATATTAAAATGTTCAAATTTTACTATGTAGAATGTCCATTCTTGCTCTTCAACTCTTTGATTGTTTTTAGCAATTGTAACAAATATTCGTTAGTTTTCACCAAAGTTTTTATTTTGCTACATCCAATTTCAATAGAAGGTATTATAAGTTGTAATTTTATAAGTTCGATCTTTTCTTTCTTGCGAATTTCTCTCTTTATTATGTTGTTCCTTATTTTTGCTGAAGATTTAAAGTCCATGTTGTTTCTGCTAAAGCCACAATAATAAAAGTCTCTTCAAACAACCTACATTTATACACATTCCCCAACCATTTTATAATCCCCACTCCTTTCCCCCTTCTTTATAGGATTTGAAAGGGATAGGGTGTAGGGTGGGGGAAGGGTAATTTTTTTATTACACTAGTTGTGCAAGAAAATAGCCGCCAGTGTCCACACCTTGTTCATAGCACTCCATCATAGATTGTGCCCACTGCAACATGCGGTCTCTGTCATTTGGTGTGACAAGGAAAGAATGACTATCACCATACAATATAAAAGAATCAATTCGTACATAACATCCTGAGTCCAACCATTTATTAGCTTCAGCCATAAACTTTTCTATTGTATCAAATGGAAATTGTGGATCAATTGCTATGACTTTACGTTCTTCACTAAGTTCAACAGTATAATCATCATCGTCCTCATCATCTTCACTTTCACTGTTGTTACTTAAAGTGTCTTCAGATTGTTCAAAAACATCAGAAATTTCGGAAGAATTGAAATTTTCATTCAGATGAGGAGGCATTTTGAAGCAAGAAATATTGTAAACAGGAGAGACGAAACGACAAGAGCGGCGTGTAGAAGAAAAATGAAGGAGTGACCAACGCTTGCTCCGCTTTTATAATAGTATGCAAATGAGGGGTAGGAGCTGACCGTGACCAGTCATCGACCCAAAGGAGTGGGGGAAAGTACTTTTCTTACTACTCGGATGGAAGTAGGTTAGTAGGTCACAAGACTTAGAGTGTTAAAAAATAATGGGGGAGAAACACAACGCTATAACGCATTGTGTTTCTCCCCCATTATTTTTTATAGCAAAATTTGGAAAAAAACTAAGTGAATTTACTGTTTACGCCCCCACCTTGTAATACGATCCTTTTTATCCCTGAGGAGAAAGTCTTGAGAATCTAAATTGTTAAATCTCTTCTCTTTACACAAATTCTCACAAACTCTAATTTTATATTTTAAGCCGTTACATTTTGCCAAAATGTGTTGGTGGTCAACAACACTTAGAAAAAAATATTTCAAATCTTTCTTAAGCCTCTCTCCTCTAACGGATATTATTTCAGGATCGTCTTCAACGGTGGGGGTTTCTGTCAGTTGTGGTCCAGAAAGATGTTTCACGACATGTACATGGCAAAAACTTTCGTTTTTAACACATTTCCTCCCACAAGCTGATCCTTTCTTAATTCCCCTAGTAAGCACTTCAGGGCAAGTAGTGGGACGGCTAAATGCCCTACGACGTTCTTCTTGTAATAATTGAAATTGCTCTGAAGGAGCAGGCTTAGGAACAGGTTTGGGAGTAGGCTTAGTGGATTTAGTTTTATAATAGGTGTGGTCTTCAGGCATAGTAAGTGGTGGGGTAGGAGGCAATGGTGACAGTGGAATGACAGGTGTACTAAGACGATGAAGCAAAGTTTCAAATGAAGGGGTATTAGGACGGGGAGCTGGCTTCTGTGGAGGCGGCATGATGGTTGATGGCGGTGTAGAGTCGTTTGAAAGCGAAGTAGAAGGCGAAGGCGGTGAAAAAATGCTTCGAAGTTTAGAAGTCTTGGTAGGTGGAAGAATAGTGCCAGAAGTTGAAGGTTGGGATCCAAGTTGCTTCTTGTACCAGTCAGGAGGATTTTTCAGACGAAGAGTTTTCTTAGGTGCAGTAACAGCCGTAGTAGAAGTTAAAGTAGAAGTAGAAGTAGAAGTTGAAGTAGAAGTTGTAGTTGGCAGAGATGACATGGTTGTGGCTCCAAGTTCGCAGCGTAACGTCTGGAATCAGAATGAAATGTTAGCCACAGTCGGTGCGTCTTTTATAACAATATGGAAATGAGAGGGGTAGCAGCTGGCCGAGACTGATTATTGACCTGGGAGGTGGGAGAAAAGGGGAAAGAGAAGGTATTTATTTTAAATAATTCGCATAACTTTTGACTAAAATAAGATAATCACATTCTTTTTTTACTAAAATGTTTGTCTTACATAGACCTTTTCAATGATGTATCGCTTGTCCAAATCCGTCAATCCGTTATCAAGTTATAGCCATTTTAATTTTTCAGGTCATGACCGGTCATTCACCCGGAGTAGTGGGGGAAGGAGTGGGGGTAGGAGTGGGAGAAAGGAGGGGGGGGGCTCCATTTTTTCGGGGGGGGGGGTCATTGACCCTTCCGAAAGTGGGTCAAGGTCATTCAAGATTTATAATGATCCAAGGTGATGGGAACAGTAATACTGTTCCCACCACCCTGTTTGCCTAACGGTTCCCACTCCCACCCCACTAGTTACGTTCTGCGAGGGACATCGACGCAATTTTGTTTGGACCGTCCGGGTCTACCGTAACGGTCCGGTCCGGGTCTACCGTAACCGTGAATTCCAAGGGAAACTGGAACAGCTAATGCAGAAACGCAACTCTAACACCCACCCAACTAATCCCACCCAATCATATTCCTAAACAAAATGCAAAAACCTAGTCCGCAATTTGCGGATGTCCCACCCCTTCTAAGTGAAGTTCAACGGAACTTCTGAATTTACAATTAATCTACCCCCTAACATCTAGCTGTAAGGCAAAACAACATTAATTAGTAATACCAACACTTAAAACTAACAACACATCATTATTAAAAACCAAATAATTCAACACAATCAAATACCATTATTATTCTTAAAATTAATACACCTTAATGCTAAAAACCTCTTAAAATTATACCATCATTATTCTTAAAATTAATACACCTTAATCCTAAACCCAACTTATAACTAACATCGCAATGCGCAAATAATTTCTTAAATTAAATACAACTTAAAACTAAACACACACACACGCACATACCACATTGCATTAAAAAACGCAACGTAGTAGAAGAAGTTCAAATATATATAGGCCTACTATATATTTGAAACCTCTTGCTGAGTCGCCAACAACCTTTCGCTATGAAAGTTTGTTGACGACTGACGCTAAGATCAGGCTCGTATTGCTCCTCGGATTCTCGAGTAGTGGGGGAAGTTGTTTCACTCCAGTACAGTGTTCAATCCAGTCCAGTTTGCAGCAGTGTAAAAGGAAGGCAAAGGAGTGGGGAGCGGCGCATGCGCAACAACACAAAATCAAGGTTTGAGGTTAGAATTATCCATGTGCAGTAGCGCTAAAGTGAGTAATACAGGACTAGGCGCATGCGCATAGCATAGACTGATTCCGATCCGGAGAACTCGTTGCATGCGCAGCAGGTTTGAGGTTAGAATTATCCATGGCAGCTGCCATGTTTAGTCTGGTTTCACCACATAGAGTCAGCAACCGGTGGTGACCGGTCATTGGCCTAGGAGTAGGGAAAGGTGGTGACCGGCCATTGACCCAGAGGAGTAGGGGAAGGAGTGGGGGAAGGGGTGGAGGGGGGAGGGGGGAGGGGGGGAGGGGGGGAGGGGGGGTCATTGACCTTTCCGGTCACTGCCCCAAAACCCCCTACTACTCAGGTGAAAGTCGGTCATCAGCGGCAGCTGCCCGGAGTAATTGCTAAAGCTATAAAAACCAGGTAGTTGGCTCGGGCATCTGCCCGGGGAAGTGGGCCGCTGCTGGGCTATAAAACTAGACTGCTTATTTGCGCCGCGACCATTAACTTACTGGCTTTCATGTTGATTGCATCCTTATAGCTACTACATTATTTACGTTCATTTACTTCTAACCTTACCACATAGTGTTTCATTACTACATAATGTTTAGTTAATTCTAACCTATAACTCTATTTTGTTAGTACATGACATTCTGTTTTATTTATCTCTTTATAACATATTTTATTTCTCAGTCTTCTTTTGACTTCAACATATAACACACCTCCTGTAATGGTTGCGCAAAGTTTAAAATTAAAACTATTGCGAACACAACACATATTACAAAATAATTCTAAACTTTCACTTTCAAAGTCTAAAACTAATTTAAGTAAAGTAAGAAAGCGGTACAGTTTTAACCCATTATACTCTTCAACAACCTCGCGGGTTAATGTTGATGATAGTATTATTCATGACATCTTGCGTTATATGTTACACTTCAACAATTTTGAACTTGTTACACCTATCGACTGTGTTCAACAAGTTTTTTTTATTTTACCCCCACTATTCCTTATATAAGTGCTCTAACCACAATTCCTACTTCATCCTTCTCTATTCTGTTCAGCTGAGCTAAGGTTTGAGGTTAGAATTATCCATGGCGGCCGCCATGTCTGGTTCAGTTTTACCACATAGAGTCGGCGACCGGTTATTGATCTAAAGGAGTGGGGGAAGGGGTGGTAGGGGAAGGTTGCCATTTTATAAGCCCTCTCCCTAGGCGGCGCTTCTCATTCGATCGCCAACTTTCAAACGATAAACACCTCTCCCATGGCACGAATCAATTATCCCGCTATCACCAACTACTTCAACTTAAAACTATTTCTGGTGATAGTTGGATAGAATTTTTAAAAACTTACTCTGGATGACCTTGACATATTTTCCACATCCCAGTTATAAGTTTGAATTTCAATTTTAAACTAACTCTTAATTTTTCTTCAACTGTTAGAGTTTCGTCAACACCGACGAATTTCAATTTTGAACTAACTTTTAATTTTATGCGCAAATTCACTTCACCCTAACACCAACACTATCGCCATCTCCACCCCAACCTATATGCCATAACATATAACTACAGCATCTCATATATACCCTCTAACCCCCACCGGAAGCTATGTGACATGGCAGCTGGCGCCAGCTGCCAAGTCACGTGGCTCGGGGGGCACGTGGTCGGTTTTAAAAGTGGCCATTCCCCACTACTTTAATTATATGTAAAATCTTATTGATTAACATTCTTTAAGTCCAAAAGATTGTTTGTTATATATTATCAGTTTCACAATATCTTTTAATAGTAAAATTTTTTATATTCCAAAATAAATTTTAATAGTTTTATTTTAGTACTCAATATATTAAGAATCCCTCAACATAGTTTTATCAATAATGCAAGTTGATGTGTTCCCTGTAAGGTAAAAGTAGTGGAAAAGTAAGGCTGCTGGCTCACTTCAAGGTCACCTCACCGATGACGTCATCGATGACGCAATCGATGACGTTATCACCAATGACGTCACTTCCATGACGTCACACCCATGACGTCACAGAAATGACGTGCTGATGACGTCATCACCCTTACGTCACCAAGATGACGTCATCAATGTCACAAAGGTCAAGGTCACGCTGAAACCTAAAATTTTTTGGCACTTTTGCTGTTTCTTGCACTACGCTCCGAGTTTCAGTCCGGTTCCCATGAACTTGACGACTTGGAGCGAAATTAGACGAGAAACAGCAAAAGTGTTGAGGAAACTTGAAGTTTGCAACGTGACTCTGCTTAAACCGTCATGTGACACCGCTCGGGTGACCTTGAACTAGCCCAGCTGCCTTACTTTAACCATTACTGCAACCGCGATGCGCACCCTACGACAGACACCGAGCGACTGACTGTCCGGCCCCGCGCACTCTAGGTATATTGGCTCAAGAGACTAAGACTCTAAACCGTTAGGAATGGGAGTAACTAACTGAACTTTGCAAGGAAAAGTCATTTCTTCCAATATTCTAAACAAATCTTCATCAGTAAAACTTACATTAGCCTGTTTGGTATAAAACTTAGGGTGTCCGCGCAACAGTTTACGCCACTTAGCTAAAGTCGAAACCCGCTTGACTTTGAGCGGTGGACACTGAGTAACTAATAAAGACTTAATACGGCTAAGTTTCTTACCCAAAGTGTCTTGCGACATAGCTTCCCCTCACAAAAGTCCGCACAATTCTGAGAGACTGTTGGTAGCTCATGAGTCAAGGCAAAAGTGGTGGGGGAAGGTCACAGTGGTGGGGGGAAGGTGAGGTTGTACGCTGCGGTATCGCATCACTTTACCATGAGCTGTCCTACAGTTAACACACTGTTCTCCCGGCCTGAGTTGGCACTAGAAGAAATATTCCTGTACAGCTTAGGCTGTGAGGGACGAGGAAGCAAAGTCAAAGTGGAGGTTTTGTTAAACTCCAAGATGAAAAGTCTTCTAAATAAACTGATTGTATCCCTGTAATCTCCAATAACTCTAAAGAAATAAAAATTTATAAAGAGATATCTCATTCTTTAACATAATGAATTGGAAATGGAAAAGATCACAGTAAAATTAACTTAAAATCTGGACTGGACACTCATGGCGTGAAAAGGCCACCCTAAACATTACAAGTTAGGTTAGTGAGCACCTCTGTTACGATAAGTTGACGCCGGAGTTAAAGTGTGATTACCTTGAGTCAAAACACAGAAATGCTACAATACTTTATCGTCCCAGAGTTAAAGTGTAGTGACCTTGAGGCAAAACTTGTAAAAACACTTACATATACAGAGTCGGAGAGCAGCGAAGCGCACCGCACGGAAGCTGGAGACATACTGGTGGAGCGGTGTTGCGCAGTCTAGGGACTCGGTTGTGGTGGGGGTATAGCCAACACTTAGAGTAGAAGTAGAGTGGGTGACCTTGACTCACTTGACCCCCCCCCCGGATGAGAAATTTGTTAAGGCCCCCCGAACTTTTTTTTCGGAAAATTTTTTGACCTTGACCAAAAAGTTTTTTTCTCCGCACGAGAAGTGACCCCCCCCCCTTCCTCACCCCCTCCCCCTCCCCCACCCCCTCCCACACCCCCACCCGCCGAACTTTTTTTTCGGAAAAATTTTTGACCTTGACCACAAAGTTTTTTGCTCCGGACGAGAAGTGACCCCCCCCCCCCCAACCCCAATGAAAAGTGACCCCGCTCCCCCACCCCTGATATCCTGGGCGTGGCCGTCCCGGTGGAGATATAAGGCGGCCCGGCCACAGCCGGCTCGCAGTCCGCTCCCGCGCGTTGAACGATCGGGACGGACCGCCATAGGCCTCACTAAACACTGAAAGGCGCCTTCACTGTTTAGCGAAGTCTACTCTAACTTTAAGACTTGTATTTTTTTTAAGATATTGCGCTTGCGTTTGGGTATTGGGAATTGTTTTATATGTGAGTGTTTTACTTGTACCCTATGTCTCCTGTGTGTCTTGTTTGTGTTCTATCCTGTGTGTCTTGTTTGTCTTTCATGTCATATGTGTTTAATGTGTGTATGCTTGTTCCAGCACTTACCATGTCGAGCTCAATTTTATGTTGTAAGACCTGGTACCTTTTTGACCTTTTTGAAACACCTGGTATTATATCTTAGCTTGTGATGCAGATTAATTTATTACCTTGAGGTATATTTTAGCACATTTCATGGATTAAGTACATTATACATATAAATGTATGTTATTTAAAACTTTATAGCAAGGTTTTTTCAACAATGAAAGATTGACGATTTGATCTAATGATTATTTTTTTATTTCATCTAACTCTAAAGCTGGAAACTCGACAACAACGTACAAGTCAAACCGCCCACAACTCTTAACGTGTCGGTTGTGAGCGACAAACACTTAACGTTGTTATCGCTGAGAATGAAACCACTTCGTTTACTTTGTAATTTGCTGAGCCGTTGCTTTCCTAAGGGAAAATAAACTTTAGCTCGAGATTATTTATAAGGATGTAATGTTTTGGTAGAGCGTTCTCTTCAATATCTCATTAAGTTTTATTTAACAATAATTAGATAATATAAAATTAATATTACAATCGTGTTGTAACTTAATGAATAATTTTCTTAATACGAGCCTATCTCATGTGTTAAATTCAATTATTGGAAAGACACGCTATATTTACATGATTGCATTCTTAATAAACTAACTTAAATGTTAAGTTTTTTGCTTCAATGATTATATACCATTGTATATGTGTATATTTTTTATATCTCAACATTTTATTAAGTTTTTGATGTCTTAGATTTTCTGCCTATTTTTATTACACATCGTGTAAGTATTTGCTTTCAGCTAAAATTAATAATATATTTCAAACTCATCTTGAATTGCAAACGAAATCATCACATTCGATGGTTTGGTCAAGAATTTTTAATTTTTAATAATACTGATTTGCGATTTGTAGATATTATTACTGGATATTATTATACTTTATTATACTGTTACAAGCATAAGAAAAATTACAACAACCTCAAAAAAAATCACCATTAAAGTAATTTATATACCATACCTAGAGTGAAAAACATCTTATAATTTATGTGTATTATTATTACTTTCATTAATTATTTGAAATACAAGGATTATAGCAGTAAATGCACTGTCACTCCAATTTAAAATTATTCTTTCTTGTGATTTTGATTTTTTTTTGTGTTTTAAAAAAGGCAAATTAGTTCCTAGGCCATAAAAAAAAATTTAAAATGTTATGGTTTTGCCAACAACTAACATACACACTGTGTTGGGTTGAGTATTTATTTGTTTATAGTACTAGGCTAATATCACCAATATATTTTAGATAATTTAGTCTGTTCTTTCTAAGCACCAAAAGTTCATTATACAAAAGCAAACGCCATTGCCAATTTTTAATTTCACCATTTATGTCACTAAATTATTACTAACGATAAAATGACCTAATTTATCATCGGTCATTTTTATTCCTTACCTCTGTGTCCTTGAAATCGGTTGGAAAAATTTGAATTTGCTCGGCAAAGAGGGTTTAAATATACATTTAAATGATTGTTATGCTTTGCAAAATTTTTTATACAAATAGTAGTTACGTACCGAAAAAAAACATTTTTATCCAGAAAACATGGTTTGGTTGACAGAAGTTTAATACTATGAACAAAAGAACGACGATTTAAAACCTCGGGTTGGTCAAAGGCCTTTTATTGAAAACCTTCAAACGTATAATTGGAAATTCAACAATCAAAGCGTTGGCAATTTGCTTGGATGCGAGAAGACTACGAACACAATATATAATAATCATCATTTTACTATATATAATAATTGTATTATTAAAATATTAATTATATATGTAAAAGTTTTGTAATTAACATTCTTTTAGTTCAAAAGATTGTTTGTTATTTATTATCAGTTTCACAATATCTTTTGATAGTAAAATTTCTTATATTCCAAAATAAATTTTAATAGTTTTATTTTAATACTCAATATATTGAGAATCCCTCAACATAGTTTTATCAATAATGCAAGTTTATGTGTTCCCTATAAGGTAACCAAATAAACAATAAGTGTCTTAAACAATAATTGTGTCTTTAATTTGGCTTATTGTTTTAACAAGTTATTTATAGTGAAATTACAGATTAGTTTAACATAAATTATGCCACTAACATAAAAATATTTAGTAAAATTTAAATTCGTATTTAACTCATAAATATGTTAATATAATAAACCATTTAACTCAAATAAAAAGTATAAAATAAAAATTCATAAAATTTTTAATGTCACATTACCCAGCCCTTCCATGTAATAGCCACTTTACCTACACCATATTATAAACCAAATGATGAAAAAATTATAAGTAAATATAGAATCATTGAAATTAACAATGATGAATAATGAATGTATCTTTATCCATACGAGTGTTATAGTTGTACTAGGGGGCCCGTGCAGCGCAATGCGCTGCATTCATCAAGAGTACCTGGTGCATGATCGAACCTTGCTCCATAGTAATTTACCGAGTTACTTTGAATGAAAATTAAATTGTAGTGAAAATTACAGTGAAGATTACACCACATTGGTATTCATCAATCGATCCTCATCAATAATTCTCAAACTTCCCAATGAGAGGGTTTTGAGATTTGATGATTCTTATTTTAGGTCCAAATTAGCTAGGATTAATGTAATGGTTCTTATGCCGATTTGTCTTGAGCCTATGCCTAAAAATTAAAAAAAAAAACTGGGTAAATTCACAGATGTTGGATCTAGATAGTTCATCACACAAAAAACGTAAATGACAACAGAGGAACAATCAATATTTATGTCAACTCCCCGGTCCTGTATGAGCTATGCAGCACTCACTGCGGCTGTTTTTCTAGTAGTATGAGTTAGTAGTCGACATAGTGAATAAGCCAACACTATTACTAATTATAACGGACTAAATCCTCTTTAATTTAACTTTCCATGGCACTACAGAATTTACAGAAAGAAATCATAAAAATTAACAAAATCTAGGCTACATCTTTTTGGTGTGGCCCATTTTGGCTTGATGTGGAATTCATATTTTGGTTTAATTTCTCTTTATATATAGCACTATATTGCACTAACACTATATAGAAAACCACTATTGTTGCATTAGATTTGTTATAGTATCACAGTAAACAGGTTAATTAATTTACAACAATTTACATTCCTTTTCCTAGCTCACAGCAGTTTTAAAACCCATGCGCAAACATTAAGTGTTTTATTTTAATTTTTGTTAACTTTCGTTGTTGTTTCAATACCAATTTGATAATCCTTAAGAAGAACATAAAAATTTCAATTTCCAATCTTGTTTTTGTACAGGAAAATAAACTTTTCTGGGGTTAAGTCACTAAATTTATTTTTGTGCCCAAATAAATATAAGTACAAAGTTCAAGCAAAAGCTATACATTTTGAGGAAAAAGTAGATCTAACAATTTGTTCCAAACATAGACACTAATTAAAGTATGGAATTGTTTTGATATTTCAGTACCATTCGTTAGTTCAATTGCATCTATTCAGCTACAGGACTGTGGAGAAAATATAAACAAACTCTATTACATCACAGCAGTTTCCCCCAGCCCTGATTCAGCTAGCTTTTGACATGTGTTTGTTTTACTGTCAACAGCTGTTTTATTTAGCAACTCAATATAAATTGTTCCCCATGTTAATCTTATGGACAAAATATGAACTTTGAGGGCTTCCCGTGAGCTTCAGAATTAAAATATCAAAAATCTAAAACGTTATTGCAAAACTACGAACTGAGACCATTCTTTTGACACCTCAAACTTTAAAATTGGTCCAGAAATAAGGGAGGAGTGGTGTTAACAAAAAAAGGGCATCACGTATTATATATATAGATACGTAATAATTTTACGTCAGTCAGACGATAAACCCAATAAAAGTTGACGTATATCTAATAAGATTGTAATTCAACATACAGAGAGAAAATGTAACATTATAATGAAAATTATAGAAAACACATTCATAGACAGTTGTAGAATGGTACAACATTTCAATTAGTAGTAAAGTACATTATTGAGGACTTTATTAACCTCTCTCTGGTAATTTACAATTTCATTAGACTCTGGCATAGTTAGGCTCATCACTTGAAAGGTGTTATAAATAGATAATATAATAAAAGGCAATAACCTGGCAACATTAATATGATTTACAATATTTTGGCTTAATTTTATGAACAAGGAAGACATTTTGTCAATGGATGTGAAGTGGTTTATATTTATTTTCGTAATATAATGCAAATAAGTAAACACTATTATAAATATTTACACTATACAGTAATAGATTTTCTAGTGTACATTTTCCTTGAATTTTCAATTAATACAGGATTTAGTAGCTACAACGAATAAAGAGAACCTTGTTACACATTTATCAGTTTCAATTGAATGTAATAGTTTAATCAAATATTACATAAATTATAACTAAAGATACAATAATGAAATCATATTTTAGATACTTTTTAATGAAATTGGAATATTAGTTACCTATGCAGATTTGTTTAAGAAATAAAAACAATTAATTTTCTTGAATACTATGGAATTGTTTGGTAAATAGTTAAATGAAAAATTAAATTAGCTTAATTTGGATTAATAAAATAGTTTTTCTTTATTAGGGCATTACCTAATAGATTTTTCTTTAAAATACTAAGCTGATATTGATTTAATTTTTGCAAACAATAGAAGGCTGTGAGAGATGGAATCTATTTATGAGACTTCATATGTAAATATAAAAAAAAAATCCAAATATGTCTTAAATCTACATGCACCAACAGTCATATTAGAGGCTGTGAGCCTATGTTTTATAAAGTAATTTTTCAATCACGACAACATCCAAAGACATGCAAAATGTGTTCTTGTGGTTACTACTCTTTGTTTCATTATTTACGTAATTGATAAATCTCTTTAACAATTAATAAATCTTAATTAATAATCTATTTAAATTTTTACTTAATTGATTGTGAAAATGTGCTGTATACACTTTGATGATTATTTTAATTTTAAATACTGCCTTATAACTCAATGCCTTAAAATCAAATTAAATATCGAAAGTTTTAAAGTGGCATTTATTTGACATGGGTTTTGTTTCTTCTACTGAAGTTTTTATATGACACGGGAATGAATTTAATTAAAAATACAATGTGTTTATGCTTTTAAAATTGAATTATAAATTTTATAAGCAATTTATAATCTCATTAGACTCTTAAATAGTTAGATTTATGACTTAAAAAAGATGTATATATTATTAGTAATTAACAATAACAAATATAGGAAAAACAAAAAGTTATTATTGAAGATTATATACTGGTTTTCACACGTGTGTGAACCTGGAGCAATCAGACAACGAGTGTGGGGTTTACGTTCCACCGGAAGTGGTGAAGGGGAACCGCCGGAAGTAACGCGAAGCGCTACCTAACCACTTCCGGTCCAAATGTGACCGTCACTCCACCAAAAATTATGTATATTTTTTATCATTTTTTTCTACCAATCTACGCTAAAATGTGACGGAAATTAAATATTCAGTGTTTTAATTATATTTGTAATTTTAATTTCCTGGCACAATTTTGAAAACACTCCATATTCTATTTATTTATTGTATATGATAGTTGTTACAAATATTAATATAAAATATGTAATTTTTAAAATTCATTTACTTTATTTATATGATTTTATTGTTAATATTTTCCAACGACTAGGGAAAATTAATAATACATTTATTAAAACAACATGTCAGTGATAATTCACAATAGGTAGGGTGTATCAAAATGAATCATCCGATTTAGTAGGTTTATAATTTCAAAACTAATTATCATATGGACATTTGGTCGACTTAATAATAAAGAATTCAAACAGAAAAAGAAAATATTTACTTGCCGACAACAAATTACTACAAAAAGAAATATGGCCTTGAAAAAATTGAAGTTATCGGTTTGTTATTCGGTGCGAGAGGAACTATTCCTAAATCAACAGTGAATTTTTGCAAACAATTCAGACTACCTTCAAAATTATTAATTCAAATTTCAGCAAGTATTCTCAAAGACTCAATCAAAATTTTAAGACACCATTTATATTCAAAATATTAGTGTGAACTCTTCTAGTGAAATCTTCTTTCAAATCTTCATTTCAACTCTATCTAATATATCAAAATTAAACTGTATAAGTATTCTTTGTCTTAGGCAACCCTAAATGAGGGAAGAATGTTATTCTTATTGAATAAAGATATATAATACAGTTTTTTTTTTTTTAATTCCATTTACAGGTGCTCAATATTGCACTCTTACAGCACAAGTCTGTGTGAAACTCAAATTCGTATCAGACCTTATCTAGCATGTTACTCAGTGGTTGCTCTAATGTTGTTTGAACCAAGGTTGTTTGAAGGGTAGCCATATAAAGAGTGTCTTTTATAAATCCCCATAAAAGTATTTACAGTAAGGTCTGGTCACCTTGGCGGCCAGTGACTAACGTGGAAACCCTGGATCCAGTAAGGCCGATCCGCCTTTGAGGGAGCCTACAATATAAAAACTCTTTCTCATGATGTCTTTTGTGTGGGGTTTCAAAAGACACTGTTTATATCCATGCCCTTCAAACAACATTGGTTGAACAGAAGAACCGTGCCAGAGCAGCCATTAAATCCATTACTCAAGATTTTCTTGCTAAGCTGTGGGACCATTTTGAGTATTGCCTAGACATTTACTGTTCATCTAAAGGGGTCCATATTGAGCACCTGTAAATGGTATCTAAAAACTTTATTATATATCCTTTAGTATAAAAATAATCCCATGTCAATATGATCATTATCTTTGAAGTTATAAATCTATAAAATCGGGTGATTCTTTTTGGTACACCCTGTATTTAAATTTTAAAATATAACAATTTCAAACAGTCTTAATTAAATGCAACATAGCGATTTATACAAAAATACTACTAAACTGTACATATCAAATTTTTTTATTATTA
Source organism: Neoaliturus tenellus (assembly GCA_030545055.2). Taxonomy (NCBI): domain Eukaryota; kingdom Metazoa; phylum Arthropoda; class Insecta; order Hemiptera; family Cicadellidae; genus Neoaliturus; species Neoaliturus tenellus. The sequence goes on along the minus strand of CM061536.1, from coordinate 98,798,828 downwards.
CATTAATAAAATGTTGCTAAAAAATTGAAAAATTAATTTCACGATATCACTTACATTAACTTTGTGTACAATAAAGACAAAGCAAGACGACACAACGTAAGGAGTAGAGTTTATAAAATTTAAATAAAAAGAGAAGGTAAAATTGGTTTCTTATTTAATACTATATGCTCTACCATACTTAAACTCCAAGTTGTTGTTCGTTGCTTTCGTTTTTATTGAAACATTGCTTATTATCAAAAATAATATAATGCAATACTAACCCTACACAGTTTTAAAATATTCTCAATAATTCCAAAATTGTATTGAGATTTTAAGGTTAAGATAAATCAGATTTCAACAAATAAAATCAGTAAATAAAAAAAATCAACAAAATTGAAATGTAAACACATAGTAGTTTGCCTCAACAAACTCGTATCTCTATCTATGTCATCATTTTATTTATAAAGCAAACTAAGAGAAATATATATTATCCTATTGCTGTGTAGTATAAGGACTGCAACATTAATTGAATATTTACTTTGAATTATTTAAAAATATGAAAGAATATACCATGTAATAAGGGGAACGCCAATACGTTATAATTAACCCTTTCAGTCACAGGTACAGATAGAGTTATAGAAAAAATTTCTCTTGTAATACTCATATTTATACCTAAAATAAGTAGTATATTCTTAGTGTGCATTTTTCAGACATCCAATTAAGAAAAAGATATTGTTCACAAATGATAACCAAATGATTCAAAGTCTAAGAATTAAATAAAAAATTTGTATTTTTGTAAAAAAAAAAAAAAAAAAAAAAAAAAAAAAACACATAAACAATTAGAAAATAGAATAGTGTATTACATTAGAATCACCCTCTTTTGCTTATCGGTGATAGTATGTTCAGAGAAAATTCCATTCTTTTGTAATAAACAAAATATATCTGACATTTTTCACACCGTATTAATGATTTGCCCGTACATTTCGGTACTTTGCACCTTCCAGCTGACATATTTATACTTAAATTAAGTAGTATGTGCTTGGTTTTTTTTTTCCTAGACATCCAATTAAGAAAAAACAACAAAAAACTGTCCTCATTTGATGACAAACCGATTCAAAAGGACTAGGGATAAAAATATATCATAAGATATTTTTTTTAATTTGTCGAAGAAAACAAAGTTACAGTTGTTTTTAGTAAGTTTGTATTCACACTAAATATTTGTTTTTACACCCTTCCTTTAATTTGTCCACAATTGTAAGCTTAGAAGTTTGACGTATGGTACACCGTTCAGTTTATTTGTCCTCAAATGTTGACAACAGAACATTGAGGTTATGCTAGTAATTTTTCCTTTTGGTCCAATTGTCATTATTTGATTATAAGTATTTTTTCTTTCAAATATTACAACATATAAATCTGTATAAGACAATAAATTTGTATTTCCAGAAACTGTGACCTCTATATAATTAGTTTACAAACAGTTAAGCCTAAATTTTACGTCAAACTGTTTAAATATAGAAGTAAAAACTGTCTTACCATGGCAAGTGCAGCTGTGGTCCACATACTACTTTTTACCTGTTGAATATATCAGGTTTGCCACTCTAAAACACTGAGAAACTAAATTTCCCTAGAAAATATGCCAACAAATGGGTACAAACGCATTGAAAAGTAGAAAAAACACGCTTTAAATAATTGTTGCAATGTGCGTCCTCAATTGAGGAGACCGGGACTGAAAGGGTTTTAATAATCTGGAGGCAAAGTTTATTTTACCTTGGAAACACAACAGCTCTGTAAAGTACAAAATAAACGAGGTAGTTATATTCTCAACGATAATAGCGTTAAGTGTTTTTCGCTCATTGCCGACAAAGAGGCGTGGGCGATCTGACTTGTAAGTTTTTGAAGAGGTTCCAGGTTCAGAATTAGATGATATTCTACTTAAGAAAATTGTCACGAAATCTAAGAAAATCCTTAAAAACTGTGTAATAGGATGTTACGGGATCACAAGGAATCGAATGACGAAGAGGAACGAGAAACTCTATGTCCAACGTAAAACTTACATTTTCATTATGGATTAGTCGCTGGGTCATGTAATTGTAGCAAAAGAATGGTTTAAAATACCTGCTGCCTAGTGATCCAAGGGGGTTAGCTTTCCCACTACCACGGTTTGGGGTCCTGTTGACCCATTTTAATGACTCATGAAATAACTCCACGGTTTACGGTTGTTTGTAAATGTATCGTGTCCGTGTGATTCCGTGTTTCCTTTACATTTTAATGTAATGGCAACTTCCACTTGAAGGATTTATGTATTTGTAATTGTGTATACTTGAAAATGGGTCAACAGGACCCGAAACCGTGGTAGTGTGAAAACTAACCCCCTAAGATCACTAGACAGCAGGTATTTTAAACCATTCTTTTGCTATAATACTTACAAGTAAATTATTAAATAAAACATGTCTTTGTAAAGTCAAGTGAGGTAAATTTAAAACATCTTTTTATTGTTAAACTGAGTGGTTACATAATTTTAAATTATGTTTTATACTCTTTAAAAACCCTCATGGAGAAACACATATATTAAATTATTCTAAACTTAAAGTACGTAATAGAATATTAAAACAATTAAAACATTTTTAAATCATCATTCTACCCCTTTAGATTGGAAAAAATAGTAAAAAAGTAGAGCCAGTTAAAGCAGCATAAGTTGTGGGGGCTAGTGTTGTTGAATAGTAGAGCCAGCCAAAATTACAGAAGGTGAAGTGCATTTTAGGTGAGTAGTCAAGCATCCAACTGCACAATGTTACATTGCATTGTCTTTGAGTAGTAGAGCAGTTCAGATATGCAGTAGGTGTGTTGAACATTTTTAGTGAGTATTAGAGCTAGTCAGAGAAGCAATAGGTGTGTAAGGCAATGTTGTAAAATATAAGGGTTAATCAAACTATCGTTTAAGGGTTATCAAACTAAAGTTTCGTAAGGCGTTGTTGGTGAGTAGATTATTGATGAAGAACAGCGTAATATGTGCAGGGCATTAATGGTGAGTAGTGGCGCTAGTTAGAGCAGCATAAGATGTGTAGGACATTGTTGGTGAGTATTAGTGCCAGCCAGAGCACCAGAAAATATTCAGGACATTTTTAGCGAGTAGTAGAGCCAGCCAGAGCACCAGAAGATATGAAGGACATTGTTGGTGAGTAGTTGTGTCAGCCGTAGCACCAGAAGATAAGTTGGAATTTTTTGGTGAGTAGTAGTGCCAGACCGAGCACGAGAAGATATGAGGGACATTGTTGGTGAGTAGTGGAGCTAGTCAGAGCAACAAAAGATGTGTAGGACATTGTTGGTTAGTAGAAGTGCAAGCCAGAGCACCAGAAGATATGTGTGACATTATTGGGGAGTAGTAGTGGCAGCCAAAGCAATAGAAGATATGTAGGACATTGTTGGTGAGTAGTAGAGCCAGTCAGAGTACCAGAAGATATGTAGGATATTTTTGGTGAGGAGTAGAGCTAGTCAGAGCACCAGAAAATATGTAGGACATTGTTGTTGAGTAGTAGTGCCAGCCAGAGCAAAAGAAGATATGTAGGACATTGTTGGTGAGTAGTAGTGCCAGACAGAGCACCAGAAGATATGTAGGCCATTGATGGTGACTGGTGACTATTAGCGCCGGCCAGAGCAGCCAGAGCATTGTTGGTGAGTTGTAGAGTCAGTCAGAGCGGTAGGAATTTGTCTAAGGCATGTAGAATTGGAGTCATTTGTCGTGAGGCAACTTAGCGTATGTAATTTAATTCAACCTTGTCTTAATTAACCTTGTATTACTTGAGTGGTTGTATTATACAGTAATGTTATTTACATACTTCTAGATTTCTATTGAAATTAAAAATAAATACAATCATAAATTGCACTAATTTAATTATTACAACTATGAATATTTTTGTAATTAAAATTATTTTACTATAATGATTAAATCTTCATTAGATTTACATGCATATAATTAATCATTATCTTTATCTATATATTAATAGGCAAGCATGTTTTTTACTGCTTTTTTCTCAGCTTGTGTGCATTGAAAGAGAAATATACGCATACCGTTAGAAAGGTATGCTCATGTAGATGAGCAGACTCACATTATAATTCACATTTATTTGTAAACAGGGCTACGCCCAACAGGCTTTCAAAATTGCAATGCTAATCTTATGGGGAAGGATAATTGATTGAACCACTAGACAGCTGTTAACTGTTGTAATAACAAATGCTTAAAAACCAGGAAGGATAGATGTTTCAGCTACATAATATTTATAAAAATTAATTGGGTCCAGATAAAATGAAATTTTGGTCGAATTTCGGCCAGGAGGCGATCTCTAGTTATAAATATTTTGAATCGTATAATATAATTTTAAAAGGTCGTTATGACACATATAAGTTATTATTTGGAAATCAACAGGATGTAAAACACCTTAAAGTAATAAATTTTAATTTGCCCTGTCACAGCTTTGTTGTGTTTAAAAGTAAATTTTGATATGTATTATCGATGATTTCTTTTTTATAATTGATACTTATAAGTTTCAAACAAATTACAAAGTCATGTTGAAGATATGTTTTAATAAAATAGCAATCCACGTTATGTCCTAAATCCAGATACTCTATTAACGACTGTCACAAAAAGAGATTGTTGCTTGGGGGTAAATTAAATCAAGGTTAATTAATACATATACCCCCACATTAGTGAATAGTGTCATAGAAGCTTTAAAATATAACGGTGCCAATTTAATGAACTCCATCGCTACTTTTCCAAATATTTTGATCGTGATTAATGGTGTATATTTAAAAGAAAACAATATTTAAAACATGTTTTAAAACGAATCCCGATTGCAGACAATCATTAATTTAACACATGATTCACAATCATAAATTTTTAATTGACATTTTTAAATACTCACAAATTTGTATTACACATTAACAACTGTTTCATAGAAATATAAGGTTGGGTTGTTATAATACAACATGTAAATATTGAAACAACAATGGAAGTTAACAAAATGTCTAGCAACGCAACCTTATAAACCATCTTAAAATGGTCATTAGAAATGTGGGCGGACAAGAAAAATTGACACAGATTTTGGTGTTAGCCATTACTTACATAGCCATTAGTATGTCACCCACGCCTTTTATCAGCTCCCACTCGATCACGTTGGCTACCATTTTAGCTGACACAAAACAATATCAATCCTACCTGATAAAGGTTTTTTCATTATTAAAGCACAGTAATGATGATTTAGTAAAAGAGTAACATGAGTCATATTAATTATATAATACAGTAGTACAAATCTTTTCTTATTTAATGGACATAAAAATTTTCCTTTTTACATTGAAATTACTTAAATATTTTGACCTCGTCATATAATATGACATTTTTATACAAGAAAAGAAAAACATTTGTTTTAAAACTGTAAAAAGACAAATTGAGGAAGTAAAAGCGACAATACAGATGTTATGCAAATGAGTTTAATTTGTCACGAAAGTTGTTTTGTCTGTCATAATTTGTTTGTGGAAGTTTATAATTTCTTTGTTCTAACACAACCGGAATTACTTTTGTATGATGAATAAGAATTTTTTTCAACTCTCTAATGAAAGCTTTTTATTCTTATGAAATATGGCGGCAATACAAAAAAATACATTAATTTTAGGAAATCACTACATTGACCGTAATATTTTATAAATATTTCATTTACATTTGATTTTTATTTCAGAACGCTATTTCCAATACGGTTTAGAGTGCATGTTGTAGATCCAAGTATTTCAAACACAACTTTGTCAGGATAGGATATCAGCTTGATCTTCCGGTTCAACTGAGCAATTTGCTTTGTATGTGTACAGTTCCCTGTTATGTGTTGCGTTCTGGTTCTTTGGAACAAATTTTTTTATATTATAAAAATTCAGTTCTGATTTTTTGATTTTCAAAATATTTTTTGCATCTTTATATTTGAATAATTTAGGATAATGTTCTGATAATTGTTAAGCTTTATTTTATAAAACGTATACCCACAGTTAAGCCTAACTAACAATATTTTCGTGATGTATGGTGAAAACCTTACCTAACACTTCATATTATTATTATTATGTTTTTAATACTAAAAGAAGCACTATTTACATGTATTTTTTTCTGTCCAAGAACTTTTTAAATGTTCAAAATTGTAGTTATAGCAAAGGGGAATCGTTTGAAGCTAGTCCCATGGGTGGTATATATCCGGTTTTCGTTCAATAGCCCTTCAAAGTCCCCATTTTATCCTTATGGTAATTGTTTGCCACTATTACAGTGAAAAAACAATTGATAATTGTAGATCTTAAAACCAAGTGTTACATATTTAACATTTGGTTCAACAAATTTATACAAGTGCATGATTTATGCCCCTTAGGCCTGGCGAGTGAGCGTAGTGAACAAGCTCGTCTTAAAAAGGAAGAGGGTGATCTAGCGGAGCGAACGAGCTTTGTAGAAGAAAGGAAATTTACGTTTAATAATTTTACCTAGCATAAGCTCGATCCTCCTAGTATTTATGATGATAAATAAGTTGTTTACTTTATTTGCAATAAAAAGTTGTCTTATTAAAAACCTAAAATATCTACCTTGCATTTAAATTAACCTTTTTTATTTTTACTCAACGTAAATAATTCAAATTGTGTGATTTAAACCATGTTGAAAGGTGTGAAGAAAGAACAAAGTGGGAACTAGTGAAGGAAATGAAATCCCTAATGCGATGGGAGTGTCCAAATCACGGCAGAATCCTCTAATAGCCTGCAACTCTCAGAGCTAAAGTTCGGTGGTTTCATTTCCTAGCGTAAGAAGTCTTTCGCTTTTTTACGTGTAGCCACGTAGGTTACGTGTGTAGCCAAGTTTATAAAATTGGCTATCCAATATTATAAACATGTTAGATAGCAAACCATAACCAAGGTTTTTTCATAAAGAATTTAGCGAACACTATTATAATACTACTAATTTTAATTTAGTATATTTTTTTAATTAAAATAAAATTTTAAAAACTTCGCCAGTAGACTTTTGTGTAGTTTTAAAATTTACTTTGTAGTATTACATTTTTATTATTGATATAAAAAATAAGACCAAAGGCTTCACTACGTGTTTTTCTTATGTAAAGATATGTTTTTATTCAATGTATATATATTTATTGTATATATATTATAAGTATAATGTATATCACCTATTTGGTATACACAGGAATAATTTCAATAAACACATCCAGTTAGAAATGTGTTTACATAATGATTTTTGTGTTAGAATATACACTTTGACATGAGGGAATATTTTGTTTTAGTTGCTAACTGTCGTAACACTAAATCTTCAAACGAAATGTCAAATATTTAAAACTTTTGTAATACTATACGGTATGCCGTAATGGTAATATAAAAAAATTCAACATAGAATTTTAAAACTATAAAGGGTGTCCCGGAACTCTTTTGAACCCTTTTGCATATTTATTCCTTGCATCAAGAAAAACTTATTTTCCAGCATAACCATGGGTCTAGTTTACCTATTTTTAGCGAATTTCCCATAGGGAATAAGCTATTACCGTAGGTCTCATGGTAAGACCTAAGCCCGGGACCACGTTACTTTTTTGTTTTGAGGTGCCCAGAGACCAAAAATAATAGTCATTAAAATTTTTATATATATATGTATATATGTGTCTCTAGACACGATAACTCTCGTAAAAACGGTTCCGATCGACACCAAATTTGGTAAAAAAATGTAATCCTACGTTTATTCGGATGAGTTCGTAAACCAGACATATCGACCAACCGGAAGGGGTTGTTTTGGGGGGTTTTGTACCCCAAAAATGGGTTTTTTGCATTTTTCATATATAATTGTTAAAAATTTTAATTTTTATTCTCACCATTGGATTTAGCTAAAAAAACACACAATTTAGTATTTTGAAACTTTGCTCTATCTCTATTGGTTACCGAGATATTAAAGAGTCTAAAGACAGTACATTGTATTTTGGGCTCCAATGTTACTCTTATGGAGAATAACGGTAAGTTAATATTCCACTTATTAACCCATGTTTTTGGATGAAACTTGGTATTTAGCTTCATTTGGTTAAGATTCATCCATTTATGGTCAAAAATCTTGGTTTTTGTGCTTATCATGGCAGCAAACCTGCATACTCTTTTCCCATGTTATTCATATGGAAAATAGGCAAACTCGTTTATTTATGGACAGATGTAGATGAAACTTAGGGTATGGCTTCATATGGTCGAAATAATTTTTTTTATGCTAAAAACCTACTTTTAGTGTTCCCCATGGCAGCATACCTGCATACTCTTCCTCTATATTTATTTTAAGGAGAATAGGCATTTATTTCCCTATTTATGAGCACGTTATGAAATTTTATTTACAGGTTTATCTGGTCAAAATTAATATTACTAATTTGGAAATTCGCTGAATACGCAGGTCTGCTGCGACGGGGGGTATTTGTATGTATGTCCGTCCGTGTGTAATTTTGGCTTAACACCCGAGATCTTTACAACCATTATGTATTGAGGTAAAACTAGCATTACGTAGATGAAAAATGACAGATGACATAAATTCAACACGAATAAATCAATCTAAATTAGAAACTACCAAAGCAGGAGTTCTGCTAGGATCCATAATCGAACCTGTTCTTTTCCTTTTTTACATTAATGACATTTATGAATCAATAATAACTCAAAATTTCAAAGAGTTTGTTGTACACTATAAACTAAAACGCCAAAAAATATTATTAAAAATTAATCTAAAAAACAGTATGTAAGTTTTATGGAAAAAAAAACAGAGTTACTTAAAAGTAAAATAACAACTTTAAAACGAACCAAACCACAAACGAAAGAAGAGCGTTTTGTTTTTTTTCTGACGGTTTAAAACACAAAAAATCCTGTGATAACGTTTTTGGATATACAAATTAAACAATGCAACGCTGGACACAAACATTCAGATTTATTCAAGTGTTTTACCATCTTTTCCAACCACTTTGTAAAATAAGGCTTTTATGATTAGCGATTTCAGATTTTACATCGCATTCACTAGCACTAGATCAGTTCCCTCATGTAATGGAGGATAATGAATACGGCAAGGTATGTGAGTAGTTGATGATTTTTAATCCATAGATCACACGAGCAATGTAATAACTTCACAACTGTTTTCAATACACGATAAACTAGGCGAATTAACTTTTTGTGCAAATAAAAAAGCCAAATAAACTCGAGGCCAAGTGTTAACTGTAGTCTATTATTTATTTGTACTAGCGCCTCCTTAAGAGAAGCTTGTAATAACATTATTATATGGTAAACTTCCCCCGATATTTAAAATAGCATTTGATACATTGAAATTGCGTTTACCCAAATGTTTCTTGTATTTTAACATCAAAAAATGTTTATTTTTAAGAGAAGTATTCTTTTGACTATGGTAAACAATAAAAGTGTGGCAAAACCACTTGGGCGTTTTCAACAGACAACAAAGAATAAGAAAAGTTGCCACAACAGCTGATATTGACTGAGGGCTGCTTGGTAGAGGGAGTAACATTTATCATTTAAATGTTATTCTTCTTCTTCAATATTGGCTTAATGCCGCTTTGATAATGGATACTTGAGGACATAAATAAAAAAGAACTATTGACAAAAACCGGTTCACATATACAATACTATAAGACAACTACACTAATAAATAATTATTACTATTTCCGTAAATACGAGTATTAAATGAATAATAAATACCGTACTAAAATATGTTTTAAAGTAGTAGAATATTAATAAAACATATTGATAGTAAAACTCATTTCAATTTATATATCTCTATACTTGCTCGCATATTAAATTCTTATTTTATTTCAGAGCTGAAATTTTGCCGAAGGATTTCCGTAGATTTCCTACTAATAATATATATGGTTGATCTGTCACGTTGATCTGTCATTCATACCCATCATTGATCTGTCACGTGTTAACATGTAGTCGTAGGGCTTCTCGATCCAATGTAAGCGAACCAATGAAGCCTCTGGGGAGATTTTAGGGTTGATTGAAATGTAATCCTTCTCATCTGATACCAACGTAAAGACTTCAGCACTGACACCGATCGCTTGATCGTTGATGTACAGTACAATTCGAGTCAATCCAAGGTATGTAATGTTTTAACCATATGCAGTGAATAGACAACGATTTGGACGTAATAATGGATAGTTTCACATAGGGAGTAAAAGACAACTGTTTGCTAAGTATTGTAATTAATTTATTAATGTTGAGGAGCAGAATTTTGAAATTCAAATGTTATAAAGAGCATTGTTTGTAAACACTGTATATCACTAACTATGTAAATGTAACCTCGAAAATACAACTATGTAGTTCGTATTTTTAACGATCAAAAGTCTAATTTCGCAAAAATAACCGTTTTTTTTATATAAAAACCGTTGTTCATCACTAGGAGCAAAAGTGTCTCTTTGATGCTCAATCGTTTTTAAAAACTCGGCTGCGCTTCGCAAAAAAAAACCTCTGTTGCTCCTAGTGATGGGAACCAAACTACTATTTTATGAGTAAACTTATTATAATAAAATAAAAAACCTAATTTCCTGTTATTTTGGAAATCTCTCATCACTAAAGAAAGCTCGTTTGCTTCGAAAATTGTCTCGAGCAATATGTTACAATATGTAACAATATGTTAGGCAGTTAAGAATGTTGTTTTTCTCCAAGACAGGCCTATATTGTATACCTCCATATACATATATTCTCAGTTACTATTGGGTTTACTTGAGTCAAAAAGGATAACTTCAGATATTTGAGATCAGTCACAAGAGGAGAAGTGAGGTTGCTTGTAGCCTACATTAATTGTATACCTAATATATCAATTTAAAGTTGTTATATCATATTAAAATTTTTGCATCAATAAAATACAAAAAGACATAATTGTATGTAAAAATTAATGCTTAAATTCTTTATTTACATATTATGACAACGAGCAGATGTAATATTTTCTGTTGCTATTGTTATTCATGTTCTTCTTCCTGCGGTAAGGGTAGTAGACCAGGATCTGTTTGGGTTTTGATGATATTATTAAGGAGTTCATCCGCGTCAATGTTATATTTGGCAGCAATGTTTCTCACCCCATTCAAAAAATCTTCGTATGTTAATTTATCAGGATTTTTTGGGGAATTTTTAAATGTCTGCATTACTTCGGATTTAGCAATGTTAATTTTTTCAAATATTTGGCATTTTTTACTCCACAACCAATCAGTAAAACTTTCGAACCCGTCCTTACCTTGTTCCAGTGAGTCTTGTATCATAATTTCATATTTTTCCCTATTTTCAATTTGTTCAAGAATTATAATCTTTAATTTCTCTTCTTCAAGACCAATCGTCCCAGCTAATCTGTTAATGAAAGTGATAAAATCTTGGAATGTTAATTTGAACATTGAACTATTTACTGTAGAGGCATTTTCATATTTTTCGTTCATGAAAATCAATGATTTCTCAATGTGTGACTCCAAAATATTTAGTTTTTTTAACAGATCGATTTCCTTCAACCACTTTATCAAATCTAGTAGTTCAAAAGCTTTAGTCTCTCCATCATGACTATTTTCGACTTTTCCATTGAAGTATTTTTCTAAAGATTTATCGATTAAAGACATTTCAGAACACCAGACAAAAAATGTTAAATAAGTATTGATTTGAAAAATATATAATTTAGATTACAGTTAATGTATCCATAACAACAGGATCCAAACTTTACTAATTTTACTTCGTAACTTAGATGATTCTGTCATATTCTTTATTTGGTTTAATATTAGAATAAACGTATTTAATTGACCTATAAAAATTCATTTTGATAATTTTGGCATTAAACTCCTTTTACGTATATGATAATTTTTTTAATCCAGTTTTTTACCTACTCTACTGAACGAAGATAAAGAACCCAAATTCTAGTTAGAATGTAAGTTTTTTATAAAAAAAACAATTTATTTCTATAATTTAAACTTAAAATGTGAAGGTTTATAGTGGCTAGTAAAATTGATACATTAAGGAACTAGCTTGCGAATATGAGAAGCAAATGGAAAGAAAATTGAATTGACACAGTGATAGATGCAAATGTACACGTATTACACATCAACTGTACTTATGTACCGTTTAAATAACTGGGGACACATCTCATAGTCTATTAATCACTTGGAACACTATGATCAATTTAAAGTTCAAATTACCAATTAATCTTGTTCCCACTAATCTATTCTACTATTAAAATTGTTATAGTTAAAATCTACTTAATCTAAATCTTTTATAAGTGTCCTCAAATCAAAAAAGTAAATCATGTTAAAACTGTAAATTATAAGACAAAAAGTACACCGTATGGGAGTTCAACTTGGAAGAATTTATTGTTCAAACCCGTTTTAAACCCTTTCAAATCATTTATGGCGTTTCCTCAATATCTATATATTAATACGCAAGCATGTCGTTTCGTTGTTCGTTTCCTCCTTTTTTCTCAGCTCGTGTGCATCGTAGAAGAAATCCGCGCATACCGATAGAAAGGTATAGTCCTGTAGATGAGCAGAATCACATTCTAATTCACATCGGACTCCAGGGCTACGCCCCACAGGCTTTCAAAGTTCTAATGTTAATCTTTTGGACGAAAGAGAATTGAATAAATCATTAGACAGCTGTTGCAAAAACAACTGCTAGAAAAACAGCAAGAACAGATGTTTTAGTTCTTAAATATTTTTAAGCTTCATGGATCCAAATAAACTGAAATTTTGATCGAATTTCGATCAGAAGGCGATCTCTAGTTACTATAAAAATATTACTCATTTAAATGCATCATTTCAGTTACAGATAGTATCATACTTGTTCAGGACTTTTACTACTTTACCTGTATGGTATTTAATTACAGCTGATCAGCTGATTTAGTTATATTTAATATTGTCACACGTCTTTGTTTGTTGTTGTTTACTAGTTCTCCTTTTTGATATCTTGGCCATGTATACTTTTATAAAAAGTAAAACTATTCAAACCGCTATACAGTCCATTTTCTCTATTTAATATTTTTGGTCCATTACGAGCCGGATTAAAACCAGATTACCTATGGAAATTGTTTGTAAATTCCTCAAAATTTCATCTGCTTATAACTCAATTTAGTTTAAACCCATGTGGATTCTATGAACTCTCATAATAATACCTTGTTGTCAAGACTAAGTCAACTGCAACCAGGGCTGATAATGAAGTTGAAGACCTCAACTACCTGGAATACCTCAAAATGGAGACGTCCATCCGGCTCGAAGGACCAAAAATGTTGACTAAAGAAGGACCGTAGCGGGTTTACAACAAATTTTAATCAAAAAAGTTACTGAACCAAACTTAAAGAGAGAAACTATTAAAAGTAAACAAAGAAATTTAAAACAACCATATGTTTTAGAGCATTATTAAAATTAGACTAAACAGCTGTATTACCAAATATACTGTTGAAACAAAAGTCCTTAACAATACTTTTTAAAGAAGCATTTATGAATCCTCTTTACGGACGTTTTGTGGGACTTGCCTCATCCATACGCACTAAGCCCGCACCTTTTCCAGACTTTTTCCCCCTGGAACCGTTTAGAACATTACTTCGTTAGGAGCCCCTTGTTTGAGCTCACCAGGGCTGTGAGCTATCCCTTCCTGTTCTATGAAGACAATACTATTTCATAGTCTTTGTATTTTTGTCTTTGCTTTTTTATGTTTGCCACTCGGCTTGTTTAGGCTTTTTTTAAGGCGAGTGTAAAAGTGTGGCACGCCCTTGAACCAGCGGCATGTTAAACTAATACGGCCACACTTTTCAAATTCAGTTCACTTAAGGGGAAGCAGTGAACTGGCTTGACACAAGTTTTTGATCGTGTCCTTCCTCCCCAAATTTGTTGTAGAGAGCAGACCGATTCTTTTCCGTGAAATTGCTGCGATGGTGCCAGTGGTCCAATCACTTAAAGCACCTAAGGACCATGTTTCTGAGACACATCACGCAGCTGAGGAATCCCACCCAGAGATGGTCAAAGTTAAGAAGCATGGAGCCTCTTCCTTAAAAGGTCGAGTACCACCATCATCAGTTGTCGCTTGTTCAATTATCTCGGCTAACGAAGACTTTGCGTGTCTCACTGGTGCCACTTAAACCCTTCTTTAAGAGTCATCTTCACCTTTGGGCCAGTAGCCCTTTGTTGCGCAGTCGGCAATGTTAACCATACGGCTTTTAATCCAAAACATGGTATTTTATTCCCCTTTTTCGGACGCAGATTTTCAACCGATTTTCATTAAAGTTGGTAAGTGTTTAGTTGAATAGTTATACTAGGCCCATCATACCTGGAAATTTTGAAAATTTAACAAATATTACTAAGGAAATTCGAGTTACTTTGTGACGTCACAGAGAGTTATATTTGTTAAATTTTAAAACTTTTGAGGTATGATAGGCCTAATATAACTATTCAACTAAATACTTACCAAGTTTAAAGAAAATCGGTTAAAAAACGGCGTCCGAAACTGGGGAATAAAATAACATGTTTTAGCATAAAAGCCATATGGTTAACATTGAAGACTGCGCAACAATGGGCTACTGGCACAGGGGTAAAGATGACTCTTAAGGCCACGATGATACATAATTTGTCTCAGTGAGAGGATAGAAATACCTTACCTCACATAGACGCGCTTGTATGGGGTGACGACATTTCCCATCTCCCCGACTTTATCCTTGAGAACCACGACCAAATCCTGGACGTCGGAGCTTTTCCTCAGCCGTATGAAGACACACCACTTCGGGGTAGGTTTCTCGCAGACCACTTTAGCAGCGCAGGCATCCAGGTTGATACCCTTGCGAACCTTCCCTAGGACGGCAAAGTGTAGATTTGGCCGACCACTACTAGTACAATAACGGTGGATGGACAGCGGTGGATCTTTCTCTCAGCTGTCCTCTGGTTGAGATGCGTGGCCATAATCAGCGGATGCGCTTCCATCACACCGTTACATGATTTCTTTTTTCTTGCGTTTTTCCCGGCTAAAACTGTTCACCGGAGTTAGAACTCTCGATCGCGCTCCTCTCCCGCTTGTCTGTGGTGGCGGCCGCGATGACGTCGTCCTAGAGGAGTCGTCCTTGTATCTTTCACCGGTATCTTTTTCGGTGAGAATTTCGGTTTACTTTCGGAGATTCTCTACATTTTTCGGTCATTGTCACGAGTCAGCAAGCAAGTATATGCATCGTCCTCTTGTTTGCACATTATTTTCAAAATGACAAACATGGCGGTTAGTTCAGCAATGGCGTCTTTCACAACCCTGTTAAAATGTTTTTAATCTCCCAAGTATTTCTTGTGTCTCCAAGGAATACGCTGGCACGAGAGAACATTTCTCTCGCCTGTTTTTAAACAGATAATGCAAATATTATGCATTATCGTTTTATGCAAATAAAATGCAAATATTTATATTTGCAGGATTTTCTCCCACTATTCATCGCAGCACTGGAAGTCGTAAGTAGTAGACTGAACTCATAGGCCATGCTACTTGTTACGCTGCTTCACCATGATTAGTGGACACTTACAATGTGTTCACCAATCATGTGGAGTCCGTTCATTTAACCGTTCATTTGGACCGTTCCCGTCAAAACGTAAAGATAATGCCACTGGCGTAGATACACATACAAAATAGTTAATGCTGCGGGGTCGAAAAGAAGAAGGACTTGAGCAAAGTTAGCTCAGAAAACAATAAAGACAGCGATCTAAGACCTGAGAGATGGGAAGCAAAGCCTTAAATCTAGAAGACATGTGAGAATGAGAGACTTTCATTTCTTGAATTCAACCCCGTTAAAATTGTCCTTTATTTAAATGATTGATTTCAGTCATAGATTTTTTTAATACTAGGTCCGTTTTGGTTGTATTTAAATGTCTGTTGTAAAAGAGGAGTTAATACACCCATAGCTAACGTAGAGTATTCTTCTCCGGACGGTTTTCGCTTTTACCACATGCCATGGGCAGGTAGTTGGGCTGACCCCTGACGAAGTCCTTAGAGAGGAATCTCGTTGGGGAGCTCCTTGGGGAAGGTGTGTTCAAACCCAGGCTCCCGTTGTGTCGATGGGACACTCACTGGTGCCTTGATGTTGAAAGGTTGAAGGTTGGGGCTTGTGATGGGAGTCTGTACGCTTTTAAGTGACCTAGATAGCTTAGTTCCCGCAAATACCTCCTTACCAGTTGCTGTCCTCTTCCACACTCATTCTCTGTCTCCTAACTTCATCTTCCTCAAAATCCCCCTTAATTGACGATTCACCTCCTAATGTATAATCATTTTAAAACAATTTGGTTTTGCTTCACTTTGTTTCGCTGGAGTCATTTGGTTGACCAATCTTCGGCTCATAAAAATAGCCTAAAAATGACTGAACCCAGAAAAATTTCAATCTAGTTGATTTTTACCGATTATTAAGGAAAATTACCTGAGGAAAACGATGGTAAAAAGTCTACCACACTCTAAACCAGCATGCAAACGTAAAACTTGTATATATATTACAATTATATAATAGTGTGTATTATTTACGATAAAAATTTCACAACATGATCTTGTTGAAATAAAAAAGCCGACGGCGGTTAATCTGTTTGAGACATGAAATTAATGAATTTGATTGAAACCCGTTGATCATTATGGAAACTGTTGATCATGTCTCTTCGTCACACTTTGTTTTTAATTGATGACAAATACGTAAAACGTTAATTTATTTAATTTATTGCTATTTTATTATGATTTTGTTTCTTGTGTAGAAGAGACATGTGTTTCTTTTTTAACATGCTTTAGTGGATTTGACACTTCAGTATTGGAACTACAGAAATATTAATTTTTTTCTTGGAATCGTTTTCTTAAACGTTATTGATTTTTGTACAGTATTATTTGTTTAACAGGATATAATTTACATTATTTTAATCACAGAACAAATCTAACTTTATAATTAAGATGTAATACGTTGCAGCAGGAGATTGATTTAATGTTTTATGACATTTTTTGGAAAATACTACGCTTGTACTTATAAAAGTTGTATGTTGTTTTTATTTGTAATATACATTATTTGTCAAAGGCTTTTTTGCCTGAGGAAATGTGCAGCACAATTCCAAGAAATGAGAGTTCCAAACGAACAAGCGTCGTATGTCAGTATAAACAAGGATCCATGGGTTTTGGAGAAAAAACTCTCTTCACATCCTACATTTTTATTATATTTAAACATTTAATGATATAAAAGTATTCAAACACCTCACTGCTAAGCAATAAGGTTTTTACACCTTTTAAAATAAATATTAATAAATATACTTCTATTTCCTTTGCTAAACAAGTATGATTCTAAAAATAACAGGTATTAAGTTGTCTCCTACTCGTTTAGTACTCAAACAGAAAAATATTTAGTGAGATTAGTAAGGGCTTATGTAATGGTATTCTAAACTTTTGGTTCGTATTTCAATTTCTTAGAGACATTTATCTTTAGTTTTTATTTTCTCATTACTGTGAATGGTTGTCAAGAATGTTTTGCTTTAAAGTTTGTAGGGCCTAATCATCATACGGTTTTCAATTTTCGTAAATAATAAATTGATACTGGTCACTATAGATTGATATTGGACAATATAGTAAAAGTAAATAACAAAATATTTTAAAGAGATTTTCCTTGTCATTTTTCCTTTTTTCATTTTTCCTAAATGACTTATATTTGGTTCTGTTTATAATGTAGTCCTATATTAATTCATGAATTTACACTCATTTAAAGTATTAAAAAATTATTTCGGTTACATCTGGTTTAGTGATGTTTTCGAAAAATTATCTTCTTTCATTTTGCAGTTAATGAAATTAAGTAAATATTTTTAAAAAATCAATCTGAAAATTATGTCATGGATTTTTAGAAACAAATTATTTACTGTTAAGAACGAATGAAAGGGATACTCTTAAAACATCATGCATTGCTTCGCTTGCTACCATGTTAAGTCGGATAAAATTGATAGAGGTTTAAAATCAACAAAAACCCCGTTTCTTGATTATTTGCTTGTATGTATTTATATTTTGAATCCAGTTTCCATGGCTGCCACTAGAGCTGTCAGTATCAGGAGTTGATCGGATCAAATTCTCTTCGTGCAGCGCTTCATTTACTCTCATTTGAGGATCTTATTTATAGTTGGATAAATTTGGGAGTTAGACGATTTGCTTAACACTTATAATATAAAATCGCTATAATGGTCTTATAATATAAACTATCTATAATGGTCTAAAGATGATCAAATTTCAACGAAAATAGCTTTAATATGGATTTAAAAAGTATTAAAACCCCACAAAAGAATCATCAAGCTCATTGTACGGGAGCGGTAGCTCAGTGGTAGAGCTCTGGCCTCACAAGCCAGCGGTCCCCGGTTCGATCCCGGGTGACGACATTACACGCATAAGCATGAGCGGTCACCTCTAGCAAGCCTATGTGACTTAATGCCGTGACCGTACCTTGCTGTCTTTAGATCACCGCACAGGCCTATTGGCCCATGGTGACGGGCAGTGGAGGTTAAAAAAAAAAAATTATCTTTGACATGAAACCTTTTTCGCTTTTATCGGACTTTATATAACAGCACCAACAAGGTGTGGGTGAAGCTCTTTACGACATTCTGAGAGGAGCCCTTTCAAACTTTATTGATAGAATTACCTGTACAAAGAGACTAATAGTAATCAATTTTCTTCAATCTCGCTGATGATTTTGATGTTTCCATTTTGCTTTGATTATTTTATATTTTTACATACTTTGGTATGTGTATTTATAAGTGTTCTATTTTTGAATGGTGTTTCGACGTCTGCTTTTTCTTAACATTTGAAGGCGAACGGTCTAAATCACTGTGTTTTAACATCGACCTCTTAGTTTTTATCGTCATTTAATTAGTAACCCATCAACAAATCGAATTTTTCATAACTAATTTTTTCATTGTGCCGTATCCACTTAGCTAATCAGCCAGTTTTAGTTTTGTGCTACTAAATCATGTAACTATAATATGTTGATGATTTTTTTAGATATGATTAATTATAATTTTTAACATTTATAACCCAAAAACCCACGTAATTATTTCTCCGAAATGAATGGTAGGTAGGTGTTTGTTCGAGTGTTCGTTGTAAGTAACACGCAGTGAGTAACATGCAGGACGCGGCGCCGGCGCGGCAGTTCCAAGTAACACTTTGCAAACTCGCCGTCAACGAGGAGAAATGTTTACGAGTCTGCCGCAGCGGAACCAAACTCGTTAAACTTGTTTTGTTGTTATTTTCAAACTATGACTGATCACGTGTTCCGGCTGTTCAGCTAACTGATGAGTTGTGTTTTAGTTTCATACCACTTATTAACAGGGTTTTGTAACAAACCCTAATTTCAGCAGTGTGACGTTGGTTAAATTTTGAAAGGAGAAAAAAATTTATGTAAGAAAATCAGGTCGGACTTATTCTGAAGGGTTATTAACTTAACTTTGACTAATGTATAACCTTAAGTTTTTTTTTTTTAAGTAATATATTACGATAATATTTTACAACTAACTCTATTATATTAACTAACTATAGATAGGATATAGTTATATACACGCAGCATAGTTAAAAAATACATATATAAAATTTATTTAAACAAGATTTATTTATTAAACGTAGTGTTATAAACTACGTGTTTGTGGCCAAAATACCTGGCAATAAAGCTAAAGTCTCATGTTCATTACCTAAAGTTTTCAGGTAAAATGCTTTTTATGAGTATTGCGACACAAAACTAAAAATCGTAAAAGTTTTTATTAGCCTTAAACTCGTTTGATGATATTTCTGGTAATGTCACGTTGCTCAATAAAAAAACATATAATGTAAATGGACACACTTTGGTACCTATCGTAATTGTGCTTCAAAAAACGTCTTACCACAGCAGTTTTGGAAGTACAATTTTCAAAAATAAAAATGTAATGGGATTCTTTTATCTAATTATTTATTTTCAAAGATAAAAGCCTAATGGCAAATTAAACGAATTACATATATTTATTAAGTTTAAGAACAAGCCATTATAGGTTGTGTAAATGACATATGAAATTCAAGATGAGATCGATTTGAATATGAAACTAAAATCAAAGTAGAAACCCAGTAACAACGATAATAAAAAAAAAATCAACTCATCTTATGTAAACAAAACAAAATATTATACAGGGTGTCCAGCTTCAACCTTTACAAGCTTTTCCAGATTATTCAGCAAGTCAAAATATTAAAAATGTATAGTATAAACGTAAGTCCTAAAATGCTTTTTTGAGCTGCTAGCCACCATTTTGGTTTTTTACATTTAATAGTTTTTATTTTCGTAGCATTGAGTTTATTTTTTGACATGTATCTTTATCACACTAATGTTCATTCTCAGGAAAATATATGATTAATTAATGAGTAAAATATTTGTACAATATTCAAAATTTAAAACGAATGAGATAAATAACAACTTGAAACAACGTTATTTCGTAGATACATACCAAAGGTTTGTCAAACAAAACTAAAAAACTATTTTAACTTTTTGACTAATCTTTACTTGATATTAATTTTAATCATAGAAGTTAAACATTTTACTCTGTAGCCTTAATTAAGACTAAATAGTTTTAATTATCATTTATAGTTGTATTTTCTTAAAACTATAGCAGATTTTAAGACCATCGTGTTTGAAAATAAATAATTTTATCGCATTATACAGGCTTAGTTGGTTAAAAGTCTAAACATAACTAGACCTAATTAACACAAAGTCAACGAATAATATAGTTTGTTACTTCATAAAGTTTAAAATGCTTATAGGCAATAAATCGTAAATAATAATAGTAGTGTGAAATTGTTGGTGCTGGCCCAGTTCAAGGTCACCTGAGGGATGACGTCATCGAGGTCAATGACCTCACCGATGACGTCATTGATGACGTCATCGATTGCGTCATCGATGACGTCATCACTAATGACGTCATTTCTATGACGTCACACCCATGACGTCACAGAAATGACGTGCTGATGACGTCATCACCCCTTACGTCATCAAAATGACGTCACCGACGCCACTAAGGTCAAGGTCATGCCGAAACTTAAAATTTTTTGGCACTTTTGCCGTTTCTCGCACTACGCTCCGAGTTTCAGTCCGAGTCCCCGTGACCTTGACCACTTGGAGCGAATTTTCGACGAGAAACGGCAAAAGTGCCAAGTTAAACTCGAGTTTCTGACATGACTTAGCCTAAATGGGCAATCGGTTATCCCTCAGGTGACCTTGAACCAGCACAACACCAACAATTTCATATTACTGTGACCTTGAAAACCTAACAACGGAGCGCCGACACCGATGCGCACCCCACGACAGCCACCGAGTGACTGACTGTCAGGCTCTGTGTACTCTAGGTATATGGGGAAGTGGAGGGGGAAATCTCAAGGTCATCCAAATGGAGTTTTAAAAAAGTTGAAGAGTAGAAAGACTACTCTTGTGCTTCCTGGGCGACCTCATCAATTTCTAACGGATCTGTAAACCAATCCGATCTGTAGCGGCAGGAGTCCAGAAAACAGGTTCACCACCCATCAGGTTGTCCGTAGCATTTCCGACAATTGGTAAGATTGGAGAAGTGAAATTTAATACACCGCTGCGGACAACAAGTATAAAAGTATTTGGATTTGTAGATTTTGAAAGTTTGTAGTACCGGTGGTGGCAGCTGTTGGTTCTTGCATCTACACCTGCAACATCCGAAGCATTCACATTGCCGGCAGGCCAGCCCATCCACTTGCCACTTTGGTAAGAGGAAACACTTATCCTCACAGCAATAGGTTGTCCCCGTCTCTTCCTCCCAACGCTTCTTTGCACAATATGTGACGCCTTGTATCTCCAAACACCTATGCTCGCAACATGAGATGCGCTTACTTTCCATAACTGATGTTGCTTTGACGAGGGAGCACGATGAAGTGATGCTGTGGTCAGTGGGAATGGGGTTTATATAAACTAAGGTGGGTGGAGGGGGAAAGGTCAAGGTCATCCAAATGGAGTTTTAAAAAAAGAAAAGAGTAGAAAGACTACTCTTGTGTATCTATAGCGATTTCATTGATAGTGAGTGCTTCTGTATGCCAAGTTGATCTGTACTGACAGGCTCCTAAATAATGTTTGCAAAAACCTGCAAAATGATTGTTGCACAATTTGCAGCCAGTTAGCTGTTTTAGTGTGAATTCAATGCAACGTTCAGGGCAACAAGTGTACTTATGCCCTCTCATCTGGTACACATGGAATGTCTTCAACTCCGGTTTCGGCTTCTTCCAAGACTTGCACTTACACATGCATTGACCAAAAGCTTCACATTTTCTACACGCCAGGCCATCCGCAACATCAATGTCATTTGGCCATGAAAAACATTTCTGTTCGCAACAGTAGTTGAGTTGACTCTCCATGTTGCTGTGGTGAAGGTGCGCGATGAAATGATGCTGCAGTCATTGAGAGTGCACCTTAAATAAACTCAGTGGAGGGGGAAAGGTCAAGGCCATCCAAACGGAGTTTTAAAAAAGATAACTAGTCGTCCTCCTCCTCCTCGTCCGTTGTACTTAGAGAGCTGTCAGACGAAGAGCCCCGTGCAGGTGCTCCCCAGATGAAAAACAAATCAATTTTAAAACGAAGACCAGGATCTTGCATCATCAATTCCTTTAATTTGTCACATACTAAGTCGACCTTGTGTAAGGTGTCAACAACAAGCTTCCAATTCGTTGGCTCAATATAACTTGTAGTAGAGTCTGCCTCGCTGATAACCACATCCTCCGGCCGTATTGGAGTGTAAAGATGTGTAAAGTTCTTCGGCTGTAGCTGAGGTTCAGGCTGGCTGGAAGTGGAAGGTTGAGTGTGGACCCCTGTCGCATCGAAATCCATAGTCATTCTACATTCAATGTTGGGGTTTTCGTTACATCCAAGAAGTGGTGATATATATGTGGATGGTCAAGATTTGTTAGGGAACAAGGACACTCACCAACACAACACCAGGAATGGGAAGCTATACATCCTGCTAGCACACCACCTAAAGCTGTCCGAAACTAAACCACCCTACCTGGGCAGAAAACTCCACAACTTACTGCCGCTACAAATGCACACCAAAAGAGCGACCTCTATGAGATCGGCATTGAAAAAATGGCTAATGGATCGTCCATTCTATTCACTTGAAACATTTTTAATGAAACTCTCATCCGGAACTGACCACAAACTGTATTTTCACACAACTTCAATATTACATTATTTTTAATATTGATGATTGTACACAAAGATGGGTTTGATTCCGATTCTGATTCAATAATAAATAAAACAATTTTAAATGACCTCTCAAAGTTTGTAGAATGCTTCTTACTTTCGCAACGTTGCTATAGGAGTTGTTAATTAAAATCATTACCATAGTTCAAAGTAATGTTTTCAGCGCTGTAATTAGTATTTAGCTCTGTTGAATTTGTACTGTAGTTGAGTTAATATATATGCATATGTATAATATACAAATATGTAGTTGAGTTGTAGATAGTACAAATATACTGTGATAGATTCTTACTACAATAGCTGATTAACTGAAAACATTACTTTAAACTATGTCCAGTTTCTTTTGATTAAAGAGGGTTATTATGCTTTTTTATATTATTACGAGTTGGCCTGTAGAAAAATTGGGCATTTTATGATTCTGTATGAGTGAAACTCACCTACAGTACGTGAATGTTGATTATGAAGTGGCATAAATCTATTTTTGTTTACTATCTGTCTTTTAAAATTCATCTGACGGTAATTACCTGTTAAATTACAATTCACATTAAAGAACTTGCAATAAAAGTTGATCAACATTTTAAAGCACCCTCTAAAAATAAATCAAAGGCAAGGGGGCTTAAACAGCTTATCATCCATTATTGCAATTTGTAATAAATGAAAAAAAATATTACCATGTAATCAGAATATTAGATTACTTGCATCAATTAAATTTATTGTAAAACACCAATGGGCCACAATTGTCTGCCATGTATTTAATATATTGCAATAATGTTTAATCAAGACCTTTCAAATATGAAGTGAAATGATTTATTCATAAGGACAAAATTCAATATTACACAATATAACAACTATCACCAATATATTCCACCACATTAATAAATTACCCGTACCTGATAAGAGTCCAATGGTCTTATTCTTCATTGCTGTATTTCCCATATATAGAGCCTTAATTAAATGCACTTAGAATAAATACAGATCAAATCATAACATTTTGGTGTAATTGTATTAGGAAGGATACTGTAAAAATTGTTTGGCAAGTACATACAGGCTTACCAAAACATTGGGTAAAGTTGATGAAGCATCATGAAAAGCTGCAAACTTAGATGACATAAGCGGAACTATAGGGAGCAATAGTTGTAGATGAAGCTACAGACAGTAGTAAGTTAATACAACGGATGAAACTAGGATTGGGGGCTAATGACCTTATAAGCTGTTCCAAGCCTGGGGATTTGCAGCATTATGTTCTGGCTTTCAAAATTACACTCAGTTTGAGCAGGGTTAATAGAAATACGACTACTTGCAATGATAATTCTTTTAATCTGAAAACTATTGTAAAATCGGTACTATTGCTACTACTATTACTAACTACTAATAAAATCGGTAAACACTATTAGTTAAAAACACACATTTAAAACTTTTTAAGGACCTGTGGTTGTACATTGGGCTTAAAAACAATTATAACAAGTTGCATATGTAATTTAACTAGATTAATTACTCATTTAAATTAATTACTGTTAGAGTTTGAAGAAAAAAAAGATAGTATGACACCCTTATCTTTATGTACAAATATAGCAAGAATCTCTTTACAATGGAACATTTATATTTTGTTGAAACATGAAACTGTTAAACTGTCCTGAATGCAGTATAACTGTTGCAGGTACTATGAAACTGAAATTATAAACCACTTTTGCTAAGTATAGTTTTGTTGTCCCTTAGTTTCTTACAATATCTCACTTGATACATAATATTAAATCGTGATTTGCGATTAAGAAAACCATTTGTCAGTGATGAAATTTTTTTCATAAACATTACTTATTATGTCAAATACAATTGGATCTGCCACAATACCAGTTAAATGTATGTGTTTTACTCCTTGTAGACATTTGCGTAATTAAAGTAACTTAATGGTCGACACTATTCAATTTTTTTTTCATGTTCATGTTTGTGCTATTTTTTATATACAATTTCTATTTTAATTTATAATTTAAGTTTTAATATTTTTCAATATCTTATTTTACTGTATTTGCATTATTATAAAATAAGATAAAACTCAGCTGTTTTAATCGAAATTCACTTTAACAGGATACCCTTGTCAACTTATGTAGTACAATTTATGAAGGAATGTACAACGAAACATGATATCGCTCGAGGGAGAAATAGAATAAATAATTCATAAGGCGACATGTTTCTTTGAAAGATCTTTTATTCATCACAAAGTTATATCACATTAGAACACATTATGAAAATACCCTTATAAAATTTTACTTACAAACAACAAGTTTTATTAAAATTGTTAACATTTTATAAACAAAATATAAAAGAGTCCTACTTTATATACATATAAAAATACAAAATTTAATTAAGGACTTTTAAAATAATTTTCTATTTACAAGTTTTAAGGATCGAAATAATTTTGCTAATGTAATAACATGACCTACCATTAAAGAGAGGAAGATTTTAAAAGTAAAACATTAACTAAAAATTAAACATGATATGTAACGAACGTTAATATACACAATTGAATATAAATGTATTTAGTAACATTACAGATGTTTTGGACTAAAATTAACCATTTATTTTACTATGTGCAAAGTTGTAACTTTTATTAAAACATAGAAAAGTCACTGGAAAACAACTGTATTTATTTAACACTCCTTCAACATTTGTATCGAAACTTCAATTACACTTATGCTATACAGACGGACATGTTCAATACTGCAGAACAAGGCTCAGATGCTGAAACAAAAGCAAACCAATGATCAGAAGTTTAAATCTTTAACAGTAGGAAATGACACTACATACATTATTATTCAAATGTAAAACTTAAAATATTATAAACAAAAATAAACAGAACCGCTAAGAAAAAAGTTCCCCACTTGCGATGAAAAGAGAAACTTAACTACTTAAGAGTCA
Organism: Neoaliturus tenellus; assembly: GCA_030545055.2. NCBI lineage: Eukaryota > Metazoa > Arthropoda > Insecta > Hemiptera > Cicadellidae > Neoaliturus > Neoaliturus tenellus. Next base: position 98,772,688 of record CM061536.1, on the reverse strand, counting down.
TCTTCACCCTTGTTAAAATACTGAAAACATGCCTCCGTATTCCACTGTTTCGGACTTTGTTTTTGGATATTTATTGTTAAAATTTATGTTTTATTGTAGATTAACGTTAGATCCTGGTCCCTCATGCCAGATATATTAGTAAAATTAATGGTATAGATACAAAAAAGTTCTAAAGTTAAGGAATATCGAATTACTTTGCGACGTCACAGAGAGTAATATTTGTAAAATTTTCAAAATTTTGAGGTATGAGGAACCTAATATAACTGTTCACCTAAACACTTACCAAGTTTAAAGAAAATCGGATGAAAAATGGCGTCCAAAACAGGGGAATAAAATACCATGTTTTGCATAAAAACCGCATAGTTAACATTGCCGACTGCGCAACAATGGGATACTGGCACAGGGGTGAAGATGACTCTTAACCGAGGGGGTAAAAGTGTCATTGGTCAGCAAAAAAAATATACACAATTTACATAAAGCTTAAAGTGGCATTAGTGTGCACTATATTTACAATATTAATATCTTACAAATGATTTCCTTCTAGTGTTTTAATTTTTTATTAATCAACAAGGACAGGTTTATTTTTAATTTTATTGTTAATGTATTTTATTAATAGTATGAATTATGCTTTTTTGGATGAGATATTTTTACTATAAAACTATGTTACAGTCTTGTAAACATTTTTTTGAATATATATTAATTATGTTATTTTTATTTCAATTTTAGGAGAAATGTATGAATGTAATTTGACATGAATTGATTTTACACCCCAAAACAATCACTGTTTGTACGGGCGAGTTTTCCCGACCTAAGGTTGTTTTGATGGGTATACAAGGGATACTGTTTTCGTTTTATATGCGAGATCCACGAGGATTCAATAGGAGCTGGTCCCATTGCCTGGTAAATGTGTTTTACTCGAACAGACCTTGAAAAGTCATAACATAATTTTTTTTGTACCTACTAAAAAGAGAAATCATCTGATAACTGCAGATAAACCAAGGGGTTTCATATTTAATGTGTTGTTTATAAAATAAAAACATAGTGCAACGCCCTTTATCTTGGCGAGTGAGTGAAGTAAAGGGATTTGATTGATTTCGTAAAAAAGTTAATAAAAAAGTTATGAGTTTACCTCGTCCTCCCCCCATACTATGAAATAGTTTAAGTAATTACAAGTCATACAATTTGGTCATTTTTGTGAATATATAAAAAAAATTGTTTCAATTACAACGTAAGCTTCACCCAAGCCATGTTACTCCACATGTTAGCCATGTTTAGTCTTCCTTACCTACAAAGCAGATCCAAAAACTAAACTTGTTATGAGCAATATTCTTTCGAAGGCGTAAAACGTGCTGGATGTTGAAGATAACAGTTCTAGGTTCCTTTCTGAAAAAATAAAACTTTGCTATACAACATTACTAACTATATACATCCCTATAATAAACAATGAATAATAATCAAATACATCCAAACGTTACTTTTTAGTGGAAGTTCAAAATCAAGCATTTGATTTACTTAAGATTTTGCCTGCAATATTTTCTTATTTATACTAGCTATTTACCCGTTTTTCGCACGAGGTGTGTTTAGTTTGTTTATATTACAGAATATAATATAAAGAAAATACAGAATATCTTGCATTTTTATCACTACAATTTTTATAATGTTAGCTAGGTCAGTTTGTAATCTTAATTGCTAACCTTGAAGTGCAGTACTATCTACATCCTTGATATAAATTTTAACTCATTTTTACACCTAACTCGATTGAAATTTGCAGAAACGGTTTAATTAGAACTTACTTAATCCAATCATGAATTACTCATGATGAAAGGTGTCCAATGAATATTCTAACCATTCGATTATTCCTACGTATAATTCGATTGAGCATGAATAGTTCAGTGGTGTTTCACAAATCCAATAGCAGCTCTACCCCGTTGAACCTTTTGTCACCTATTTCACTCCGGTTTTCACAGAAATATTAACGTCACCTAACGAATTTTTATGTTTGTTGTAGACAAGCCAATATCCTTTGTATTATTTGACTTCCAAATTTTCAGGCAAACTTATGCATTGACCAAAAAAATGAGTAAATGTTTTTAAAAGAGCCTTGTTTTTAAAATACTTCAAATCAATTACTAATAATACTGATCCCGTCTAGAGGTACCAAATGATAGTAGTGTGATTTTGGTGGTTCTGGAGCAGTAGTGACGTCATGGAATTTCTGTGTCAATTATTGAGATCACGCTCTTAATATCACGACATGAATCGATGTGACAGGAATTTTTACGTCATATGCGTGACAATGAAAAGAGCTTTGCAGTAGAGGGCTTCTCCCTTACCGAAGAAGTCGTCGTCGACTCCTCGCGTGTAGAACTGGTACACGTCACTGAGGTCACCCCAGCCGTAGCGGTTCCGCGCCTGCAGGTGCACCTGGAACACGGAGGCGGGCTCCAGCGGCTGCAGGTGGTACCAGACGAAGTGCTGGGGAGAGCCGGCCCCCCGAGGCTGGGGGGAGAAGCTCACCTCCTGCCATGTGCCCAGCTGTTGGTGCGAGTCGTTTATCTGGTGACAGACGGCAGTGTTAACGGTGGAGAAATGTTGTTTGGACTTATACTCTAAAACAAGTACTGTTGTCAAATATAACTTTCTTCCGTCCAATGAGTTTTCATTTATTGTTTCTAAATAGATTTTTTGCCAAGAAGCCATCCATAAATTACGTCATCTTAAAAAAGGAGGGTCCAGATTTAAAATGACGGTAAGGATATATGCAATGAGGGGGGGGGGGGGTTGGCTTTGATATGACGCCATTTAAAAATGATATTTTACATCAAATTTTGACAGTGAAACAATGAAAAATTCGTACACAATTCAACTGTTATAAAAAATTATATGTAGGTATAAGGAAAATACATTCGACTATTTTAGGATTTGTTTGATCGTTTATTTTTTCATTGAGAAAGTCATTTTTGCTTTATTTTTGAAAGTAAATTCAGATTTGATTTTTCAATGTTCTTAGTATATCAGTTAACGTTCATCGTCAGACCTAAGTAAGTAGAATGAGTTATACAGGGCGAGGGCGAGTGCATGCGCACGGGCCTGTTGTTGATATCATGCACATCCTGTCCTTTAACTCGTTTTTTAAATTCCTTATCAGTAGTTATATAAATAATGTGGTACCGTAATACAGTGGTTTTTGAATGAAAATGTGCGGTTTGAATAGTTCTTTCAACCAACTACCATCAAAGTGGGGTTTAAAATTTAATTGATAGTCTTAATAAATCAATAAAGAATAGAACTTAAGTAGCTTTACGGAAAAAACATTATTTTTACTTAAAACAAATTTGTGTTAAAAATGACGTAATTTTTCTGAGGGGGGTTAGACAAATTATGACGGTAGGATGATTGAAGGGGGGGGGGGGTCAAAATGGCCTAAAAGCGATGACGTAATTTATGGACGGCCCCCAACAGAGATAGATTGGATCTAGTAACATGGCTGTGTGATCTGGTGTAAATCCTGCAGATCTTCAAAGTTCCAATGCATTTTACTGTGGTATTGTTAATAATTAGTTGATAACTAAACAAAATAAACATATTACGGTTTCAACCTGTGGTTCGTTTAATTTTAACAAAAGTACAGGAATCCTAGGCTTGGCGAGTGAGCGTAGAGTGCGAGCTAATCTTAAAAGGTCTACAAGTTTATAAAACAAAAGCTCCGTCCCGATAGTGCTATGCCAAAAATGTTTCATTCTCCTGCTTTTACAATTATATTAGATTGTAATAACTCATAGTCGGGTGGTTCAACATACAAGGACTTAAATCATAGAGCAGTAGCCTCTGACGCTGAAAAGAGTTTGTCCCCAAGCCAACATGTCTACAAGAAAAATCCCCTTTACATAAACATAAACATTTTACAGCTTTGGAACTTTGAAATTTTTTATTATATAGCAGATATCATGTAGCCTCAAACTTTGTACCAGCTTAGACCATGGTATAATCAAACCGGGATTCTTAACTTTGTGATATAGCAATATACTACCATTGCATTTTTCCTTTTTATGTTAAATACATCTTCAGATCACAAAATTAACTTTTTAATGAAGTACATTTAATTTATATGGTTGAAGATTTTTTATCATTTTGACTTCTTTACGGTGAGAAAATCCTCGTACTTCTTTAAGTTAGATTTGGTTTTCGTTGTTGCGAATTATTTCACTTAATTGATAATAACTGTAAATTTTAAAATCCATTCACATGTCTTTTTAAACTAACTTTTTTTATTGACGTATAATGTACAACAAACAATAAGAGTTCAAGGTGATGAAGCTGAACCATTTACCAGGATCCTTCTGTATATGAAGCGCACCTCCAGGACGGCGGAGACGGACTCGACAACGGCCGACAGGTTGTAACTGTTGACCGTGTAGCTGTACGGCGAACTGACCACCTTGGCCCGGCCCGGCTTGCCTGCACACGGGGGAGATGGAGAAATAAACATGTTTAGTTAAAATATAACGTACTTTTCTAGGATGCGACTGATGTTTAAAGTACTGTTACATACTAGCTGGCATGCTTGTTACACTCAGGTGTGAACAAAATGATATTTAGGTTGTCGAGAAAGTAAAGGTTTGTGTATAAAGCTCATAGCCGATCTCCAGCACCTCAGCTGCGTGCGCTTTAGACACCACGATCTGTGACATCAGTCTGAACGTCCTTTGATTGTGAAGTCAAAAATAGTTGTTCAGTAACATTTCTAAATGGCGGCACCCAAGGATAATTGCAGCTTGAAAATGTGAGGCGTAACATGTAAACTGTTTTTAAACCATTAAGGGTTTGATAATCCCCGATAATTTTCAGGACAGCCAACGCAGGCTCTACTGATTTTTCTGGCTCGTTTTATATCTTGTGACCCAAAATCCATGCAGGCATGAGATGTTTGTACTTTCTTCAATGCATAAAAATTGAAATGTTAATTTTATTTAAATTGAGTTTACTAAGTTATTTTTTATTATTGGTTGGTTTAATTAAAATATTACATTACATACAAACGTATATTTCACAATGGAATTAAACTTTACGTAGTCTCGTGGGGTTTTGGGTCCCAAACATCGATAAATGATGTTGAATCTTTGGCATATGAAATGATGTTAAGTTCCCGTTGTAAAACTTCCATCCTTACTTTTAGTTTTTTTTTTATTATTATTATTATTATTTTTTTTTACTTATGTTGTTGTTCAATCAAATTTCTCCGAAATTAGATGATTTTGGTATTACGTACTTTGGTATCTGAGTACTTTTCAACATAGCTACTAAAAACACAAACAATATTTAATTTAACACTCCACTAAAAACAAAAAAAATTGTATGTGTGTGCACCATACTGTGACATTATATGTATTGTATACTAGTTATGCAATTTAAATAAATGTAATAATAATAGTTTTAAAAGTCTACTCATAAACAAAAAAAGAGGTCTGCATATGACAACGGGTTGTTTCAAACATGAAGTTTGTCAATTCCGTATTTAGAGTGTAGTAACTTAAGTTTTATTTTAAATATAAGGAGTAATAAAGGTTGAAAAGATATGATAATGCAATTGTGAGATAATATAATAATAGTAAAATATGATAATGCATTGTATTAAATAATTTATTTTCGTAACATACTAGTACGTTACAGGCATGAGTCATACCTGACATTTTCACAAAAACTAAAACTAAAATTTGACAAACTATGGAGTATTGACTATAAATTATCACCGGATTCCAGGAATAGTCTGTTATTCACAATAATGAACAATGAACATCAGTTAGTTAACGTTAAACACCAAACTAGTTTCATTACAGTCAAATCGAAATCACTTGAAGTAATCAATGACCTATTGTCTAATGAATGTCCAGTTATATATAATGATTTAAGCGTAATATTAGTGTATTTTTTAATTATTTGTCTTCAGTAATACTATTTCATTAATAAAAAAATGATATACATGTGATTCATAAGGTGGTAATGATATGTATCTCAATTATTACTTATTCCACAGTAATATTTTGAACATATACTTAAATAGCATGGTTTCAAGTTTATAATTAGTAATAATTATTTTGGCCATTATCTTGGGAGTGTGTACATAATTTTGAAAACTATAACAATTAATAAAAAAATTTTTGTGGTTTTCATTATGACTCAAGTTTATATTTAATAACTGCCCAGCCTGAGTTTCAGAGGCTTTTAGGAAGACTCCTCCAACACAGCAAAACATTTTATAAGGTACGTTGTCCCTGGAGCGACTCTTGTGATAGTAGCGGAGCGATAGTCACTCAGTGGTAGTCGCTATCACGTCGTTGCCCCTGAAGGCCCGTTGTCCCTGAAGCGACTCTTGCGATAGTCGCTGAGTGACAGTCGCTCCGGCACTGGTATCGTTGTTTCAAATGGGACCGTCGTCGTTGACGCGACTGCGACTGGCGCGGCTATCGACTATCGCTGGCGACTGTAGTGGGTCGGGTCTGGGGGCAGGCTCAGTCGCAGTCGCGAGCGATTGGTGTTAATTTTTCAAGTGTTTAGTTGTTATTCGTAATTTCTTCAAAGAATACGGAACTTCAATGAAGATAAAGCTTCTAGAAGCGGCTTTTATATTAACTAGTGTATTTATTGCTCAAGATCGAGCAATTTAATCTGAACTATAACATATCAGTGCTAAATTTATATTGCATTTAATTCTCCGACCAATCATATAGTGATAAATTCACCCAGAATTTGACCTATTTACAGCTGTACATTAACATATGTTGAATGCTCAACCTAACAACAATAATATTGTAATGGTAAAAATTCACATTTAAATTTTAGATATTGCCCTCATTTTTCGATTCTCATCAATATTTGACGACAAGACAAATCAACAACTACAGACAAGCCCTATATATCAAAGACACTAAAACTTCGGTTAGGAACCTTAGGAGGAGTTCCTGTTACAAAAAAACCTGTTACCTTTAGAGTATTAAATAAGTATAAATATCTTAAAATAGCCTTCTTGTCTAGTTGAAAAATATGTCATGAGTACCAACTTGTGGTGCAAGTAATATTTCCATGACATCTTCGTCATCGACTTCCCAACTGAGAGGTATTTTCAGTTTTACTTCTGCTTCAAACTCATGGTACTCACAAAAAACTTACAATTCAGCAAGACAGAACACCATAATCGCTCTATAAAATAAAGTGAATCATTTCTCCAAAAAACGTTAATTTTTATTCAAATTCATTAAAAATATTGGTAAATTGAAATCCTTCTCGATGTTATTTTGTTTGTTGTGTGTTAGGTGTGTTTTCCTGAGCGCTATGCAATGGACTTACCGGTGACGAGGATGTTCTCCCTGGTTTTACCCAGCGAGTTCTCGGCCGCGCACGTGAAGTTGCCGAAGTCACCGGTCTGTATGTTGATGATGCTCAGGGTGTGCCGGTTACCGTTCTTGTCCAGGGAGTAACGATTCGATGATGTCACAATGCTGCCGTCACGAATCCACACCATCTGGAGACAAATCGCGTGCGTGAGGGAACAGCTTTGGAGTGAGATAAGGGAACAGCCTGCGGGTGAGTGAAGAGATAACCTGGGTGTGAGTAAGTGGACGACTTGCGTGTAAGTGATGGGTCAACCTAATTAATTGTGAATGAGAGGGAAAACATGCGTGTGTTGAGGGGGATAGCCGTGGTGTAAGTGAGTGGACAGACAAATTGGGTGTAAGTGAGATTTCAACCTAGGTGTGAGGGGAGAAACTGGGTTTGATGAGGAAATAGAATTGGTGTCAGTGAGAAGACATCCTGGGTGTGAGCTAAGGGAAAGCCTGGGTATGAGTGAGCAGACAACCTAGGTGTGATTGATAGCACGAACTGGTTGGGAGTGAGGTAAGTACTCTCCATCTAAGTACCCAAGAGATTTGTAATTTGTATTAAATATTTTTACCAATGAATACTTTTGCTTGACTAAGTGGTATGAATGGAATGTCTATTCATAATCTATATACTGTATATTATGAAAGAATGTCGTTTTAGTTACACCATCTTTATCTCGAGAACGACTGAACCGATTTCGCTGAAAACTGGTGGGAAAGTAGTTAAGAACCGGGAAAACATATAGGATCATTTTTATCTAGCTTTCTCAGCAAGGCTCCACCCAACACGTCCTCAGAGTTACCATGTTATTCTTATGGAAGCAACATTTTTGTATTGGAAAATAGGTTTAAATTTAGGAATATTAATTCTATAAATATTTGTTCTCATATAAAATATTGAGGAAATATTTTAATTAGGATATTATAATCTTGTGGCAAGAGAGCGTAGCGAACAAGCAAAACCTGATGGCGAGTAAGCTTAGCGAACAATTATGGGACAAATCCTCAAGTTGGCATTGCAAAGCATGCCGGGTAAGCTAGTTGTAAATAATAAATTTTGTCATGACAAATCAGTAAATTGAACATTAATCTAAAACTGCCTATTATAGTTTTATATTGCAAACATACTCACGAGTTTTTAATTGAAAGAAATATAGATTGAAATTATTATTAACTCCCGGTTAATTCCCGCTATAAATATAACTTACACATAAACGTAAGATAAGAGAAGGATTCCTTTTAGTTTAAGCAAACCGGAGAGGAAATTGTGGAGAAATTAGTCTGAAAGGTTTTTAATGTCTCGGGGTGTTAGACTGAGTATAAATGCTAATGTAATGAGATATTTTACTATGATTGCCATACATAAGGGTTTTTTTTAATTAGATTGTTGTGTTATTTAAATGTCTAATATTACACGCTAACAATAAAATAGAGGTAATATATTCTATTACAGTGAAAAACAATTTGGTTTTGTAACATTGGAATTGGGATAAAAAATTCAACATGAAAAAAAATAATTTTAGTATCCCAAAAGGAGTTAAAAACTATATAGTAAACTCATTTTCCAATCGGAAATAATGAGAAATTTCATTTAGACGAGTGGAATGCGATTGTTTTACAAAGCCTTTTTTTATTACTTAATTAAATTTTAATTTTAATTTAAAATTTTTAATAGAAACAAAATACATTGAACCACGATGAAGCAGTTGGTGAGATTAAGGCTCACATTGGGGGTCGGGTTCCCAAACACCGTGCAGACCAGGATCTCATTCCGGCCCTCCGACGTCTGCACTCTACACCGCTCAACCTCGATTTCTGGAGCATCTGCAAATAATAATTAACTATACAATGGTCTAGTAAATATTCACAAAAAAATGATTACATGTATATTATTCGTATAGTGCCTCTAATGACTTTATAAAATTGTTGCACTTTCAAAAGATAATTTAAAACGCAATATTGTTTAAATGTTTAATATTTTTTAAGAGGTTGACAGGCCCCTTTTTGCCTTACTTTACCCGTATACGTAGACTGTTGATCTGTGAATGGATAGTGTTAGACAAAGTAAGGGAATGAGCCGCTACAGTAGAGGTGAATTGTACTGAAAAAATCACTGGCAGAACGCGGATTAGAACCCACGACATCGCTGGCATGTGCTCAAGCCCGGCGTGCCAACCAATAGCCACCGTCTCACTCAAAAAAATATATAAAAATTTTGTAGGCTGTAATATAAAATATTTTAAATATAAAGATGCAGTACAATATAAATAACATGTATCAGCATTTAAAAAATGTCAATTATGTTAAAAAAAAGATTTTTTACTAAGTATTTTTTGAAGAATAACAAACTACATCAGGATTATTTCACAGTACTGTAACAGGTTAAGTCCTCAAATAAAGATGGTTTAATTAATGTTTATATATATTTAGTTACATCATATAATTGCTAACATTTCAGTGTGCAAAATAACAATAAAAAGTAGAAGATAATAAATGAAAGTAAAAGATTTTATTGCTTTAAACAGATGATGTATTTTTAAATGGAAGTATATTACATAAAATCTTGATGGCATGTGGACAAAGGTCTTCGGGCAGTTGAAATATTTCCCAAATAAGTAATACAATTCAAAAATTACTGTATCAAAATATTAAATAATACAACAAAATATGACAATTGTTTAATAGTTTGGTTTTTTATTCTTTCCCATTTTTATTTAGCCTACTTCATAATTGGTTAAAAATAACGTGCTGTTCAAATTCTCTTTAAAAAAGGGTAACGAATCCAACTTTCATTAAAATAAGGCATATGTAGAATGTATAGTGCGATTGGAATTGCTTTCCATGCGGAACTACCATAATTGGATTATACACAATCGCCCTTTAGTAATATGATGTTGGCGAAATTAGTTTCGCCAAGGTAGATTGCATTTTCAGTGTTGTGGTTTTCACAGTTGGCTGTGTTATTTCTATCTAATGAATATTTGATTTCCAATCAAAATCCGTAAGAATATTATTTTTCAATATAAAAAAAATAATATAAGTTGCCTTATTGCAATATTTCATGTTTTTTATATTGTTATTTTTTGCTTAGACGTATAACTTAATAATTGCAAAAATTCCTTCGGAAATATAAATTCGTGTTTGAAAAGCTTAACAATATTAAACCAACTATAATCCGTCATACTTGAATTTGAGTTAGAAAATTGAGCATATTTAAAAAATTCGGATCTTTATCGACTACTAACCTACCTATAGCGGCAAGAAATAAGAATTTTATAGGTACCTGCACAAGCCCCTATATTAACCATAATTATGCATTGATGATATTCATCCTACTTTAAAATAACTATAAACAACGATGTTGCAAAATTAACTTTTTACTAAAAATAAACTCTAACTTTTATTGAAAAAGTTTTTATTAATATAAACGAAGCATTAAAATGGTAAAGCAACTACCTTAAATTTTACAGCAAATTTTTTATTGAATAACTGATTTTAAAAATCATATTATAAAAACACTTTTTAGTATCATAACATAAACATCCATTAAAATGTAGTAATATTTAATACTCTTAATTTATTTTAAGTCCTTAAAATATTCCTGACAGTAAAAAGAGTAATTGTTTATTCTAAGACGGCTCCATGGGTTCACCATCATCGGAACCGTTCAATATAGAACACAGAGTAATATGAATAGTAAAAGCTCTACAATTGTTGTCTGTAACGTGATACTCACGTAGCACGTCCAGCTGCAGGTCCACTGTGACCGGGGGTCCCACGCCGTTGGACGCGGTACACTGGTACAGGCCCGCGTGGTGTCGGTCTACCCTTTCTATAGTGATGGAGAAGCCTTCGTTGTGAAGCAACGGACTTCCCTGGAAACCAAACACGGCACTAGAAGTTGTCATCACATGGATAAAAGAAAATTATCACCGTACTAACATTACAATACCTTTTGTAATCGTTCGTAAAGTAGACTTATTTTTTGTTAGGAATAAACGAAATTGAATATTTAGTGTTACAGTATTAATTTGGTATCTTTAAACACAATAGCATTTTTATCATTTTGCACGAAATCAGCCTGATTTTTGCTCTCTTAATAGTATTAAACATGTTTCTGAAATCCAATTACTTTAAAAAAAAATTACATTCAAAACATCTGGTATGTATGCTTTGATGTCCTTTGTCATACCACGGCTGTAATATAATTACTCAATCAACTACCCTCATTCCATAAGATTAATATTTAAGCTTTGAAGACATGTAGGGCTTAGCCTGGGAAGCTAATTCTCATCAGTTTTTATTGGAAACCTCTAAGTACAAAGAGCTATTGAATAATACTAAAAAATGGTTATAAATTGTCAGAGGGGTTCCAAAAACCTTAGCGTATGAATTAAGTATGGATCACGTAATTGAAACATCGAGCTACTTCAACAAAATTCGGTTCACTAGATAGAGTGTGTTGAAATCTACCTGTCGATGCCATACGATGGACGGCATGGGGTTGCCGGAGGCGGTGCAGGAGAGGGTGACCGTGCCGCCCTTGCGGGTGACCATCTGACCGTTGGGGAGCGTCGTGTGGATGCTGGGCGGCACTGGGCGGCACAACAGTAAGAACAATCACAGACAATTAAATGAAAGAAAATAGGATTAATCTTTGTACGAATCTCGTCTTTTTCGTGCACTCATACTTATGATAAAAATCATAAATTGGCATACAATTTTAAAGATCAGTTTAGGTACCACATGGTCTTTTTGGTATATGGGGCTACGACACAATATAATTTGGATGAAATATTGAATGTAAAAAATATATCTGTTGAAAACTTAAATTTGAAATTAAGGTGAAATTTACATATTTAACTCACTGTTATTGCAATCCAAAAAGATAGCTTTTTGGACATCCCTTTTTAAATAAGTGCTTCTTCAGCACTGTCTTGAGGTTAAACCATCTGCTAAGTAAAGATTTGTTTCGAACTTTATAGGTATATAGATACATACATACAACGCATTGTTTTGGTTTGCAAATGTTTTAACCTGAAGTCAATGCTGTAGATGCCAGATTCATAGCAAAACATTTTCCCTACGAATAAATATTTTAGATTTATTGACAGTGAGTTGATTATTTATGAAAATTTCACCTTAAAATGTATTGATTTTATGTACTACATTTAAAATTAACTTTTTATAAATAAATTGAAAGTTCTTTATTAAAACAATTACTTAAAGCAGCCTACTGTACTTATTAATATAAGTAATATTGAAAATCAGTTGAAACTGTGAATTTTAAATAGAATGATGTATAAAAAGTGAATTTATTTAATTGAGATGCCATATTTTTGCACATGAATTGAGTGCTTTATAGATAAAATTAAATGATGTACGTTTGTAGCTACCACATTGATTAAATTTGGGAACAACATGAAACTAACGTTTAATCCAATACAAGCTTCTCTGCGCGTTAATTAAAACCTGTTTGTTCCATTGAGTTTTGCACCAGTGGAAATGTTCAACATGGAATCTGTTTCTGAAAATAGATTAAGTACTTATGTTTTCTCACTTACATTTTTACGCGATTTAAAATTATTATTTTCAGCAGAAACATAATTTAAAAATATTATTATTGTTTTATAAAATATGTTTACAGCGCACTTTATACTGTCTCTTTTGTGCAAATGAGCCATACGAAAAAAAATTAAGAAAAGTTTGTTATAATTAAATTTGTTTTCTTAAGTTTTGAACCTAATATAATTTATAAATTATAAATAAATTAAAAACGTTTTACGAAATTATCAACAAAACTACCAGTCTTTCAAGTTGAATTAAATTATCGAATTGTTATTTTGATCAGAACAAAATAAGATATGAAGTTTCAAATGTCAAAATTGATTGATGTATCTATATAATACCTACCAACTGTAGGAATAAAGTATGTTTTGAAAATTGTACGATTACATTCAAATTGTTAAATTACTCTTTATGAATATTATTTACTTAATTTTGTTTATGTATGTATACATTAATGTATGCAATAAGTCATGACTATCACAGTTTGAATTTTAATTTACAACCGATTAACAAAAAAAAATATGTCTCTTCATCACGGAGATAATTGGGAGGAGCCAACTTCTAAAACCTTATTTTTGTGGATCTTACAGTAACACAGATTCACTATTATACTTCAGCTGATGGGGATCTTACAAAGGCATGGATTCACTGTTGTACCTCAGCCTATGTGGATACTACAACGACATATTTTCACTTTTAAATCTCAGCCTATGTGGGTCCTACATCGACGAGGATTCACTGTTGTACCTAAGCCTATATCGATCTTACAATAACCGTAATTCACTGTGGTATCTCAATCTATGTGGACCCTACAACGACACGGATGCACTTTTGTACTCATCCTATGTGGATCCTACAAAGACACGGATTCATTGTTGTACCTTAGCCTACCTGGATCTTACAACAACCGTAATTCACTGTTGTATCTCAATCTATGAAACCCATGAACGACTCGAATTCAATTTCGTACCTCAGATTATCTTTACACTACAATAACACAGATTCACTAATGCAACTCATTCTACTCACCCAGCACTTGCACGCTGTGCACCTGGTCTCTGGTCGGACTGTCGGCGATCTGACACAGATACTCGCCCGCGTCCTTGGCCGTGATGTTGGCGATCTTGAGGCTGAAGCCGTCGTGGAGGCTGAACCTCGGGTCTCGGACGACCATCAGCTTGTCGGCCGTCAGCACCGTGGAGCCCCTCCGCCACAGCAGGACGTATGATCCTGTGGGATGCCAGAGGTGCTTGTGAGTCAAGTGGTAAGCTCTATGTTTTGAAAGCACAAATCCGAAACAATACAACTATGTGATTATGAAATCAAGTTAATTCGATTGTCAAAGCTACAAAGCCGTCATAAGGTAGAATTTTATTCATGGTATTGTTTTCACGAAATTGCAAGTAAAAATTTACAACAGTTTGTTTCTTTTCGTCAAGCCTTTATCATCTTTTATTAACTACTGCAAACGCAAACTGAAATTCAAACACAATAAAATCGACAAATCGCTAATTAAGGATAATGGGATACAAATGCGAGCAGTTCATAACATGCAACCTGCAATTTCAAAGCATGCAATTTTATGCAACCTGGTATAGTTTGCTGTAAAATATCTAAGTCCAGACCTTTCCAAAAAATTTTTAATTTCAACTAGAGCTTAAGATTGATAACATGTTATTTTAAAATACAGAGATAACCACGATTTAAATCATTAAAAGTCATACCAACACTCCGGTTATTTTAAGGCCGTAAATTTCTTTTCGTTATACAAAAATACATTCTATAACATCACTATGTTGTCTGTTGTTAATAAACTAATAAATAATGTGTAACGAGAGTACTCACTTTTGGATAACTCACCAAGGTGGTCGACGGCACACGGTAGGACGATCGTCTCCCCCTCCACCGTTCGATGGGTGTCTGATTTGGTGACGAACTTGGGCGTGTCAGTGCCTACTCCTACAACAGACGTCATGATCGTTGACATCACATCTGGCAATGAAAGTAGGGAATCCCATTGTCAATGGCGAAAATTTTCAGTTGGAATCATTCATTGAAATTATATTTTATATCATTTGAGTTGAATTTTAAATTAGATCTTATACAAAAATTAATTTTATATTATTTAACGAATCATATTTTTTCATAATTTGAAACCCGAGATACTAAAAAAATTTAGATGTTTACTATACATGTTCATATTCATGCATGAGATGGTAGGATATTACTCACAATAAATCATAATATTTGTTTAAAACTCTATAAGAGTTGCTAAGATTTCAGGATTTTCGTGATAAAAGTCATAATGGGAATGTAAGTATAACACAACTCGTCTAAAGGCAGATTTCATGAAATCTCGTCACTACTGTAATTTATAGTCCGGCACTCTTTGCAAAATAGGTAAAAAACATCATTAATCTTCTTTTGTAGAATTATGGATGGGTAAAATCGATACTTGACCAACTGAAGCATATTTTAAAGATATGTCATAAACTTTCTCTTTAACACTATACAGGGAAAGAAAGTAAAAACAACACGTATCCTATTCAGTTAAATACTTTGTGATGGTATTATTTAAAATTCTTGGAACTAAAATACTATGATCTAAATTAATAAGAGTTAGAGATCTCCACAATGTTTGTTCAATTTAAACAGTAGACTGTTCGTCAACATGAACATTGCTTGTTAATAACTTTCATTCTCTCCTCAGTTTCTATAGTGTAAGGTTGATTGAATCAAAAAGATATATATTAAAACAAAATTTTTCACTTTACAAACTTATACAATATATTTAGTCAAGCCATTTTGTATTTTAACCTACTCGTTAAAAAGGGCAATCAACTATTTTTATGATCTGTTTAAATCAACTCTGTCAGAACAGAAGAGTTTAATGTAATATAGAAGGCTATCCTAACAAAATTCAGAAAGATGATTAAAGGCTCGTTTACAAATTTACAGTCGAAAGGATAAGAGTTTGTTTGAAGTTGCTAAAAGTTTAAAAGAAGCTTATATGTTTTGACAAATTCAAAATAAAAAGATGATTAAATGTTTTGGCAAATTCGACAGTTTTACACAAGATATATACTTTTTTGGTTACCATTTTCCCAAACATAACACTTTGACATAAGTAATTTTAAAATGACTAGATTGGCTAAAGTTATAAACTAGATCGGTGATAAAAAACTAAATACTGATTCTGAAGGCAAAAAGGGTTGAATAGATGCCAACATATTATGAGGTTATCCAACTGGCCTTCGACTAACTACGATCGTTTTATCTAACTATCTGGATGGACAAAACTTAATTAAAGTACAAAACTGCAATATCAAAAAATGTTCAAACCAGCTTTTATATGTACTGATTACCAGTAATATCAAGAACATTTCAACATCTTACTTGAAAATACCTTGTTAAATAAGTTTAGTAATATATATAATATTTGAAAACCTTTTCAAATGTAAAGGATGTAAAACACAATCCGTAGTAAAATTCAACTCAACTTGATAAGATTAACAAATTGTTAACAACTAAGCCAAACAGAAAAGCTCTTGATTCCACCAATGTTTGTTCATAGAGATATCAAACACTGAATATGAATAACTACTGGACTGTAAACATTCACTAATCAAGTATCTGACATGATGAATACTGATGAACCGTTGATTTTACAGACGCTATTGTTTCACTTGTAATGGTATTTTCACTATTTTAAGGATTAATGATTTGAGTGATAATACTATTTTAGTGGTATGAATAAAAAAGATAATGACTATTTATTTCAAAACACTATCTTGTTAAAGTCAAAAGTAAACATTAAACCAACTACGATGTTTTAACTATTATAAAAAGTTTTTATAAAACTTAAAACTCAACTTACATGCTCAAAGCGTCTGCCCCAGTTAGAGGAACATGAACATACGAGTCTGTCAGTTTTATAAACAAATGTAGAGATTTAATAACGCACTACCAAATGACTTTGTGAAGATTTAAACACTTAATTAGTTGGTAAGTACTTTTATTAAAAACACATTGAACATTTTTATTTTTTCAAATATAATTTCTGTTATATTAAAATGTTTTTGACTTTCTAACATATAACTCACAATGTATTGGAAATTTATGAGACTGGCTGTAAGTCTCTTCAAATTACTTATAAAACGTTAAACGTTTAGTATATGCAAGTTTTATATAATGTTTTATTTGCTTCCTATTTAGTATGAAATGTTTACATACATATTGGTAGTATAAGCATAGAATAAAATTATGCTACTACATTGTCATACGGTTGACGATATTCAAACACTTATATTTAATACTAAACATATGTATGTAGAGCTAATTTTTTAGGCCAAAATGGCTAATCAATCACAGTGTGTAGAGTGTCAATTAAAAAGACAAATGGCTTCGTGTTTGCCATGTGGGAGTTTGTAAATTGTTATTCAATTTGTCAAACAAATCACCTAGATTTAGCAGCAATCATTGGAGTTTAATCCAGGCCTTCATGACAAAATAATATATATATATATATATATATATATATATATTATAATGTCATACCTATAACAAGAAATATTTTTTATACGTATAAAGAAGATTTTAAATATGGCACTATTAAATTTGTAAATATTTCAAGATCTTTGATTGTTTAAATTAAAATCTGTGAGAAACTAAAAAAAATTAATTGAATAAAATTTGCCTTAGTTAAAAATAATTATTAGTTTTTAAATAAAAAAAAAACTTTAAATATTTAATAAACTCTTTTACCTAACACTTGAAAAAAGTTATCAACATATTTTAAGAAAATCTTTTTATTGTGGCTTATTTTTATTTGATCTCAAATTATATTAATTATGTTTAGTGTTCTAAAGAACATATAGAGTTAAGCTAATTTTGACTATGATTTCATACGAAAAGAGAAAATAAAACTTTTTAAGCAAGGAATCATATTTTTAATACATCCGGTGTGTGTTTACTTTAATTTCAGTATAAAATAGAAAAATAAGGCAATATAACTAAAGGGTGGCCAGATTTTAAGAAAGAGTGCCTTGGAAAGCAACCTAAAGAGCATAATAATGGAAATAAGAATGACTGACGTAAACAGTGTGTTTTGGAAATACAACATATACCCTCAGGAAATTCACTAGTTACCTCATTTCACTCTAATTAGTTAGTGGAGTTAGTTGAGTTAGTGGAATAGCATTGACATGAATAAGATATTCTAATTTTTTTCAAAACTAAAATTATAAAGTTTAAATCGAAACTTTTAACTTTTTGATGAATTGAGATGCTATTTAAAATGTTTGTATTAATGGTTATTTGTCATGAAATATAATATGGTAAATCGGTAGTCTCAGATGAAAGAAAACAAAACGTTAATCACATCAATATCTCTATTTCAGATTTAAAGAATAAATAAATAAACAATATTTATTTTAAATATGACAAATAAATTCAAAAAATAATCGTATGACTGTAATATTTTAAACCATAACATGTTGTAAAATCTATGTAAATTAAAACTTTTTTATTGTGTATGTTATATTGAAGATTAATACAGTGGATTTTGTTACTTAAGATTAATTGATTTCAAGACATGTAGAGTCAAAACCAAGTAGATCCTGACTTGTAAGTTGGCTGGACCGAGAACATGCAAGCCGGTCTGATATGCAAATATCAGCTTGTGAATTATGGCCTTTTCTAAACAATTTTATGCTGCAGAAGATCTCACCCTGACACTTTGAGCATATATTATTGAACATTTATTCTGGTACGTTATTTATATATTTCTATTACAAATGTTGAAGAGATTTGTTTATGTGAACGAGTAGTTTGAATTTATTGACAAAAAATCTGTAACGTAGAAATTCAAGATAAGAACGTTAAACTGAAATCTAGATTTTTCAGATTTTAGTTTATTTTACACTCAATGTGTTAGAAGCAAAACTACAAGATCTATTGGACATCTGAAAACATCTATTGGACAAACACGTATAAGTTTACTTCTCTTATCAAATATTAAAATAACTTAATAACTCTTAATACTTTGAAAATAATCATCTTAATCAAATGAAAGATTTTGGGATAGTGGAAGAATGTAATGTTTTAAAGTTTATATACTTTGTGGCAACAAACCTAGTGATATTAAAAGAAACGTAAAGGCTAGTAGTATTTAGTTTCCGAAAAGGTTTGGGGATTCATATAGTAAAATTGTGAAGAAATAACTCAATAATTCAGTGTTTGTTTGTGTGATTGTATGAAGAAGACCGTTTGTTTATAGAACACGTTTCTTTATACATCTTATAATAGCCAATTGTTTTATTTTTCATTTGATGATATTTTAATCAGCAAAAGTCTAAGTTATCATTTTGATCAATAATATACATTAGGGGAAATACTTAACAAATGAAAAATATTAAAATTACTATTAGTTCTTTTATAATGCTATATTTGTGAAAAAGCCAAACTGTACATGTCTGCGGTGGACTGATATGTATTGATCCCCTCCCTAGAAACCTCTACATACATAAAACTCACTCACTGTCCTCTACAATGGAATGGAGTAAAACTAAGTTTTTTTAGAATTAAACTCCTCCTTGAAATGGGTTTATAAACTACCGTGTATGAAGCCAAGGTCATTTACTTATTTCTTTATCAACATAATGCAGATTCTAAAGTAATTTTAGTCAACTTCGTTACTTAGTTTTGAAACTGTATATTAATTTCTGTAAGGAAATAATTGATATCTAACCACCTTTAAACTACAATTTAGAGAGTGTAATTTTGTATTTAGACGGTTATTGATTATTGTTACTTAACAGAAAATCGAATGATTTATGGAATTATAGTTTGGGCCTGATGGGCCGATTTAAAGTTTGCTGCCCTACATCCATCACTACCATATATGAAAACTTCGGTTAAACCAATTTGTAAGATGGTAACGTAAACCAACCTATTTTAATGAAACACTTCAACGTACATATTTGTTAGGTTACATATTAATTAAATTAATCGTGATTTGTAAATTTTATTTTGTAACTATTTTGTATTTTGTATTTTTATTTTGTATTTTGTATTTTGTAGATAACGTCAAATTAACAACTGACGGAATTTTTTAAAACAATTTATTTATAAAACCTCACTTTTAAATAATAGTTAATGCATATGAAACAATTTAGATAAACATATAATTTGAATTACTGTTTAAAAACGCATCTTTACCGCACAATTTATTTTAATAAGAAGTTATAATTGTTCTATGAAGCACTAGAAGAATCGAAAAATATTGTTCTTTGATATAGAGAGAACCAGGAATTGCTGAAGCATGGTTTGCGTTTGATTGTTGACACCGTTATGGGTTTTACGGTAAGTCAAAACCCCATTTCAAAGCAACAAGCACTTCATTTGTTTGAAATTTCCTTCATTTTTATAAGCTTGACTTTGTTATTTGAGAACAAAAGACAACGCAGAACATTGAGTGATAAATGCATTCAATGCGCTCTCCATCCATATCAAACTTACAGTTCAAGCACATTACAATTGTTACGTTAATTGATAGTTTTGTTTATTACATTTCTATGAAAACAAATCATAAAAATAATAAAATGCATGGTTAAAAACATGTTTCTTTTTACTTTAATAAGTTGCTGGTATTACAGTGGGGGTTAAAAAGTATCAGATTTGTTTATTTTTTTCACATTCATCGAAAGAAAAAAATTACATAGTATCTGTAAAATTTTGTTAACAAGCTTTCTTCCACATCAAATAATTTAAATTGAAGAAATATTCACTGCACTGCAAAGTTGTAACTCAAGTTTTAATAAGGAACTTGCAGCATACTAAGTATAATTAAATCAATTTATCTAATAATACTTTTATGTAGTTGTTAATGTCGAGAACGTTTTGTTTGTTTATTCCACGAAATAACAAATAACCGGTGTTATAACGTCTAGTATGGCTTATTTATGTAATTTAAGTCGGTTCAAGTTGTTGGTCTTGATATGAGGAACATTATATTATAATTAAGATAACTCATTCAGATATTACAGGAACTGGCAAATATTGAAGCATTCATGACATGTAAATTGGGAAAATATGATTCTAATGAGAGAGCAATTACAAAAAGGAATTAATAATCTAATAACATTTAATTAGCTTTGAGTTGTTATGAAGTGAATGATATAATACTCTTTTCATGATAACAGAGAGTTCCACCAACCTTCAACCCTTCATATTAATAATTTCAGTTTCTGGAATGATTTTCCCTTACTATCCTTATTCGTATATAATTTTACATTTCCAGTGATTCACTCATCTTTAAACTGTTGACTGTTCAGATTTATAAAAGTTTATTTAAAAATTGTTCATCCTACGTTATAAGTTAATTTATGAACAATTGAATTTTAATTGAGTAAAAAAATGTAAAAATAAAACGGATGGATTTAATTAAATTAAGAATTAAGATGGAAGAAATTTATTGAGAAGCAATTCTATAAGAAACGAAATAAATAAAGATAAAGAGGAAAAATATAAGAAAAAAGGGCTTTAAAGCAGTAGATGTTTTGAAACCAAATTAATTGCTGTTAATTAATGATGGTTGTCTAGAACCAAACAACTTGTTAGACCATCATTAGTGTTCTAATTGAACTGTAAATATAGATTTGCAAAACATTGGGACTTCCTCTCCCAGCATATATAAATACGTAGGCCTAGGTATATATTTTATTTGATGGAATTTAAATATCATTTAAAATCTGGTACTTCTTTTATAAACACCCCGTAGCCTACTGAATGTTCTATTTGAAAACTTTGGCCAACTTAGGTCAAGTAAGCAAGCAAGATTACCGGGTTGATATATTTAAATGGATATTTGTCAAATTCCATATTATTCTATACATAAAAGCTTCTGCATAATTGGACAGAGTTTCACATGATGACCAAAGCAAAGAACCACCAACTTAGATTTCAAAATATTTTGCGTTATAAAAAAATTACTCATTTTACACCCTAACCACAGACTGATCCGTTTGTTCACATTTGGGTCCTTTCTGATTCAACCAAAGTCCTTGAAAAACAAAGAAAAATGGAAGTGCTATGATTGGATCTGTTAACAACATATTAAATGGTCATTGCCCTGACTTATCACGTTCTCTTACTCCAAATGATAACATTTGTACCTTATTTTACTCCCTGGCACATCAATCCCTGAAGATCGTTGGCAACTAATTTTACTTTCTAACATAGTATAAAGAAAAAGTACATTTTCTTGAAGATTTTCAAATTTAAGTTGTTAGTGCACTGTGAGCCCTGTATTATGTTTAGGGAAGATGCCTGTATGTATGTGTGTGCAAGGATGAAGGTGCAAAAAGTAGAATTTTATAAAACATTACATAGGCAGAGTAAGCTATTAACAGCCCACTTTTGATTACATTTGGTATGTATGTCACAATTAACCACAATGGTAAGCATTTAAATAATTTTGTAGTGTATTTCACCCAAAACTCTCAAAGTTCGTAAAACTAAACTTAATAAAAAATGTCTCTAAAGACTTTTACTATACTACTGAGGTATTTTAAGGATTGAGAGTAAAACATAATGACACCACCCGCATCTCCAAGAAAATTTGCATTAAAAAATTTCAGTGTTTAAAAATTCGAAATAACATTTTTTGTAAAACATTGTGTCACCTTGAAATAACTTTTTATCACCATAACATAAAATACCCCCCGTCGCAGCAGACCTGCGTACTCAGCGAATTTCCAAATTAGTAATATTAATTTTGACCAGCTAAACTTGTAAACAAAATTTCATCACATGCTCATAAATAGGGAAATAATGTCTTTTCTCCTTAAGATAAATATAGGGAAAGAGTATGCAGGTTTGCTGCCATGGGGGACACTAAAAGTAGGTTTTTAGCATAGAAAAAATTTATTTCGACCATATAAGGCCATATAGTAAATT
Organism: Neoaliturus tenellus; assembly: GCA_030545055.2. Lineage (NCBI taxonomy): Eukaryota > Metazoa > Arthropoda > Insecta > Hemiptera > Cicadellidae > Neoaliturus > Neoaliturus tenellus. Next base: position 98,749,784 of record CM061536.1, on the reverse strand, counting down.
TCATCAATATCTATCCATAAATAAAAGAATTTGCCTATTCTCCATATGATTAACACGGGAAAAGAGTATGCAGGTTTGCTGCGATGATAAGTACAAAAACCAAGATTTTTTACCTTAAATGGATGAATCTCAACCAAATGAAGCTAAATACCAAGTTTCATCCAAAAATATTGGTTAATAAGTGAAATATTAACACATCCTTATTCTCCATAAGATTAACATTGGAGCCCCAAAAGACAACGTACTGTCTTTAGACTTTGTAATATCTCGGTAACCAACGGAGATAGAGCAAAGCTTCAAAATACTAAATTGTGTGTTTTTTTGAACTAAATCCAATGGTCAAAATAAAAATTTAAAATTTTTCAAATTTACATATGAAAAATGCAAAAAACCCATTTTTGGGGTACAAAACCCCCCAAAACTACCCCTTCCGGTAGGTCGATATGTCTGGTTTACGAACTCATCCGAATAAACGTAGGATTACACATCTCTACCAAATTTGGTGCCGATCGGACCATTTTTACGAGAGTTATCGTGTCTAGGGACACACATATATATATATATATATATTCATATATATATACATATATATATACATATATACATATATATATATATATATAAAACAATTTTAATGACTATTATTTTTGGTCTCTAGGCACCTCAAAACGAAAAAGTAACATGGTCCCGGGCTTAGGTCTTACCATGAGACCTACGGTAATAGCTTATTCCCTATGGGAAATTCGCTAAGAAAACTAAAAATCTAGAAATTAAATCAATAATCTACATCAAACACTTGTTGATAAAGTTAAATTTTTGCACAAGGTCACAGCTGATGCCTACAAAATGAAATACTTAAACAGCAATAGTTAACAACGTCGTTTTATTAATGAACTATTTTGCATAACCTGTAACATGCAAGAAAATTGTTTTATAACGCAAACAATTTATTTGGAATCATAACTGGATTTAAAGCCTGATGAAAATATATGGTTTAGATTTCAATAAATTTTCATGCCGGACACTGGTGAACGTTGCCAATGTTGGATGGTGAACCAGCTTGTCACAACAAACAATTATTTATGTGTTCTCTGCATTTTTTTTCTCCAATCATTATTGATGTCTTATCAACGGATTAAAACCGTAGTGATATCATCGGCATCTGGTTATGCCATATCTCAAAAGACTCTGGAGAATCATCCCACGATTCTAAACTAACCAATCAGTAATTTGAATGCAGTTGCTAATAATTGGAAATACGTATTTCTGAGGATTATAGTACATTTAAAAATAAAATTCTTTAAATGTAAAAAATAAAGAAAACTTCCCGGAAAATTAAAAATCCAAGTAATTTTAATCATGAAATGTGAAATTTTTAAATCAAATTATAAATAGTATCAGATAACTTACACAAGTTTTCTTCCACAAATGAATGGCAAATATTGGTATATATCAGCACCTACTATTGTCTTGATAGCTCATCCTATAGTAATGGGTCCGCCCCCCTCACTTCGTTCTTCGTTCCGTAGCATGAGTATGACTTCACATGCACGTCAATGATATCTGCCCTTTGGATGCTATCACCATCAGAGGGCTCTGTATTAAATGGAACTTCTCAAAATAATACTAATAATTTTATATCATATCTGTTTTATATTTGTATCTCAACACATATATTGTATCTTTGATGATACCTCTATCTTTCAACTTCGTTAAATAACAATAAAATAATAATAACAAACTGGAACTAATAGCCAAATGGTAAGTTTTTAATTAATTCAATTATATTTTTGTATAACCATCAACCCCAAAACCATTAGACATTTGAAATCTCACTCTATAATTTATAAGATTTATTGTTAGGAACTAACTAGCCTAATGCAATGTAAACGAATGATCATATATGAATTCAAATCATAATGGACCTAAAACCATTTATTTAGGCATAAGTAGACTCTTTTTTTACAGAGTATGGCAACATACGCAAAATATTCAATTTAAATCCTGATTTTAAATATTGGTACTCATTTCAGTGAATTAGTAGAAATTTTTAGCTTTCCTATCGAGATCGAATAATCCATTGTGAACCAAAGGGAAAAATAAACTGTCACATAATGAAGGCAACCTATATAGGGTTTTAGCTCTAAGAAGTTTTTAACTGGAACAAAAATTTAACTTACAAGTGACTTTGATAATAATTTTAAAATAAGAAACTTGAAGTGCAAGCAGCTTCTGGTCGCAGGCTCCTACACAAACCAGCCGTCGGTCTGTGGAAATATCTCCGGACTTATTGCAGTGATTAATTAATTAGTCCATTTCACAGTGTTTATCTCATGGCTTAGTAATACTTTAAATGAAGGGGCAACTTTATTATAAGCCATTCAACTATCACATTTGCACCATTTCATAAATCGTGTATTACCTGTCTTAGTTGTATAAAATTTTATTACTTGTATATAAAATTGATAGATTAGAATTAACATTACATACACATAAAACTACTCATATAACAGCTTAATATCACCAAGAGGTATTTTTATAAAATTTACCTGAGTTAAAAAACTCAAATAACATAGTAGTGCACATATATTCCGATTTAATAAATAAAAAATTCTTATATAGATGATGAAACGTTTACTGTGTGCACAAAGTAAGGGCGTTAGGTTGACATTATCACCATTATCTTTTAAGGAAGGTAAAAGATTTTAGTACCTTCCTTTACTTCATCAAGCTCGCCAAATATTTTATATTACCTTTACTTAGCATAGGCGTTGGAAATACTGACCATAAAAAAATAAAAATCAAGAAAGTCAAAATATTATTGATTTTACACATAAATTCTTTATTAGACATATAATTATTCAAGGCAACATAAATGTTATAAAAATTCCACATAACTTAGTTTAAAAAGGTATTTTGGGAAAAAGTAAATAGGTGGTCGGACCGAAAACTTTTGCTATTTGATTGGATTCAATATATAAAAAGTAAAGCCGTTTAAACAGGTTCATTTGTATTCGGAAAAGATAACGGTTAAACTCCAATTTGTTACTACGATAAGGTCGTATTTGTCGAAGGGTTACTTGCTACAATATATTCCTTTCTCTTGAAAAAACCCAAATAAGATCATTATTAAGAATTTATCTTAGTGACTGTACTCCTTTACTATATTATTGAATTCTTACTTTTTATTGTAAAATTGGCAAATAGATCTTTTATAAATCACAGTTGCTTTATGAACAAGACATCTCAGAAATGAATAAATAAATATTGAAAATTAGGAACTAATTAATGTTGAAACATTTTTTTTATCTTTAAACATTAGTTTACGTTTAATCTTTATGCCTAGTTTAATGTACAGTATCATAACAGTGTTTATATATTATAATATTTTTTCAATAGAAACATTTGGATTTGTCAAATTAATGAGAATATGTGTTAGTTGTAACCATAAGATGTAATACATGTCATGATGAATATAGATTAAAAAATATGTAGCTTATTTTTCATGTAGTACAATAAGAAGTTTTCAACGTTCTGATGCTTAATGAATTCACATTAGCAATTTATTATGATGCCATTATATATTCTTTATTTAAATTATAATATGCATTACTTTACACTGTCGTAAGACTGAATAATGTTTCAGTAATTACTCCCAGTGTTGACACCGTGCGGGTATGCGACGCCAAACATGGGTGATGTATACAAGCTTGTCAACACAGAAAATTAGAGTTTGCCGCATCCCCGAACCAGCCAAACTTGTTCAACTTGTTTGCTCGATATCTCCCCAAACTATGAGCGTGATTACTAGCACAATTTGTTTTAAATATAAGTATACTTTCCGATCTTTCATTTATATATTTAATGATACGAGTTCCATTATTAGAGAGTTCTTGCATTCCTTAAATACCTTTTAAAAACCTTAAATCTTAAAAAAAAGGTTTAAGTAAAATTAATTTTCATTGGAAACGTACATTGTAGATCATTTTTTTTAATTGTAATTTTTTAAAGTAATAAGTTTAGATAATTTTTAAGTAACTAGACCCAAATACTAATTCAATTTTATAACTACTAATAATTATTCAAAGAATATAAAATACTAGTTATAACGTTTTATTATATGTATAACAGTCAAATAATTAAAAATTGTAATAAAAAGACCTAGATATCTTCTAAGAGTTGTAGATTTAAAAAAGGGCGCTGAATTGAATATATCTTAATGATAACTGCCTAGAATGAAAGAGAGGTGTATCGATAATTTGACTTATAAAATCTGTAAGGAAGATTATCATTTAAGTGGATTTTAATAAAAACTTTATGTTTTTCAGACAGTAAAAGATTACAGCATTCTTTAGAAAAAGTATTAAATTTTCCAAAACCAATATTAAAACTATTTAGCTTTGAAACATAAAACATGATATCCCTTTTTACCACAGCACATGTTCATCTCGGCTCAAAACCTTAAATTATACACTTATATTTGAATTATGATTGACATTACTAGTTATAATAACTAAATTGTTTATTGGAAAGGATACATAGTTATAAAAAATATTATATACTGCTTAACGTCGTGTTGTAAATATTGATATTTCTTTCAGGCCGATTACCTTTAGTAGTAGATAACAGCCAAGTTTAACGGACATTGATAGAAAGCAACTGACTGAAATAATTGGCAGACATAATATATCTATGCTTGTTTAACGATGAATCCATTATAATTTCTCATAAATACCTCAATCACAGTTCAAATACTCAGTGACATAAGATACAATTTTCAGTTGGAAAATAATCCATTTTAAGATAAACATTGTGATTATCTGGTTTTGGTTATAATTGCATAAGTGGCTTAGCTTTGTATGATTTTAATTGGATTATTTAACATAAATAAAAATAGAACATTTTTCATCAGGAATATTTTTAATACTTTTATTGGATCCTATATTTAAATCCAATACAATTATTAAAATATTGACTAATCGACATCTATACTTATTTAATACGCTAAGGGTTTTTTTGTCTTGAGAACTCCTCCTACAAATTTCAACCGATTTTCAAGTTTTTGGTGTCGTTGGATAGGGCTTGGTCTGTAGTTGTTTCCGCCAAAAACTGATGAGAATCGGACTGAAAATAAAGGCGCTATCCACCATTGAAATATCCAAATTCCCATTTAAATAACATTGAATAAATTGATTAAATAAAGCATTTTAAAAATCTGTTAATAATCAGCTGTAAATACGCGTAGTTTTGGTGATTAAAGAGATTCACAATATTGGATTGGTCGGACGTAATTGTTTTAGAGATAAAAGTAACATTTGTATTGTATTAAAATAAATTGCTCGATTTCGAGCAACATGTCTACTAGTAATAATTTATTTTCATGTACATATAATTCAATATTTCATTTATATATGTTTCAAACTATTAAACATGGTAAATAATATGTTCACATACTATTTAAGACAAAACTATCAAGTCTTTGATAGGAAATTAAGCGCTTTAAGGCCATTAATTATTGAGAAATTGTTTTCTTGCTATTATTAATATAGTTTTGTTGCAAAATCACTCAAATTGTATATTTTACTTTGGTTTAAAAGATTAAGAATTAATTATTAATTGAACAGATATTTTTTGTTTGTTTCAGATATTCCTTTAATTCATACAAAGTAAGTTAGTAGTACAAATAATTCAACCGAAGTTTTTTTTAATTCTACAAAATATATTTTTACAATTTTTGATAATTTAAAGACAAAATTAAGTATTGCTAATTAGGATTTATGACATAGTTCAATTGAAAAAGCCGCAGCTAATTCATTTGTCATATAGTTGTTAAGCAGGGCAAAGCTAGCAGCTCGGGAACTAGAGTTATGTCGGGGCGCCAAACAGGCTCCAATTATCTGCCAGCTTACATTCCCTTCTCTACGATACTGTATAAGTAGACATGGTGTAGTTATATTCAAACTCTGATGCTACCTCTTTGTTTGTAAAAATATTCTGACTATACACTTTGTTTAATACAAACCTTAGTAAACATGATATAGCTATTAATTTGTAACTAGTGATTCTTATATTTACCCCTTTCCGGTAAGCCGGAATTCTCACAAACGCGGACACCGTTCGGTCCACATGAGTCCGGGTTTAAGGGATTCTACGGTACGAAAAATGATGTAAAAGACTATATACTAAAGAACAAAATCAGAAACCTTGAACAATCTATAAAACTAATTTTAAGGTTAGATTTTAATATAAATAAGTAGTAAGATCTCAAATTGTACATAACATTCATTCTATTTAACCACACGTGGTTTGTATAAAAAAAATATTTAAAGCTTTGATTAATCAGTAATGTTTTTAAATTTACATTTAAATTGTGGTACTTAATTCTCAATTATTTTGGGCCTTATCAAAATTGTTAAATTTTAATTGTTATAACAAAGACACTTAGGCCTTGAATGAACCAAACTAATCATCAAAATGAAACCATTCTGTCAATATTTTAGGAAATATTATTTTTCAATTACCAAAAACATGATAAGTTTATCTCTTTATTATACATTTATTTTTATAAATAGCTAGCTTTTACAAGTATTTTTTCCGCCTTGAGACACTAAATATATTTGAAAATGAAGAGCTCGTCCCATCCACTTCTTCCATCCAAAAATCTGTAGGAATTTTATGGATCTCACTAATTTATGAATCTCCAATTCATACCCGGGGGAAATTCATTTGCTCCGCTCGCTTTCGTCCGGAATAAGTGTTTTGTTGATTGTACGTATAGTCAATAAAAAAAATCAAACAAGTAGGGACACCACATGTTAAAAAACTTAAGTTTTGCCCTCGCAAAGCAGATGAAAATAAAGTGCTACTTCTAATAATTGCCACGGGAAACAATATAGTTCCCGTGAATAGTTCCCGCTATAGTTCCCAACCTCTTAAATGTCGAAATGAGCATATTTGTTTACAATAATAATAATAATAATAATAATATAACAATTGTCTGCATAGAATTACTATAGTAATGTGCTTTTCATTCAACCAATCACCGAAATCTTTAATAAAAATTATGTCTTGGTGGTGATATCTGCGTGTTCTCACCTCCCTATAAGAACGTTCTTACCTATTTGGTTCTGAATACAATTGGTATGATAAAATAACATATAAAAAATAACATTTACACATTGAAATCTCTCCAAAAGATTAATATGTTAATTCAAAAAGCTATTTAATTCGGAGCTCAAAAAAATAAATAAATAAATAAATATACATATAAAATAAATAAATAAACATAAAACCATTTCTAAGATTTTTTTTTTCAAATGTTTGCTTAAAATGGTCATTGTGTGATGACTTAAAACAAATAACACCCATTTCATTTTATAATATGATTAGAATTGTAATAAAGATAACTTTTGTTGTGTTGTTTTATTTAAGTTGACTACTAAAAGTTGTTTTTGTTTTGCAATTATGCTTTTAGTACGAACAATTTTTTCATTTAAATGGAAGTGAGAAACTGGTGAATATATGTTCGTTAAGACCAGCTCGTTTCCATGAATGAGGTTTGGCACCGTTCACCGTTGTCCGACATGTGAGTTTAATGGATTACCGGGACATGTACATTCATCTCACTATAAAAACAGTCCCTAATCCAAATAAAATGACGAAATGAAAAGTCCCATGAAGATTTTCTGTGTTTATAATAGTTACACATCGTTAATTTCCAATATCTGCAATACTGTTCGTGAAAACAGTTTTCTTTATAACTCCTGAACGAAAACATATAATTCATATTGTACAAAAATATTGCACAAGAAATATTTGTAGCACTGACTCACCAATTACTTGGAATGAAATATTTGTATATACAGTATTATTATTGTGGTAATGGCTCAACTACTAACTGGCATATTCCTGCAAGACTTGAAAGTGAAACATAAACCAATCAACACAGCCTAAAATTTTTTAATTCAAAACCATATGCATAACTTATACAATATTATACTCAGCTGTATTTAGCAATCATAGAACTAGTAAAAATATTTTCATCACTCCGTATACGAAAGTGACAACTTGCCGTATAGCTGAGACCTTGGAAAGTAGTCATTTCCCAAACTGTCACCGTCAGCTGATTTTACTGACCTGTACGGAAAGTAATGTTTGTAAACATTACTTTCCGTCCAAGGTAAACAAACTTTTCCGTACAGCAACAATCAGCTTGGTTTAAAATAAATTAAATTTTGAATTCCAGCTTTGTTTACTTTGTCCAATGGCGAAGAATTTACAAAAATAATCCTCCTTTAAAACTTCCACATTTATTAATAATTGCGTCGTGATGAAAAGTATCGTTCACAACTCGTCCGGAAAGCCCATTTCCAGGCTCGATAGTGTTTTCCACGCTCGGCTTCGCCTCGCGCGTAAAACACTATCTCGCCCAGAAATGGGTCACTTTCCGGACTAGTGGTGAAATATACTATTTTTTTACTGTCAAAATAAATACTTTTCGGAGATTATAATTAATTATGACCTCATGGACAATCCTTATTTTGCCTAATTTGAATAATTCCGTTTTTCTTTTCGCCATTCGTATATAATTACCATTATATATTTTCATAATGATCAGTTTAACAAGACACAATGAGTTACCTCCGTTACTTATGTTCACTAAGCTTTATAGTAAGACATTTTATATAAAGAATTACAACATAATTCTGAATATCTGAGAGCTCTGGACAATTTCCCGAGGTGTCAAGTTAAATGCCGTCCTTTGAATATTAAATACGGCCCTTTCAGTTCAAACTACCTATCTGACAGAAAGTGGTACACAATTAAACTAAACTGGTGATGTTCTTATCTTGGTTTTAAAGTTCTATATTATCAATCTGTACGAACGATTTTTTTTTATCTAACTGCCACTATGTGTTTAAATAAGTATAAAGAATAATTCCATTGATCTAAGAACATAAATATAAATTATTTAAACACATTGACATAAACAATAAATGCAGACTGCACTCAAACCTTCCTCTCTAAAATACACCAAATGTATAACTCTCCATGTAGATAGTTAGCCACATCAAACACAAAATATGAACACCCAGGAATTAAAACAGAGTAAAGAGACATCAGTTTCTGTAATCACTAACTTGCCATTTACTTTAATCTCTTCATTGATAATAATTTGTTATATTTTTTAAATTATTTATTCTTTGAACTCTGAATGAATGTACAGTAATTTAAATTATCAAATCGTTGTTATTTATTTCTCTGCAAAGTAGTTTTAGTGCAAGTTTTAAATAACTACCATTTTTTATTCGGCCACTTTTCAAGGGTTTATCGCGGGTTAAGCATATTTGATGAAATATTAACGTATGTTTACATTTAATACATTTCATGACTTCTTCAGTAAGCCATCTCTGTGACATTACAGGCAAAAGTATTTTTTATGTGGCAAAATCCATGGATGAGAAATTTTTCGTGTTAAATTTCAGCTGTCAAAGTTGTTGTTCGTTTAACAACCGCCACCCAGGGATTACGTTCAGCTTTAGTGGAATACTGCGGACGCGAACAATATCACCCCCTGGATTTAGCTCTATAAAGAGAGACTATTAATTTTATTTCATTTATATTTTTCACATACACCAACACATGTACTTTGCAACATTTTCTTATTACTTTTAAATCTTGTTAGATAGCTAAAAAAATCCCAAAGACATAAACTGCCTAAAAATCACCTTTAACATATAGACTTTCTCTTCCTAAACTATAATCAACATCTTACATAGGAGATTCAGCAGGATTCTTGGACAAAATAAAAAATATCATCATTCCTTCAAATAAAGATGTCTTTTTGGTAACTATCAATGTTGTTTCACTGTACACGAACATGGCGATGGGAAAGGGTCTACCAAAAAGTAACTTGACAAACGTCAAGTTAATTTGAAACCTAGCACAAATTTTGTTTTGCGACTAATCCACTTTGTATTGATAATGATTAATTTTACATTCAGGGGCCAAAATGATCTACAAGTGAAAGGAACTTCCATGGGAACTCGCATGGGACCTTCTTTTGCAAACCTTTTTGTGGTGGATATCGAAGAACTTTTTTTTATTTACAGTGTTTACAACCTCGAGTGTGGTACAGGTTTGTTTATTGATAACATTTTTAAGGTGTGGGAACATGGCATAAAGACTTTGAACTCGTATCTGAACAATCTGATTGAACAGATCTGAACAATTTCTCAAGTTTAAAGTTTACCTGGAACATTTCAAAAGAAGTAATTACATTTTTGGATGTTGATATAAATATATATATATATATATATATATTATTGAGTTTTAAGATCTAAAATTCATATAAAAGATACAAATACAATGGACTACCTGACCTATTTAATTCTAGTTGTCATCCAGCTCACATAAAAATTCATACTCAAAAGCCTATGAATTCGATCAAGAAATTTGTGTTCTGAAAATCGTGATTACGTAAATTATCTTGATAAATTTAGTAACTCCCTTAGTATGAAAGGATATCCTCGAAACATAATTGATAAACAAATCAATGGTTCAAAAAATGCAGCAACAAATTCTTTAAGTATTGATCCAAAATTTATCACTCAGTACTTTCCTGAAATGCACAAGACAAACAATATTTTGAGAGTGGCTCGTACTATCCTCTTGTGCTCTCCTTTAACACAAGATTTGTTTTCAAAACCTCCCCGGCTGATTTTCAAAAAACCTCCTTATTAAAAAATATCCTTTCGAGAACTAAATTGTTTTCCTCTCTTGTACCTAGTCCCAATGTTCCTGGCTGTTATCCTTGTAAAAGTCCCGTTGTGCAACGTGTAATTCCATTCTTACCTCTAAAACTTTCACGAGAAGCCAAACAATGAGATTCAGAAAAACGAAATTCTATGAAACATCAATTGTGATTATTCCAATGTAATATATCAACTTTCCCAACAATTGCTCAAAGGATTACATTGGTGAAACCACAACAGCTCTAAGAGTACGCATGAATTGCCACAGGTATGACGTAAATCACCCGTATATACAGAAGCCTGTAGCCATTCATGCCAGAGAGCACTCTTAAAATTTTCAACAATGTTTTCATTTAAAAGGACTTTGCAAATTGCCTAGTAACACAAAAGATACAGTAGAAAGATTAGAGAACTTGAACAGGCCCATCAACTTATTCTAAAATAAAAAAACCCCATTCGGATTAAACTTAAGATAACGGAATAAATTTTATAAAAAATTTCTAAATCTTAAGTTCCACACAACTTACCCACAAAAATGTAATTGTTTCTAAAAATCTCCATCTGATCAATTATAATGTCAATATCATTTTTAATATTTACATTGTATTTGCTGTTCCTGCTGAAGGCTAATGCCAACAATTTGAACTTTAATAAAGAAAATGTAGTAAAGGTTTTTGTTTTGTTTTTAAATGAAAACGATTGGTGATGTATGTAAAAATATAAAATATACCTAACAAATTTCTTATTTGTAATTTTACTAATCAAAGAACTTTTATAAGCATTTGAATAATACCATCTTTGTACTGTCGGGTACACCAGTACAGCCAACGTAAATTATTTAAAAATAAATATATGAAAACAAGTGTTTAAACTTTTTGAACAAAAGAAATTAAAAAAATAAACTGTTTACAGAAAAAACACACATTTTATGAATAAATTGCAATAAAAAATTCAAAAAGTAAGTTTAACCAAGAAAAAAATCGTAGTTTTCGTGGGAAACCTTAACTGTCAATATCCACGCCTGAATAGCAAGATTAGCATATTCTATTCTCTTATTTTAGTTAACAACTTGATTTATATACTATAAATTAGGAATAGTGCTCTTGTTTTGCACAATCCAATACTCAGTTTTCTAAAACAAATATCTTAATTATTTTGTGTTATAATATATTTTTCTTGAATAATTTATTATATTGATAACTTTACATTTTTAACTGGTTTTTAAACCCAGATGTGGTTTAATCCATGGTTACTTGCATTCATAATTAAAAATAATCTACGAAGTATTCTAAAGTCCTGTAACGATTACTCACATCCAGGAACACGTTCCATGCTTTAAATTGCATTGAGGTTTTCTTTGTTCAGTTCCTCTTTCACAGTTTATTTTTGTTCTAGATATTTTTAATATACGTCGTAATATTATTGATATTTTATATTTACATTATATTAACTTAATTGAAAAAATATTACTCCTCAACAAATAATTCAAGTTCAAGTTCAAGTTCAAAATCTCTTTATTCAAAAACAAATTTTTATACATATCAATTTTTCAATTTTTATACATATCAAATTTTTATACATATAAATAATTTTTAGTAAAATCATGTTTTATTTATTTTTCAAAATTGCAAGGATTTAGGTATTTAGAAGCATAAGAGAAAAGGTAAAATAATTTTTTTTAATCATTTAACACGGAACCATTCTTTAGTTTTTTCATTTAACTTTATTTTTTAAGCCACGCATTAGCCCGTTTATTTTTTTTATCAGAACAACCAAAAATCCAAATTGAAACTAAGTCAGTAATCAAATATCTTTCAGTTTCAAGGTATTAAATTTGTACTACCTACTATTATTCCGAGTAAAGGGTTTAAAAAATAATATGTTTCTTTAGTTGTTATAATACCCTGATTATAAATAACGTAGGGATAATAATGCACTTGCATAGAGAGTAATTAAAAAACATGGATTCTTTGTATTCTTTTAACTTTAAGAAATATTTGAGAATATATTTTTTAAACCTTAATTTTACTCACACGTTTCGTTTTAAAGTATAAGAGCTAGATTTGTCTTATTGAAGAACACTAAACTTGTTACGAAAACAAGAAATGTTTCTTGGAAGTAAGCCCTCACAAGGCAACACAAAGCAAACACCCCAGGAACCACAAAGTATGTGCCAAGTTTAACTTTGAGCATAGTCGAAAAGGCCGTTACTTGCACTGCAGCAGTTGAAATATAGTGCCATAAATATTTAAATACACCTGTTTTGTTCATACAGGTGGTATACGTGGTAGAGGTTTGTTAATGTCACTAAAATAACTGTTTGTATGCATTTATAAAAAATAAAAAAATAAAAACTGAAAAAATTTGACATAGCATTAAATGGCAGTCACTATTATGTCTATGACGGGTAGAATATAAATATATAGGAGAAACATAGAGCATTCACTTGTTAATTGACATGATGTAAAAGCTTGGTGTGATTAGAAATGATTGTTATTTCGTTATTCGTTATTTTGTTAACTGTTACGGAGAAATAACTTTTATAACAGTTAACAGATTTTCGAAGTAACAATTACTTATTGATTAACATGCAACGACTAAGCGAACAGAAACAATTATAATTTATTCTGTAAGGGAGTTTATTCTGTGAGAGAGTTTATTCTGTAATGACATGAAGTTCTGAAATAACTAACCGTTCTCGTGATAACGACTAAGAGGAAGAACGACAGATAATCAAGAGAGATTTTTGAGAACGTTATAATTATATGGCTAAAAAAGATATTTGGAAACGTTCAGGAACTCTGACGAAAATAACCCCTTCGCTTTTGTGATTTCTCTGGGCTGACCCTGCAATTGGACAATATTTAATCGATTTCTATTCTTGGAATAACAACTTAGAATATAATTATGACAAGTTAGCACCCTTGTAAAAATTACCTAGATTGAATTTAGTTTCACAAATGATTTGTATGTAAACGTAACATCTTTTTATAAATCGTTTCTCAGTAAAAAGTTAGGCAAAATGTTCATAAAACGTTTAGTTTTACAGTTATAAAATAATGGTTAATTAGAACCTTTATTGGAAAACGACTTACGACAAATGTTTCTCGAGAACGAAGTTCTTAACGGTTGCAAAGTAACAGTTAAAGTAACATGTTAGTGAAAAGCAACCGTAACAGTTAAAACTGTTAACAAAAAATAACGTTAAAGCTTATAACTAAGTTTGATTGACAATAGAAAGGTCCAAGAATTGTAGTGATATGCATCGCGTCGCTGTGTAGAGTTTTCATTGAAATGCAGAGTATACGTTAATAATCTCTATGAACGAAAACAGGGTTTACTATAGGCTACGATGTTGACAAATTACGAATTTCAAATACATGTATGTGAAATGTGTCATATCTGACACGAAATAATGCGGTCGCAGAATAGGTTCATATATGTTAGTGAAATTGTGTTCAAAATGTTTGTGATATCTATTCCGTTACAATTAATAGATAAATTAACAATGTGCTTAACCATACCTGCTACAAACATGGGTGTATTGTATTTCATCAACAATGAGACGTGATGAAATCATGTACGAGATTTACGTTTTTCATACGCATATCGTCTTGTATTTTATTTTATTTTAATAAGTTTTCAAAGTTGCTTAAAAATACTAATATGTATACTTTGTTTAAATATGTGATTGGTAGACTAAAACTTTTATCAAGAATAGAAGGTAACTCATTCTAAATTAAAGCCAAAATGTAGAATCCTGAATTCAAAATGAGTTTATTCACTAGAGAAACCGTGAAATATGATAAATTTGACGGATCTGAGAGAGGTTGAACTTGTAGAGTTGCAGCTCGGGGAGCTGGATGCTCGTTTGGCGCAACACACTTTGTTTGTTCCCAACCGTCATTCCTTTGAAATGCGTTACTTACATTTTAGGAAATTAAACATACAGTATTTGAGAGTAAAACTTAGTTTTTAAAAACGTTATAAATTAACAGAATTGTTCAATTTGTTTGTTTATTATTTTTTTATTCAATATAGTTGGATTCTTCCAATTTACAGTGCGACTGTATTTAATTGCTTATTACCCTTTAAAAAGTTTCCAAACTCATTTTATTTTCGTTTTATTAATACAAAAAAGCAAACAACGACGTTTTTATAAGTTATAAACCTTGACGAAAGAGAACTCTGAGAACGTAAGAAAAGAAAAAGATATCCCGAGCCTTACAGCCAGGGATTTTCAATTTGTGTAATGGTTTGTCCATCATTGTTGTACAGTTATAAACCTTCAAGTTCGTTACCTGACTCCGTAATCCCTCGCCGACTCCGTGACCTAGATGTCACGTGGTATCTTCAGCTAGCATTAAATCGAAATACATTAGCATTTGTATCCGATTTTTGGCTGTAACATTATTATATTCACTTATGTGGTCAAATGTAATTGGTGGAGACGAGCATGATTCTTTTCCTCCGGTTTTTCTAAGCTTTTGCGCATCGTAGGATAAATCCGCGCATACCGTTAGAAAGATAAGTTAAGTTCCGTTCCTGTAGATGATCAGAATCCCATTATAATTCATATCACCCCCGGGCTACGTCTTTCAGGCTTTCAAAGTTTTGATCTCATTATATTAAACGAGAAACGTTTGTAGTGGGTTGTGGTTGGATGTTATTTTGCAAAGTATAAGCGAAAAATCCGTCCCGGAACTATTCTTGGGTACAATATAATGTCAGCTTAAAATACGGTCAAAATACTTGGAATATTTTGTCAAAATGTTGATAAAAATCATTTTTCTCCTAAGAAAAGCATTGGAGCGATCAGCACCTGATTGCAAAACTGTCTTTGAAATTTAAGTCCCGTGTTTTCATAGTAAACGAGAAAGGTAGGCCTACACATTATAACTATGTTTGCGGTTGGACACTATTTTAATGCAACCGTTATGGAGGGTAAAAACTATTCTCAGGTATACAATAATAATTGTAATTAACTCATCAAATAGTAATTGGGTGTTTTTAACAACTGTTTCAAAAATGTAAATCAAATATTTTAATTATGTAGCCATATTTTGTCTTGAACAAGAAGATTTATAGATGATGGGGTTGTGGCTGGAAGTTATTTCTAAAAGGATGAGACGAAAAAAGATACGGGAGGTGAAATCTTAGGTATAAAATAAGGGTGGTTTATTTCGTTGCAACGGTTGAAACGCTTATATCATCTCGTAAAATGTCACTAAAACGCATTCTTCTCCTTGAAGTTTTGAACTCAAAAATATATTCCTTGTTTTAACTAGGCATCTAGTTTTTCCATGTAGTTAGAAAATCATATTTTTTAATATATGTTGTGTGGAGGATATATTTTTCCATAAGAAAAGAACTATTTCTACATTATCAGCTGCGTTAAAAAAAAATGATTTTTAGATTTTTTTTTCTTTACAACTTCCATTTCAGAAAAAAAACAAAAGTGCATTTATTTTTTTAAATAAGATAAAAATAAAGTCTGAGTATGGTGGAAAGCTTTTCCTACGAGTCACAGCCAAAACATTGCAGGAGTTTTGAATAGTGCATTGTTTTTTTGTTTTGAAAATTAAATAAGACAACACATTGTATTTTAAACATTATTAGCTATGATATGACACTAACAGAACCTCGTATTCTATTTCTTGGTACATTGAATTCATAAGGATCATTAGACGTTATTGTTGGTACACAAAGTCTTCATTTCAAATTAATGAAATAGGTAATTTTTCTTTAAATGAAAATATTTTACAGTATCCCCGGTGCTCTGAGCATTCTGAAAGAAGGGTAATATGGAAACATTAGACATGTTGCTATAGCAAATGCTTATAAAGAAATCAGGAAGATGAAATGTTTTACCTAACCAATATTTTTTTAATACTTGTTTCTAGATAAACTGAAGTTTTTTTGGAATTTCGACCAGTGCCGGTGGGCGATCTCTAGTAATAGTTTAATACCTGAAAAAATAAACAGATAATTTGTTAGGTAAACCTACAGATACTTATAAAAAATGACATGATTACTTTTCTATAACACAATTCTTATTCTGGTACCGAGCTCAACAAAAGTTCCTTCCTTTTCCAGGAGAGGTTTTTCTCCCCCCAGACATGTCGTCACCCACGAGATCATTTGCCTGGCTCTCGCTTGCATAAATAATGCTGCACTATATATAAGTATATATAGTATCGGATAAATTTAAACACAAGTTGAAATTGTAAAAAAGAGGTTACAACATAGTTTACAATTAATAGTTTGTCAACGTTTACTGGTATCTATATAATATGGATAAGTTGATATCTTCCAGTTGACAACTCTTGATTTAAACGCAGCTTAACACCGGGTCTTGTTTATACAATCATCGGCCAAATTGTAGTATTCACAGAAATTGTAATACGAATAACGTTGAAGACTACAGGACCGGAACAAAATTTTCCAAGTTTAGTGACGAGATCCAATGAAATACTAGTTAAAACCCATAAAACGTAAAAATACTCGAATAAAAATTAAACTTTTCGATAAAATATGTTTGTCTTAATGTATAAGATAAATGGTATGATCGTCGTATGCACTCCAAATCAAATTTTTTTAGTTTGAGTTCCAAAACTTTCATTTAAGACTCTTCATGGCCAATTGCACTTACATCATGTCAGCACCTAAAGTCACATCCAATCAATGTAGGAAGCTACGATCTTACTATCACGATTTTTTATGTAATTTCTAATGACTCAAAATAATTCTTATGACCAACGAGACTAAGAATTTCCTTCCACTTCAATCATGGTTTAGAGAATGTATAAGCCGAAGTTGATAATTAAATTTGCTTTTAAAGTCTAACGTTGGAACTGGAACAGCGATAAAGAATATTTAACTGCTGAAAACAAAAAGGACGGGACGGACGCCAACACATTAGGAGATAGTCCAGCTCACCATTTGAATTTCAACTACGGTCCTTTAGTTCGGCCACAGTGTCAGAACATAGGCGACATGTGTTAAAGACCCTTATGTAAATGAAAAAGACATATTTTAGTTAAAACGAACAAAGTTGATTATTTGTATTTTTATGGACATAATTTGTGGTGTCATGTTGTAAACAAAACAGTTTCATATATTTTTATGTGTATAAAACACAGTTTTACTATTTTATGGATTATAATAAACTTTTTTAAATTAAAACGTCTCGAAATTAAAATGTACTAAGTATAGAAAATGGCTGATAGCAGCTCACCAAAGCATTTAGGACATATGTTAATATGTTTTTTTTTTTTTTATTTAATTTTAAGAAATCCCCATACGTTGTTTCGGAAGAGACATTTCAAACAAACTGTTTATAGTTTTTTCATTGGGTTAATCTATTTATGTAAGGCAAAGTAAATATGAACTATAATTTATTGATAGCATTGTCTTACAATAATTTCCACTGTGTATCCTTAATGTTTGGCTCATTATTAGGTGTTTACATATTAAATAGTATTTGGGTTTGAAAAATGTCAGATACATTAGATGTATTCCTGATAGTGTATCATCATGTAAAAATGTAAAATTGTGATTCTGTTGGAAATAAATTAATTTAAAATGACAAAATTAAATCACTTTAATAACACATCATAATATCCAACCCCATATTGTCAATGACTGTTTTTCTTCGTAATTTTTTACAAATGCATAGCATGTCTTCTAAACAAATCCTAATTAAAATATTGAATTAAGTATACGGTAAAAATTTAACACGTACCAAACACTAGGACGGTGATGGAGGCCAGTAGACGGATAACGTAAGCCATGTTGTCGCCACCACGGTCGCTCACAGACTGACCGCTGCTCCGCCGCTCCGCCGGGCCACCCCTTCCCCCACCACCTCTACCCCCACCACCACCCCCCACCACCACCCCCCACCATCCGCGTTACCAATGCTAATTACAGCCCAGTCATACCACTGTGACATGTCAGATAGCGCCACCGTCTCGTCGCTTCCGTCTCCGCAACTAAACTAATTATTTTGAATCGCTGGATCCACTCCAGCTAATTACGTTCCCGGAGACAGACTCGTTCTTGGACTTGTAGAAATTATTCCAGTTTGTTTGAGTTATCCATTGGTGGTAATTGAATTAAGTTGTTTTCCTGATTGGCCGGGCGAGGATTTAAATTGAATTTCGGTTTGTGGGAAATGACAATTCAACTTGTTTTGGTAATTGAAAGAAATATTACTATCAATTATCAATTGCCCAGTAAATTGAATAGCTAATTAAACAATTTAATTAATTAATAACCTTTTTATAGTTGGTATAAAACTTTAATATTTAAACTCTAAACAAAGATTTATGAATAGAATAAAATGTGTGATGGAGAAAATACTGCAGGCAAATTAAAAAAGAAAATTTGTGTGCAGTATTAAATATTAAATTTATCATAATTAAATAAATACTTCAAGAGAGCAAGTTCAAGTTTTATCTTAGAAAGTATTTTAAGAGTTGTTATTTAAGAATCTTTTCAGGTTTTGAGCATAAGCCTGTAATTATTGACTTTAGTAAATATATCTACAAAGAAATATTTTTAGGCACATCCAACATTATCTATCTTAGGTGGACAACTATATCCTTTTATTTTTTATTTTATAAATGTTTAATGTTTTATAAGTTATGCAGAAAATTTTTCAAGTTAAATATAGTGAACCATATTATTTCTCTTTTTTCACTGGACAGTATTAAAAACCGAAGTCCAATAAACTAAACAATAATGTTAAATAAATAGACATTTTAGAATAGTTCCCAATATCTACTGTTGAAAATTAACAGTACAACAACAATTCATTGAAAGCGAATAGCTCGGAAGAAAATTGATTTTGCAAAATTTTTTTAGGACTTCATCCTTGTTGTAATTTTATTACAAGATTAATGGCATAGTGTTACGGGGTGATATTGTATAGCCTCTAAAAATACAACTAATAAACTCGCAATATAACAGTGTACTAAACTTCACTTAAATCAAGATTTACTCAATTCCGGGCTGCATTAGATTAGATTATGTAGCAAGTATGCAATATTGCCTCCTGTAGGCCCGCTATTGCGCTTCACATAAATTCCTTCACTGGAAACAGCGCTTTATATTAAATTACTGCTCAATTTATGGGTGTTTCGCAGTGGATTAAAAATGACTTTACAGGACAAGGGTAACGGATCCTTACTTGCTATAAAAATGTTAATTGCTCAGGAGTATCTTTTGAATGTTTATGAACATGAACGGGGTAAATGCTCAAAAACTTTGTTTAGAAATTATATGTTTCTTAGGTAAGAGTCATTAAAACAAGGGTCATTAAAAATTTTAATAAACATTAGTTTTTTTACTATACAAAAGTGGCATAATTTGTTTTTGTCGTGAGATATTTTCATAGTATCTTATGTCAAAATTTTGTATCGTTCAAGCAGTAACTATAAAAATCTCTATAAAAAAAATAATAAAAAGAGTATTTATTGCATCAATCTAAAATAAAACCCGTTTTGATGTTAGTTTCATGATAAATCCTTTATTTTTAAATATTTTTTTATAAATTTCAACTGCAGGGATTTAGAAGCGATTGCACTCATCTAAGCCATTGACTAATAATTAATAGGAATTCATAATAATAATATAAAATCAAATGAATTATTATTAATGTAAAGATAGTTTAATGTTACACACAGATACAAACAAGGGTAACGTTCTTTGAACAAGGAAAACAAGGCAATGTTTATTCTGTAGAATGTACATATATTATTATTATTATCATCTGCATTAAATTCTTGACATGTAATTAATAAAATTGTAACTATGTAACCAAAGCAACAATACTATAATTTCCAAAGAGAAAAAAATTGCAACATAAAAAGGAAACATGATAAAGTTTCCAGACATGGGATAAAAAATTATGAAATACCAATAATTATTATTCAGTAACAAAACGGCCCTTTCAATGGGTTTTATTTTCTTTAGAGTAAAACATATTTTATATTATTCTCACTAGATCACCCTGTCCTGTATAACGTATATTTAGTACCAAAAACGTATATTTATGTCCTAGGACTGAAACACTAAACAATGTATATTACTTACTTTGTAAATATAACCTCACATTATGATAAAAAAAGTTGTTCATTACTCGGACCAAAAGTGATTTTAGTTCAAAAATTCTATTGTGCACTAAAAAGAGTCACTTTTTCTCCTAGTGATTGAAAACTAACATGAAAAGACTAAAACAAGTACTAAAATAATAGTAATAAATATAAAAATTAAAAGATTATAACTACGGTAATAGTAGCCATGGTAAGACCTAAGCCCGGGACCACTTTACTTTTTCATTTTGAGGTCCCCAGAAGCCAAAAACACCATTCGTTCGTTTTCATATATATGTATATATATATATATATATGTATGTATATATATAAAATATATATTATATATTATATATACAAGCATAGAAAAAAAGCTTTAATTTAAAGGATTAAACCGTAAAGTAACCAAGTTAACGTCTCAGCTGGTGATAACTGCGCTGTAAATGGGAACGTTCCGTGTGTATGGGTGATTCCACCCCGGGATGTCGTTGTTCAGATTAAACTTGTATGGATGTGCTTTACATATCTCACATAGGTGGTGTAGGAGATTAAACCTTAAAGTAACCAATTTAACGTCTCAGCTGGTGATAACTGCGCTGTAAATGGGAACGTTCCGTGTGTATGGGTGATTCCACCCCGGGATGTCGTTGTTCAGATTAAACTTGTATGGATGTGCTTTACATATCTCACATAGGTGGTGTAGGAGATTAAACCTTAAAGTAACCAATTTAACGTCCCTGCTGGTGATAACTGCACTGTAAATGAGACTGTTCCGTGTTTATGGGTGAACTCACTCCGGGATGTCGTTTTGTCAGATCTTGTATGGATGTGCACTGCACATCTCGCCCTTGTGGTGTAAGAAATTAAA
Source organism: Neoaliturus tenellus (assembly GCA_030545055.2). Lineage (NCBI taxonomy): Eukaryota > Metazoa > Arthropoda > Insecta > Hemiptera > Cicadellidae > Neoaliturus > Neoaliturus tenellus. The sequence goes on along the minus strand of CM061536.1, from coordinate 98,728,065 downwards.
CTATAAAGTAACCAAGTTAACGTAACGTTTGGTGTTATCTGCACTGTAAATGAGACTGTTCCGTGTTTATGGGTGATTCCACTCCGGGATGTCATTTTGTCAGATCTTGTATGGATGTGCACTGCACATCTCGCCCTTGTGGTGTAAGAAATTAAACTATAAAGTAACCAAGTTAACGTAACGTTTGGTGTTATCTGCACTGTAAATGAGACTGTTCCGTGTTTATGGGTGATTCCACTCCGGGATGTCGTTTTGTCAGATCTTGTATGGATGTGCACTGCACATCTCGCCCTTGTGGTGTAAGAAATTAAACTATAAAGTAATCAAGTTAACGTAACGTTTGGTGTTAACTGCACTGTAAATGAGACTGTTCCGTGTGTGAGGGTGATTCCACCCCGGGATGTCGTTGTGTCAGATTAAACTTGCATAGATGTGTACTGCACATCTCGCCCTTGTGGTGTAAGAAATTAAACCGTAAAGTAACCAAGTTAATGTCCCTGCTGGTGATAAACTGCACTATAAATTAGACTGTTCCGTGTGTGAAGGTGGTTCTTCCCTGGGATCTCGTTGTGTCAGATAAAACTTGTATAGATGTGTACTGCATATCTCACGCTGGTGGTGTAGGAGATTAAACCGTAAAGTATCCAAGTTTACGTCCATGCTGGTTATAACTGCTCCGTAAATAAGACTGTTCTGTGTAAGGGTGATTCCACCCCGGAATGTCGTTGTGTCAGATTAAACTTGTATAGATTTGTACTGCATATCCCACCTTGTTGTTGGAGATTAAAATGTAAAGTAACCAAGTTAACGTTTCAGCTGGTGATAACTGTTCTGTAAATGGGAATGTTCCGTGTGTGAGGGTGATTCCAACCCTGGATGTCGTTGTGTCAGATTAAACTTGTATGAAAGTGTACTGCATACGTCTTCTAATATTTTGTATTTTCGAATCCCTATTTAGTTTTTAATGTTAGGTTTTATGAACAATGTATAAAAAAAGTTTGTACGTAATGTAAGGTATAGCTTACAATATTATTTAGCACGTCGATCATAATAAATAACTTTTGTGAGTATGCGACTGGAACATGCCCCTTGTTATTTCTTATATCAATCTTGTTTTGATAAAAATGTTTGATTATTTTATTTAAATAATTGGGATTGTAAGAAATAACATAATATGAAACTATGTTTTAAAATATTAATGTATGGTTGCTGTCAACAAACACTTCACTTAGTTAAAAACCATTGAATGAATGTGGTCAATTTTGGGTTAAACTCGGATTGAGGTTTAAAGTGAATTCTTGAGAGCGACCCTGAAATTACTAAATAATTAAATTTATCGACAATTTTATTATGGGCGTTAGGAAATTGCACTATTCATTGCTTTAGAGGTTATATTTTACTATTTCCCTTTATCCTTGGCAGCTGCCGTAGCTCAGTGGTTAGAGCTGTGGGTTAGCACCATCGGGTACGGATTAAACTCCCGACTAGGGGACAAACTGATCTTTTGGCTGCTCCGGTAGTCAGGAAGTCACGTTGTCACGTTAAATCGGTGTCCACCTGCATAAAAAACGAAATAGTGCAGACCTTTAAGGCGAGGAGAACTCTCAGTTAATTGCTTATCTCCACCCAGTGGAGATATGTCATCTGATAACTAATTTTTATTATTTTGGTATACTTTTGTCGTACGAGTTTTCATAGTACAGCTAGTTGAGATTTAAAATTAGCAATTAAATAATTTTAATAACTTTTTGACGTCAATGAGTTCAATTAGATATCTGTTGAATCTTATCTTTACAAATAGTTAAATTAAACAAGTAGGAGGGGAACGCCAAACTCTTCCTGTAAAATAAACTAATTTGAATTCATCACTAATGCAATTAGAACTCATTGCATGGCAACAATTAAGTGCGTTCACCATATAATATATGAGTTAATTAGTCTGATGCCTCTTTGAGTGCCGACGGGACACACCTGCTGCATCGCCCGATGTTACTCCACATAGAGTAAACATTCCGCTTCAGTAGAGTCCTATTACCTTAAGTAACATTCATGTATCATAACACAATGTTATGTATTCTGTGGTTTATCATTCCACACCCCGTATTTGTAATCATTTCCGGTATATTATTGAGATTTTTTCCATACGAAAAGTTTGCCATTTACTATATATTTGTTCATTACCACTCATTTCTGTATCAGAGAACCTCAATAACCATGGGGTGTAGAGGATTGAAATTTTGCATGGACGTTCCACTTTGTTCGAGAATGCTCACTAATAAACAGTTTTGCTAAATTTCTTCATTTATCCGCCCCAAAAGAACTTCAAGTTTTATTTCATCCCTATGGACAATTTTTTATACAAATGTAGGAAACAACAAGTATGGAAAACTATAGCACCTACGATGTTGAAATTTTACATGGACGTTCTGGTTAGCTCATAGATGCTCACTAAGAAACAGTTGTGAAAAATTTCATCAGGTCTCCGCCACACAGGACTTCAATATATCTATCTAATGTTATTCTTAAGGCCAAATTTTAATACGAATCTAGGGAACATTTGGAAGATCCACTTCGCCCGTCGGTGCTCACTAAGAAACGCTCTTGGAAAGCACCTTCATGGCTCCGCTTCACAAAGACTATAAATTACCCTAGGGCCAACGGGGTTGAAATTTGGCTTGGTCGGTCCTCTTTGTTCATAGGTATTCAATAAGAAACGGTTTTGCGAATATATGAATTGAAGTCTTTAAGGGCTCCACCCCACTGGACTTAAATATACTCTAGAGCACACGGGGTTGAAATTTTACGTTGACATCCTTCTTTACTCTTTGGTACTCACTAAGAAATATTTTTTACAAAATTTAGGTTTTGAAGTCCTTCAGGGTTCCGCCCCACTAGAATTCAAAATTACTCCACGACATGAGGGGTTGATGTTGGATGGTTGGATGTTCCTCATTACTGATATGTACTAATCAAGGAACGGTTATGGAGATATAGTTTTTAAAGTCCTTTAGGGCTCCGACCCACTGGACTTCATAATTACTCTTTTGCATGCGTTGTTGAAATTTAGATTACTATTGAGCCTACGGGATTGAAATTCTACTTGAACGTTCCTCTTTACTCATATATATTCACTGAGAAAAGTTTTAACATAATATAGCTTTTGAGGTCCTTTAGGTCTTTAAAACTTTATAGAGCCTATGGGGTGAAATATGACATGATCGTCATATTTCATAGGTGATCGTCTATTTGCTCATAGGTGCTTACGAAGAAAAGGTTTTGCAAAATTCAATGCTTTGCTTACACTTCTTCAATATTTTAAGATTCGTTACTCTTTAAAGAGATTTTATTGCATTTAAAATAAATTTAATCAAGGGCGAAGCCGTGACGGGAAACAGCTAGTCATTAGATAGTTTTTTATCACTCAAAGTCAGCATCGATAGTGAAAAAAATTTTCATCATACTAGGCTGTATCACCTGTTTTCGGTGCGTCACTTTTATACTGGATATAACATTTTAGAGAAATTCGACGGAAGATTTTCGCTATAGGCGTTTTACTATAGCTAACTTGATTTAAAATTTACATGCCGTAACTTGGCTAATACTTCTCCGCTTTGGTTGATTATATTGTTATACACAACAAATCAACAGCAATATTCTTTGTTTTTATGATTCAATACACTATTGAGTAATAAATAAATATACCATTAATTTCTGTCTGTCAACGTTGTTTATTTATGAGGTGGTTCACCTAGAGGATCTTGATATACACTCGTATTAAAATTTCAAACGGAATAAATAATAGAGAAATAACTAAGTGGTTAAAATAAGAACTATCTAAAGAACTGTTAACAAGAACTAACTGGTTGCTGTTATTAAACTAAAAAAGTTCTGGCAATATGTGTTTATTTTTATGAGTTTTTTTTCTTTTTTTTTTTTTTGTATTGGCTTTTAGTATAAAATTAATGAAAACAACAAAGTTGTTTTCAGAGAAGGGTAGTCAGAATTACGAGCTAAATAAAATTATTGGTAAGGCCACAGAAATGCCCGCAGTTTATATTGCGTGCTCAAAACTTCGTTTTTTCCAGAAAAGGTTCACGTTAAGTTAAATATCAATTACATTAAGTTTTTCCTTGAAATGTTTATGTAGCTTAAAAAACATTTGAGTTATAAGGAAAAATATTTTGTAGTGAAAAAAAGTTTTCGAGCACTACTTTGTTCGATTTCACATATTTTTAACTCTTATGGTTTACAAAATGCCAATAGAGATCATGAGAAATTAACACACTGTATTAAAATAAAACTTACCTTAGCCCATCGCAGTTTGTTAAAAAAAAAAAAAAAAAAAAAAAAAACGGCTTACAGTTGTTACTCCTTTTTGTTTGTAAAATATTTTCTATAAATGTTTTTTTGAAACAATTCTTTTGAAAAAATGTAAAATTTCACCAAAATAGTTTCAAACCTATTGAAAATGTGACAAATAAGCTGACTCCATAGTCGAGAGCCAGCCAAACTGTTTGTCAAGTAGGCTTTGACTAGACAAATGTCCTGCGACGAAGTGTGGGGTAGGTGGGATACCTGTCCCCTATATTGGAACACTGTGATATATCATCCGTGTATGAGCGGAAACCACCGATGATGTTTTTTTTTTACAGACATTAACTAAGAATCTTTAAAATGGTGTTATGTTAGCAATTCCATACAAAACAACATTTTTAAAGTTATTCGTCATAATTCTATGTATCGTGTGCATTAAAAAGTAAGTTGGCATCATCGGAATATTTAAATCACAGTCAATAACGGTATAAGCAAATTTAAAATTGCTTATAACAATTGTAAGCATTGCAATTTAACAATGCTTTACGGAAAAAATATTACTGTGTATTAAGTTTTTTATTTCAAAATGAGAAACCTATTTAGCCTACTATGGTTTTGTGAACTAGCCATTAACTTAATGATGATGTTTGTGAGTTGGTTTATTCTGTTTTATTATCCGGGGAGTATTCTGTCTAGTCCTTGTATGCAGTGCATAGTTAAAAAAAATTTATTATTAAAATATTTTTAAAGTTTATTTTAATTAGTTTGCCCAATCCAAAAAAAGAAACTCAAAATTGATAAGCTGTGAAATATTACATTTTTTTTAAAGAATTGTATGCCTATTACAAAATTTTATATTTGAATTTTTAACTAATAAACAAGATATTTTTAACGCATTATCAGTTCCTCTATATTATCAAGGCTCAATGCAATAAAATTATTGAAACAAACCTATTTGCCAGTGCAAACTTAATCTAAGCCCTGTAATCCAGTTAGTGAACTAGGTAATGTAGTCTTCTACGTACCAAGGCTGTAAAATAAAATACACAAACGACCGTAGTCGCTGCAATGCTGTTGCAGATTAAACGCATAAACTCAGCGCCTCGCAACAGACGGCCGACATACAGCCCGTACCGTCGGGCGTCGGTGAGGGGCAGCCGGCGCTGCGGGGCTTATAGCCTAACCACTGCGTTTTACAATTACTGATTCATTTTTATATTTCATATTTTACAATTTTAGCTCTAAGGCTATCAATTACTACAAATGTTTCAATTATATATTTTTGCAGTATGGCTGAGAAGATGATTGTTCAATGATAATAATTGTATTGCAGTACTGTATGTATTGATTGTAAAATATTTTGCGACATTAATAATATAACTAAATATTAAAATATGGTGCTTGAACATTAATAAATTCGATATCTAATAAGAAAAGTAAAAAAATAACAAAAACAATAGTAATTCTAAATTATTATAAGACTTATTTGGTATACATCATGCTGTTAAATGGATGTATATAACAACTTTTAAAGGTCTAAGGAAAATCATTTCTTGACAACAAAATATTTGTATCTACTGGTAATATAGTTTAAAAAATTCTAATAAAAATACATGATTGTGACAACACGTATATAATTACACAAATTTATAATTTTTTCATAAAAAATCATAACAATATATTAAGCATTAAACTATTAAAGGATTGAATAAAAATTAACTATACAATATTTGAATATAAATTTAATTGCCAAAAATTCTGAGATACCTTGAAGTACACAATCTGAGGAGCGCGGTTGCTTGTTAATCACAATAAAGCCTGGGTTAACTGTCCGGAAGAAGTAATTAGATCATTCTAGAGAAGATTCTCATCCAGGGTTGGGATTATATGTGCAATATTTCCCCTTGACGATCCCAGACATTCCATAGTTAAATTTTTTAAATTAAAATTTAAAAACAATATTATATAGGATGTTTTGAAATGGAAAGTAGACTGAGTTTCCTAATCGTAATTATGAGGAGGTATAATTATTATGCACGAAAATAACCTCTTTCAACAAGTTTTCCAAATGTTAGAGATTTTTTTTTTTTTATAATTACATACAAGCCAGATATACTTTGTGTTATTGTATTTCATATAAGTATGCTGAATTTCATAAAAGTTGACGATTACGTTCTCTTATTATTTACCAAAGCAAACCATTGTAAGGTAAATACAATGAACATGCAAAAAACACTATAATTACCTATTCGTGCTTATTTAGGAAACAAAACCACTTTTATATCGTTTTATTGAATACTGTTCCTTTACAATGAAAATAAAATTTTTATTCTCACTAAGTTTAAATTGTCTTTGTTTCGATGATAACATTTATATGCTTATAATACACTTGACGAACACGTAAAATGAAAATGTAAAAATGAGGAAATTATTTGTGGCGTAGGTTATTTGTTGGTAAGCAGGTGCACAGGAAGTTGTATTTCCCTATGAGGGCTTATGTGGAATCGTGCATTTGCAGTAACTCTGCCTAGCCGTTCTCGTTTCAATTGGTTTGGACCCCTCTCCCCAGAATACTAAGTGTGATAAAAAGATATAAGGGGAAAAGTAGAATAGAAATATTAGCCCAGTGACCAGGAGGGATTTATCATATTATACCACAAAACTCATAAAAGTTGACATACAACCTACAGTTAGGATAATGCGATGGATCAGAAAGAAATAGCACAAGTTATCCAAAGTGTTCTTTTGAAAGCATCTGTTTAGTAACGGTTTTATTCGTTTTGAATGTCATCTCTTCGATGTTATTTATTTCATTGTATATAAATTTAGGAATTGAAATAATTAGGGTAGTAAATTTATTCAATTTCAAATAAATGTTTATTTGAAAACAAGATAGAATTACGTAGCGTACGTGAAAAGTTTAATTAAAAGTGAAATTGAAAAAAATGTTTAATTGCTGTAATGCTTTTTTTTGTTCAATGGTTTGTTTTCAGGGCATGTGAATCAGGTGAAAGTTTCTACATCGTAGTCTATCTATCAATACGTTCAAAGAGCGAGGTATCTGTTATGTAATGTTGTTATAGGTTAGCTCAACTTTGTAACTCATAACTTTTTTAATAATTTGTTGTATGTAGAATTTTTGCGTCCGTTCAAATATGTGTCACAAAAAATATATTTTTATGAGAGAATTTCATTAGAATTTCATTTAAATGAATTTGAGTGATTTGGGTTGGTATTGTATCTTTGACTAGTTAAAATTCATAAATTACACTTTTATTTTATTAACATCATAAAACTTTTTATTTGTGTTCCTGATGAAGGCTAATGCCGAAAATTTGAACTTTAATAAAAGAAAATGTAAAGAAGGTTTTTGTTTTTGTTCATAAAATACCGTTTGGTGATGTATGTGAAAATAAATTACACTTTTGTAATATAAATTCAATTAAACTAAATCTGATTAGCTATGGTATTTTTCCTCTTTATAAAAAACTTAAATTTCACAAAATAAAATTTTTTATCTCTTTTTTTAAATGTTTATATATAGATATATACTATTTAATTTTTTTTAGATCCATTTCTTCCAATTTAATTTTGATTATAGCTTATTTTAGATAAGTAAATCATTAAATAATCTATTTTTTCATTTACCTCTGATAACGATTATCGTGTTTTTAATTTTTTTTTTATTCTAAAGTCAAGAAATCTATTTACTCTGTAAACATTTACATGTCATCAGTCTCGTTAAATGATTACAATATTACATTTGTAACAGATAAAGAGCAAAAACATCCCTTGTGCTGCAAATAGTGTTTTCAATCAAAAAGTTTTTAAACCTGATATCGCAAACAATAGTAGGAAAATCCTTGACTGCACATGGGAGGACATTGTTCAGTTTTGGAAAAGTTGACACATGAAAGTTCTGGAAAACTTATTGCTCTTAATGAAAACATTGTTCCCTTCTCTAGTGTGAAGGGTTTTATTCAGAAAAACCTGTTGATGTTATTTATTGTTGATGTTAACAATGTTTCACATACACCAAACATTCCAGAACGTATAAATCAGTTAAGGTGAGGATTCTCAACTGAATAAATAGTCAAAACTAATATATATGTTAAAAAAAATTTTTAATGTAATTTAAAATGATTTGGAACATATAATGTGCGTTAATAAAAACAGTGAAAAATAAGTGTCTGGTTTTAAAAGAACTAAGAGCGTTTTTACATAAAAGTAATGTTAATATAAAGTCCACTTTCATAGAGGACATTTCCACATGGGCTCAAAACAACGTAACATGGAAAGATGAAAACAATTAAGTTGCATCGTAACTGGTTTTTATACTCACTTTCAAATGGATTTTTATATAAAATGATTTTATCATTTTAATGAGAATGCGACTTTTTGAAGATTTATCAGTTTATTTTGTTGGGCAAAAAATCAGTCTATATGTTCTACATGTCTATATGTCCAGTCTATAGTTCTATGTTGTGGTTGTTTGAATATATTTATTTAGAACAATTTTTGTGTCCATAGCATAAACATTATTGTTAAATATGATAAAATCTTTATATCTTTAAATAATTAAAAATTTTAATTTCAAATTATTAATGAGTTAAATAGATCTTCAAAGGCTGTGAAACATTTCTAAGACATTTTATAATTTATTTGACTTTATTTGATACAAATTGTTTAAAATGTAAGAGTTATTCCAAATTAAAGCTAACATAAAAAAAAATCAAACATGTTGTGTAACTTAACTGACTGAATTCTCCGAACATAATGGCATACAAAAAAGAACGTAAATGTATATAATTTATATTATACTAAGAGTTCATCGTGTTTTGTCAATTTGAATAACAAAAAGTATTGATTATTTATTACCAATTATAATTTTAGTAAATATTTATTAATTTTAACTTGATCATTATAACTTTTATCACAGAATTATATACAGAGGATGTTCACATTTTATAAACAAAAAAATTATTAGATATTTTGGTATAGGCACTAATGCGACAAAAATTTTGGTAATCGAACTTTGCATTACAATCTTAAGGGCAGAAACTAAAAACTCGATAACTTGTTTTTTTTTCTTCTTGTCATCGGATTTCTGCATTATAATTTAAACTCTAAGACGTTTAATGACATTTGTGACAATGGCCAATGAAGTTTTCTCTAAGAAGTATACTTAGTGGACGTCCTTTATAATAGAGATTTTGAATAAAACTTTATTAGCTTGTGTCACATCACATATGATTTTCAACGTGTTTTAATTTAGAACATGGTTTATGTAATATAACAATTAAGTTAGCGTCTTAAAAAATAGTTTTATGTAATAATTTTACTATAACTTTTTGAAGTTTTATGAACGATTTGATCAAATCTTTTTTAAATTATTAGTAGGGTAAACCAAGGAAATAATTAATACAAAGTATGTAACAGAAAGTAATAACTTAATTCTATGTATCCAAAAGAATTAAGAATTCAAAATATCCTCATAAACGTAACATGGACCGAACAAGGAAGAATGTTTCGGTTTCACGTAATTTTACTAAAATCTTTAAATAATCTGATTATAAAATAACATACCTCTCTGTTAGACAAAGTTAAAGGTGACTCTAACAATTCGTTTAACATTATGATTATATTTTATCAGAGCAAACTTCTGCGAAGCTGAAATTATTGAAAAACGCTGTAGTAGTTTACCTTATCTTATTACACTTAACTGAATCTAAGTACCAAGAAGTTTGAACTTACCTTTAATCGGAAGAACTATCAGTTTGAACAACCCCTGTTGGTGATTTAAAGGGTTTTATGTTAAAAAATATATTTCATTTTAAGGCAAAACTCTTAAAATATCGTTCCCATTGAGAGCAATCAATGATCTATTACTATTTTTAACTCAAACTTTTGTTTGTCTACACTCTTTATTCTCCTCAAAAGATTTCGAAAAAAAATTATTATACATGACATAACATGTCATTTTAGCTCCCGAGATATTATGATGAAATACAAATGGTAAGATTTTCAGTTTTAAGAATTAATTTTCCTATTCACTAGCTTTAAATTATAAAAAAGGGATAAACGGATTGCCTTTCAAAGTAAACCATTACCCTCGTGGTTGAATGGATCCATTAATATTGGAGATTGGATGTTGGAAAATATAATCTAATCATAAATCCGGAAGGATTACAACAATATGGATCATTTTCCTTAGTGCTTTTTTAGTCTTGAATTTTTAAAGCCCATGATTCCTAAAAATTAAAATAAACAACTGTAATAATATACCATGAAATAACAGTTTACTATTGGGATAAGTACATGCAATAAATATATAAGGTAATAAAAATTTATTTGGCTATTGTTTGCTATTGAACTCACAGGATTGAACAACATTCAACCTGAAACAACTCTTGATGAGCATTTTCTCACATGTTAACTCTTAAAGTATAGCACATTTTTAAGTACCGATGAGGTAAATAAGTAAAATGTTGACCAACCTTTACATTACAAACACTTATGATGTTCTTTTAATATTTTTAACCATTTGAAGGATGATTAAACGCAAACATTCATCACTTATAGATCACTAAAGAATGTAAACAATATTATGGTAATCCTTCCTGTTTAACATCTAATCCCTCATATTGACTTATTTCATTGGTTGTTGCAAAAAGTAATTAATTACAAAAAATAACAAGCGAAATTTAAAAGCTATCTTTAAAATAAACATGTTCAGTTAATAATAAGTATCATTATAAATTCCACTTCAATGAAGTAAATGGCTCGATTATATGTAACAACAAATTTAGTACATTGTATTTCTTAAACTTTCTTCTATTTCTTCCTGCTTTTTTAAGCCCCAATCTATAACATTCACATGTTGGTAAGATAAATCATTGTTATTTTGTTAATTTTATCCTTGTTAATTGTATATTTCTAAAGTCTCCCATAAGTTTGTAGGTGTTGTAAGCAAGCTACATTATTATATCTTTAACTTTTATTTGGCATCATACGAAGGAAATATATAATGTAGACTGCATAAATAATGCAAACAACTGCAGCCCTCTAAGACTTCCTTTTCGAAAAATTTCTTGGTATAACATTATTTCACTTATGTTCGATTATTAGTGTACCGAATAAATATTACTGGGTTTTTTGAGTCTAACTGAAGTAATATTGAAGTCAAAGACAAATAAATATTTAGAGCTATAGTTGTTATACTAAATAAATATTTTTATAGTATAGTAGTGGAAACATTTAAGTTTTTAAATAAAATATATAGAGTTAATGACTGTAATGATTTGTTTGAAGACATTGACCGAAAATCAGGTGACAGGGTCTATTATTTGACATAATGTCACAGCTTCGTCACGACTGGTCTCTGTCTTTACAATTGTCTGAGGATCTCGGGAATATCTGTCAACGAACCGGAATGCTGTAATTGTGTTACAGGTTAGGATCATTACAGTTACAGCTGGAAATACTTTGGGGAATTAACACCGATGTAATTTTGTTTCGTCTATAAGTTTCCATTTACTACTTGGTACAGATAGACCACTTTTTATCGATTCTGATTTTGTGATTCCGTTTCACAGTAATTTTTAAATACAGTTTCACAGTAATTGTAATTCCTGTTTCACAGTAGTTGCAGCTTAAATTGTTTGACTATTTCTTTATTATTTGAATTATAATCATAAATAATAATTTACTATTTTTTTTAAAAGATAATTGATTTTATACACTTCTCAAATTCTTTCTTTATATAGTTTACATATGGTTACATATTTACATATATTACCTTTTTTTCCATTTTTGGACTGTTTTTAAACTTCGTACTTTATTAACATTACAGTATCATAACTATATGTTTTAATGATTTATTTTTATTTTATATATTTTATTTTTATCAAACGTTAACAATTTAAGAACAAATAAGTGAAAATATGTATAAATTTTATTAACATTAACAATTAAACAGACTTTAAATTAATTTGCATATTAAATTAACGCCTAAACAGGAATTATTTTAGACTAACTATATATAATTTTTTCTCGTGGTCTTAACTTTTAAGTTTTTTTACCCTTTTACAGGAAATTGTTTACATTATAAAGTATTTTGCAAGGCCTATAGTATTTAATTTAAAACGGATTATTAGGCTATATGGTGTTTTTTACAGTCATAATAAAGGTATATGAGTTACTTGAACCGAATAGAATCCATTTAAGTATCAAATTCAAACTATTTCATTGACTGCATCCGAAATAGTACACAAAAGACAATATTCAATGAAAAATGTGATATTTTCAATAACCGATTAGCTTGTCCGGTGGTGTTGGAGATTAAACCGTAAAGTAACCAAGTTAACGTCCCGGCTGGTGATAACTGCTCTGTAAATGGGCACGTTCTGTGTGTGAGGGTGATTCCACCCCGGGATGTCGTTATGTCAGATTAAACTTGTATAGATGTGTACTGCATACCTCACCCAGGTGGTGTTGGATATTAAACCGTAAAGTAACCAAGTTAACGTCCCGGCAGGTGATAACTGCTCTGTAAATGAGACAGTCCGTGTGTATGGGTGATTCCACCCCGGGATGTCGTTGTGTCAGATTAAACTTGCATCGATGTGTACTGTATATCTCACCCAGGTGGTGTTGGATATTAAACCGTAAATTAACCAAGTTAACGTCCCGGCAGGTGATAACTGCTCTGTAAATGGGAACAGTCCGTGTGTATGGGTGATTCCAGCCCGGGATGTCGTTGTGTCAGATTAAACTTGTATAGATGTGTACTGCATACCTCACCCAGGTGGTGTTGGATATTAAACCGTAAATTAACCAAGTTAACGTCCTGGCAGGTGATAACTGCTCTGTAAATGGGAACAGTCCGTGTGTATGGGTGATTCCAGCCCGGGATGTCGTTGTGTCAGATTAAACTTGTATAGATGTGTACTGCATATCTCACCCAGGTGGTGTTGAATAATAAACCGTAAAGTAACCAAGTTAATATCCCGGCTGGTGATAACTGCTCTGTAAGTGGGAACGGTCCGTGTGTATGGGTGATTCCAGCCCGGGATGTCGTTGTGTCAGATTAAACTTGTATAGATGTGTACTGCATATCTCACCCAGGTGGTGTTGGATAATAAACCGTAAAGTAACCAAGTTAATATCCCGGCTGGTGATAACTGCTCTGTAAGTGGGAACGGTCCGTGTGTAAGGGTGATTCCACCCCGGGATGTCGTGTCAAATTAAACTTGTATAGATGTGTACTGCATATGTCACCCAGGTGGTGTTGGATAACAAACCGTAAAGTAACCAAGTTAATGTCGTTGCCAAGGGATGTCGTTGTGTCAGATTAAACTTGAAGATGTGTACTTCATATCCCAATGTAGTGGGGTTCTTCACCAAAGGTATATAGATAGATTAAACAGTAAAGTAACCAGGTTAAAATGGGTGTTGGTGATAACTCATCTGTAAATGATTACGACCCATGTGTGAAGGTGAGTTCATCCAGGGGTTTTAAAGATTTTTAATAAACTAGAAACAGCCATCTTCTAGTAATTAAACCATAATGTCAATTGATTTGGAAAAAGTAAAAAAAACATTATAACCGAAGTATTTTTTTTTTTTTGTATCGTCTGTTTGTTGTCTAATGCTTCAATCAATTAAGCTTCTTACACTGGTTTCATATTGAAATTAAAAGCCTATAGGGCAAAGCAGTCCTGGGGTCCGTGGTGAATTATCAAGATATTATACTTATCTATTGGGCACTACTTTTCCTTCATAATGTGTGTTTTACCAGGTAAGATACTAATTTTCCAACGATATTCGCGGATTTCTTATACGATGCACTCAATTTGAGTAAAGGAAATAAAAGAATCATGCTTGCCTATTAATATAGAGATAATACTGATATAAAAATAATAATTTGTGTTTCTTTTTACGAATGTGAATTACATGATGATGGATATTTCGTAGCACTATACCACTCGGAGATACCTTATGAACCATATTTTGCTTCTGTACTAAAACTATTTCACTATAGTTATCAATCACAATGCAAAATAATTTTTTTATCTATACAAAGAAATTATATGGTGGTCGAAAAGTCCCAGTACGGCGAAATATACGTTTTACCACTATAGATAAAGTAATGAGACTGGGTTTATCATTAATAGCCATAAATATCTACTGTTTTAAGCTATTACCATACCCCCTATAGGTCGAGCTTAATATCAAATTAAAGGTCTCAAATAGCAGAGTACAACGCCGCAAACGAGATTTCAAGTGGATTTCCGCAACGTAAATGGCAGGCAAACAAAGTTTCTATTAAAAACATATGGGTAAAACTTAAAAATGCATTAACTTTCTTAATACTCAAACTTTTTAAGTCGGGTTTGTTGCTTATTACTCAAAATTCAAAGATGTTTAAAATGATGTATTGGTCATTCATTTGAAGTCTAAGGTGCGATATTGCACTCTGCTTTGAAAGACCTTTATTGATACCAAGCCTGACCTATGCTGCTATTTAAAAAATGAGTCTGACTCCTAGCGGGACGTCTCCCTTAAGGGATAAAAAAATAACTTAAAAGGTTAGACATTTATAACTATTACGGATATACCAAATCTCATTACATTATCTATAATGTTATATAGTTATTTGTGCTTCTAGGGACTAAAGTACAATGTTTTCTCCCTGAAGGGAAAGAGTTGTCGCCCGAAGGCGAAGCCGAGGGCGACAATTTCCCTGAGGGAGAAAAGTACTTTAGTCCCTTGATGCACACAACATTTTTCCTCCACCTACACGAATAAAATTTAGGCCTAATAGGCCTACCGTAGATAATTTAACTTTACCTTCATATGATCCCTTGCTCCGTCAAGCTGGATCTGTCACATCAACATAAAAAACACACAAGGTAGGCCTTATCAATTTTGAAGAACACGATAAAAACAAAATATAATTTAAGCCTAGTCAAAAGTTTTACACTTATGTTTTGGACTTCTTAGGTTAATAGCCTACCCAATCAAAATGTAAACAAACACCTACACTGCCACGGCCATCTCTAATACTAGAGATGCTGCTCACCCACTGCTGACTGAATGGTCAGCAGTGGGTGAGCAGCAGCTACAGCTGCTATTAGTCGACAATGAGTAACGAAACAAATACAAGTAACAGCTGACTGTGGCTCATGTTCTTATTAATCTCTCTTTTAATGTTATTCTTATGTAACTAACTTTAGCCCCGTGGTACGAAAAAACTAGAGTTTTCCCTAGGTAGAAAGATTAAGTAGTATTCAAGTCACATGGAATAGAAATTAGTACTTTACTACTCTATTCCAAGGAGTAAAATACGGCTTTAGATAGTAGGTGGAGGAAAAATATATTTCACTATGCCGGGAATTTTCAACCACACTGTATAAATCTTTTAGTAACTTACCAAATGTGAATTTCTTTCTGTTAAATACAAACATTGCTTTATGTATGTCGTGTTTAACATACAAACATATATCAATTCAGATACTAAATCCTTCCAGTAAAAGTAAAACTTGGTTGTGATTTGTTTAAGCATCATTCAGTCTGCAGCACAGAGGGATTTCTGGTTGGTGGAAACTATCCATATGAAATTGATCCTTGTCAGGTCCACCCGTTGTAAAAACTTCAGCGCTCCATCATGAGTTTAACTCTTTGACTTTGTCCATCTCAAAACTTTCTATAACAATAAGTAGAGTATTCAAACTGAAACATGAACTAAATCAATAAATGATTGGGACTTCATAGGCCCTTCATTTTAATTTGATTTCCATTAAATATAATTTTTCAATATTTAGCATATGAGGAAACTGATAAGTAAATGTTTCACTCGTATCACTCTTTTTATTCATTGTTTAAAATTCATTGTTGGTGATGGTGAATTCATGTTATAGTTTAGTAAATTATAGAGAACATTTTCCATCACTGATTAGTAAAAACATTATAAAATAATAATATGAAAATACATATGTAAAATTAGTAGTTTATTATTATAGTAGTTTGTAATTGTAGTTAGTTTGTGATAATCAGTAGTTTAAAATTATTATAAACATAGATTAAGCATTTCCCCAATTGCATAGCACTTTGGTAGTATGCTTAATCGATGGTATAAGCTAATCAAACCTGATTGATTAGTAGTTTTAATAATCAGTAATAGAAAATGTCCGGAATGATTTACTAAATAATTACTCTTTTTATAGTTAAATTTAAATTTCTTAATATATCCATAAAGTCTGAAATGAGTCTATGTCATAATTCTTTTTTATATACTCATCAAGTTCGCATTAAGAAAGTAAAAAACTTCAAATAGAAAAAAAATGTTTTTCAACCGTTTATTTTTTAATAAATGTTTTCATATAGTAGAAGGATTATTGTTCTTGATTTTTTACCACAATTGTTTGAAAAAGGTCTATACATTTTCAAACATAGCTGTATGACTTGTATGGGGTACTCAATGAACTGAGTTTTAATTACTTTAATACAGAAAATCTTTAATCAACATGAATAAAATTTAAATTTTTATTTTGATAATGAACTCATATTATTCTATTTCCTCCATTTCACACTTTAAAAACATAGGGTGCATGGTGGACCCATACCAAGAGGAACTTAAATGCTTTTGGTTGGAAACGTCCTTTTGTGTTTTAATCCATATGGAAATTTACCTCGCAAAACACTCTCTGTTTATATTTAAATTTTATGCTTGTGTAAGCTTCTCTTTATTCAGTTATACTATTCAAAACAGGTCGATTTCAGGTTTATTACAATGGTAAACAAACATAAGAAGTTTTTCAGTTATTAACGAACTTGGTTCAGTCCAACAAATCATTATATTCACACAAAACGTTGCATACACGAAACGGCAATGGTTTATCAATACTTTTATTTTTAAAGGAATACTTTGAGATACGTAGTCAAACATCGAGGCATTCTCTTATGGTCATATCACTTTATTCAGGGTGGGAGTAAAGTCATGGGACAGTTGAATATTTTGTAAAATAAAAATGATAGAGCTGCAAAACTTGAAACAGAAATAGGCCTACTGAACTGGCCACCAGGATCAGAAGAAAAATTTAATTGTAAGCATAGGTTGATAATATAAAAGCCTCTTAGAATAGAGAACAATGCTGCAAACCCGACCTCAAAAAGAAGACCAAGTCAAAAATGGCAGGCAATTAAACTTTGCACTAAAATAATTTTGCTGAAAAATGCAATAACTCCCCATAAACTCGACCTTTTGAGGTCAGGTTTGAGGCAAATTTCTCAGAATGTAAAGCCCCTTAAAACTATATATCATATGACGTAGGCCAATGAAATTTTTTTCCCAAGACTCCTTTGGGACGACCCTAGTTAAGTCGTCAGGTAAACAGCATTTTTTGTTTCCAACAATATGATTTTTATGCGAAGTTTGATCGCCTGCCGTTTTTGAGCCGGTCATCATTTTGAGGTCAGAGTTGCGGCATTATACTCTATTCTAAGAGAAATTTAATCAGATTTACATATCAATTTATGCTTACATTTAAGATTTTCTTTTGAAATAGTATTTCATGGCCAGTAACTTTTTTCCAAGTTTTATAGCTCTATCATTTTTATTTTTCAAAATATTTAACTGTCCTAGGCCTTTCCTTCCAAACTGTATGTATACATTTTTGAAGAATGTATAAATACTTCTTTGGCTAGTGGAAATTTTGTAGATCCAATTGTTGTATTTTGGTCTTCAAGTTTTAAGAGTTTATGTTCTGAACGTATAATCTATCTTCTTATTTCTATAAGGGTTTCGTCTGTTACGTCCCTTTTTCTCTTGATCTACTCAACCGATTTTTAAGATTGAGGTGTCATTTTAAAGCTTAGGATATACCGCAGTGACGAATCGTAATTAAAAAGGTCATATTGTTTCGAGCTTCGCCCCCCTGCCTTTTGATTTATTTCTAGAGGGCGCTTTAAAATGTTGACCAACTTTTATTGTAAGTTTTTCAATGTGAATTTTAATTTAACAGCTGATTTAAATAGCTGATTATCAGATGAATTTAAAAAGCCAGATAGTAAACAAAAATAGATCTCTGTCACTTCATAATCAACATTCACGTACTGTAGGTGAGTTTCACTCATACAGGATCATAAAATGTGCAATTAGCGCACGGGCCACCTCGTGTATTATTATTAGTGCAAAGATTTTGACATAACCAGCATGTTCATTTTGTAATAGAGATAATGTAGGCATAAATAAAACTAAATAGTTTGAAGCTTCGAGTAGTAAACCATACCTTATCTCAGCATTTTATCAAAGCTCTTGACATCAATGGTGAACTTAACCTGTACCGCCAAGGCTCGTAAAACTGGTAACTTAATTTTGCATGCCTTATATACTTAATAGCATATCAACTTAGTATGATATCAATATTATCGTAAAGAATGAGCAAAATATCCTTAATGTCAACCTGTCTATTACTTGAACGTTGTATTTTTTCTACTTTGTTTATGTTTTATTAGGATTGTTACCATTGTACACTTGGACCAAATCCTCTACCCACAAACACTGAGCACTGTTACACGAACTATAAACATTAGATACACTAGGAAACATCTCAAAATGTAGATAATTGTATTCAAAACATAAATAATATATTAAATATTTTGATGTAATTGAATCATCCAATTGAAATTTCACATTATATTATTTGTATCACATGATGCATGTTGATACACCTGATAATTGTTACAATAACAACGGTGATAATACAATAACAACGGGAATAAAATAACAGCGACAGGACGGAACAGTTATCACCAGCATGATCGTTAACATTGTTACTTTACGTTGCGATTTCATAGCTTCAACAAATGGATCCAGTTTACAATATTGTACAGTCCATATTTCAATGATTATACATGATGACAAGTTCTACTCGATGATGGTTGTAATGAAGATGACCAAACAAATATTCTCATTTTGTGGACAGAATATGTCAGTGTTTCCTTTGTTGAATGTTCTTGAGTGTAAAAAAATTCAAACTTGTTTCAATTAAGAATCAATAGTTTTGAAAAGGGAACTTTATGTAGGTGGGATTTGTCATAGCTCGATTTTAAAATCAAACAGTATTTCCCCCTAAGGTGTAGCAGCTTTAACTTTGTAAAGCTAAGAATAGTTAACATACTATACATAATCATTGTTTATTTTCTAAAGTGTTTTACTTTGATTGATTTTGTTAAACTTAATCATCTATAATACTATGTATCCTTTATGATTTTTAGGCAGACATGAAATGATTGTAATATTTTTTCACTCTAACGTCTGTTTTTTATATGTCTGTATTGTAGTTTAACCCAAACATAAAATATTATATGTTACAGAAAAAACCGTATTAAAAACGAAAGTATTTTCAAATATATTGTGAGGGGCCTAATTTTAGAAGTAAGTTAAAATCGGAACTAATTAACAAAATTTTACAATGCAACAGTTTGATTGAAAAAAATCATTTATATCAGAGTAATACAATATGGTTATCTCACAGCTTTGCAGAAGAAGTCCACCCATCTGGTGCCACCTGATGACGTCACAGCTCACCCATCTGATGTCAGCTGATGACGTCACATCTCACCCATCTGATGTCAGCTGATGACGTCACAGCTCACCCATCTGATGTCAGCTGATGAAGTCACATCTCACCCATCTGATGTCAGCTGATGACGTCACAGCTCACCCATCTGATGTCAGCTGATGACGTCACAGCTCACCCATCTGATGTCAGCTGATGACGTCACAGCTCGCCCATCGGATGTCACCTGATGACGTCACATCTCACCCATCTGATGTCACCTGATGACGTCACAGCTCACCCATCTGATGTCAGCTGATGACGTCACATCTCACCCATCTGATGTCAGCTGATGACGTCACAGCTCACCCATCTGATGTCAGCTGATGACGTCACAGCTCACCCATCTGATGTCAGCTGATGACGTCACAGCTCGCCCATCGGATGTCACCTGATGACGTCACAGCTCACCCATCTGATGTCAGCTGATGACGTCACATCTCACCCATCTGATGTCAGCTGATGACGTCAAAGCTCACCCATCTGATGTCAGCTGATGACGTCACAGCTCACCCATCTGATGTCAGCTGATGACGTCACAGCTCGCCCATCGGATGTCACCTGATGACGTCACAGCTCGCCCATCTGATGTCAGCTGATGACGTCACAGCTCGCCCGTCGGATGTCACCTGATGACGTCACAGCTCACCCATCGGATGTCACCTGATGACGTCACAGCTCGCCCATCGGATGTCAGCTGATGACGTCACAGCTCACCCATCTGATGTCAGCTGATGACGTCACAGCTCGCCCATCGGATGTCAGCTGATGACGTCACAGCCCACCCATCTGATGTCAGCTGATGACGTCACAGCTCACCCATCTGATGTCAGCTGATGACGTCACAGCTCACCCATCTGATGTCAGCTGATGACGTCACAGCTCACCCATCTGATGTCAGCTGATGACGTCACAGCTCACCCATCTGATGTCAGCTGATGACGTCACAGCTCGCCCATCGGATGTCAGCTGATGACGTCACAGCTCGCCCATCGGATGTCACCTGATGACGTCACAGCTCGCCCATCTGATGTCAGCTGATGACGTCACAGCTCACCCATCTGATGTCAGCTGATGACGTCACAGCTCACCCATCTGATGTCAGCTGATGACGTCACAGCTCGCCCATCGGATGTCACCTGATGACGTCACAGCTCGCCCATCGGATGTCACCTGATGACGTCACAGCTCGCCCATCTGATGTCAGCTGATGACGTCACAGCTCACCCATCTGATGTCAGCTGATGACGTCACAGCTCACCCATCTGATGTCAGCTGATGACGTCACAGCTCACCCATCTGATGTCAGCTGATGACGTCACAGATCGCCCATCGGATGTCACCTGATGACGTCACAGCTCACCCATCTGATGTCAGCTGATGACGTCACAGCTCACCTATCTGATGTCAACTGATGACGTCACAGCTCACCCATCTGATGTCAGCTGATGACGTCACAGCTCACCCATCTGATGTCAGCTGATGACGTCACAGCCCACCCATCTGATGTCAGCTGATGACGTCACAGCTCACCCATCTGATGTCACCTGATGACGTCATAGCTCTCCCATCTGATGTCAGCTGATGACGTCACAGCTCACCCATCTGATGTCAGCTGATGACGTCACAGCTCACCCATCTGATGTCAGCTGATGACGTCACAGCTCACCCATCTGATGTCAGCTGATGACGTCACAGCTCACCCATCTGATGTCACCTGATGACGTCATAGCTCTCCCATCTGATGTCAGCTGATGACGTCACAGCTCACCCATCTGATGTCAGCTGATGACGTCACAGCTCTCCCATCTGATGCCACCTGATGATGTCACCTTCATGCAGGCTCGGGTCGCCCAAGTAGTAGTGCAGGGTGTAGTACAGCTTCATGAACTTGCCGGTGGTCTTGAAGACCACCAGGCGGAACTCTGGGCTGCTGTTGAGAGCTCTGCAGGGGCAAATACATAACATTTTAGTATTCATCCATGGTATTTGGACAATTGGTCCCTGTTATGTTTTGGTGATAAAGACATTTCGCTAAAAAAATAATTAAATGGGTTGAAGAAATTAATTTTTATAAGAAAGTGGTAAAACATAAAAGAATGGTACACTTGTTTTGGAAATAATTCGAGTATTTAATTTTTCTTTTAATAGTATAAACAATGTCTGTAAGGTTTATTTTGTCTAGGTCTTCTAAAATTAGAGTAGGCCTAATTGATAATATAATTTTTTACCGAGATCTTAAAAGAGTTGTTGGACTTATGTTTTAACTGTAATTTTAAATAAGAATAATATAGACTTATTTTTATAATTTTATTCATATAATAATAGGCATACTTATTAAGTCAAAATTCTCTATTTTAATGGAAAGTTGATTTATGCCACAAATAGTGAACATTTCAAACATAATTCAGCACCTGTATTCAACGAGATATTGATAATTAAATATGGGATTGACTAAAATGGAAATAAACTTAAAATATATAGTATTTTTGTAGTTTTTTTGATAAAATTAACATTTTATCTATGGATAAAAAAAGGAATTATTGATTAATTTATTCCTGCTGTTGAGAGCTCTGCAGGGGCAAATACATAACATTTTGATATTCATACAGGGTATTTGGACACTTGGTCCTTTGTATGTTTTTCTTGATAAAAAAATTTTGTCAATAAGAAAAGGTGGATTGAAGTTAGAATATTTTTATGGGAAAGTGGTAAAATTCAGGAACACTTGATTTGGAAAGAATTCGAGCATTTAATCTTGCCTCCTAATCGTATAAACTATGTCTTTACTGTTTATATTGCTTAGGCCTTAAAAAATTAGAGTAGGCCTAGTTGATAACTAATTTTTAACCATCTTTAAAGATTTTTTGGACTCATGTTTGAAGTGTAATTTAAAATAACAATAATGTAAACTAGTTTTTATTATTTTATTTATATATTAATAGGCAACATACTATAGTTCAATGGAAAGTTGATTTATGCAAAACATAGGGAGCATTTCAAACATTATTCAGCACCTGTATTCAATGATAGATTGATAATTAAATATGGGATTGACTAAAATTGAAATAAACTTAAAATAGGCTTAGATAGTAATTTTGTAGTTTTTGGATAAAATTATTATTCATACCTATGGATTAAAAAAAAAAACATTAATGATTAATTTATGCTTAAAACTGGTTTAGGAGTTAACAAACAAAACTTTATAGTAACCCTTATACAGTGTAAATATTAAAAATAATTATTACTTATAAGCTTTATTACTTACTTTACATAGAAATAGAATATGACACAGTAAGACAAGTCGTAGATGAAGAACAAAACACCACAGTAGAGTAGAACCCTGTTCCAATCCACTCTTCTCCACCACCTGTGACGTTTGAAGGTATCCTCGACTACACAACCCCGCTCCATGCAGTCCATGACGACACAGTACACAGTTTACATTCGATCAGAACTGAACTGAAAACTCGAGGAACGTTGTGTTGTGAGTCATAATGCTAACCAATTTCTGTTGAACATATGTTGTTCAAGGCCACTTGTTGGCGACGGTTGGCAGGTTTGAATAATTATATTGCACCAAACATGATTACAACAAATTAGAATTTTAAAAACTAGTAGCATCAAATCTCATCTTTGAGCGTCGGAAAATTTAAATTGCGCTTTTTTACTATCAAGAACTTGCAAAAGTTCTCCTTTAATTTTTTATAAGAGTTTGTCTTTAATTAATCTATGGGTCGCTTTTAACAAGTCAGATTAAACTTAAAATCGTTTGAACTAAAAGTAACACTATTTTAAATGTATAATTAAAATCTGTTTAGTTTAACCTTTTTGTGGAGACCGACTCAGTCTCTTTTGACAAGGGTAAGCTTAAATATTTATTAATTGTAAGTCTTACTTTTACTATAGTGACGAGTAAAACCAAAGGATTTTAAACTCTAAAACATATAACAGCAAAGTGATGTATTCAGTGCAACTAATTGTCAATTATATCAAATACAAATTTACAATTACAAAAAATAAGCACTTTTTTTACACACAATCGTATGATTTTACGAGTCTAATATTGACGTTGGCCGAATGTTGGGGCGGACAAAGTGCGATATTATCAGAGTTTATGTGTTCAATCATCAGTGGCAGCGCTGCTGCTAAAGTTTTCCCCCCTTTTACTATAAAGCTTAACATCAAACTACATTAAATCAAACTACTTTAAAATACGTTTTCATTCAAGTTTAACTTGACATACTTTCAAAGAAAACGGGGTATCTATAACGCCTTGCCCTGATAGTCGAATAGTATGTTAACGATTGGCGATGAGATAACGTTTCGTCCCCAGATTTAACAAGTGACATCTTAAGTATTTTACATTTATTCACAAACCCAATACACTTCTGCGTTTGCGTCTTGGTTACCTGTATATCTTCTACGAGACTTTTTAGTTCTTTTTTTATTAACAACTGTTTTTAAATATTTCATGAGCAATGGACTTCGAATATTATTCTCTTTTAGAGTTTATAAATTAGGAACTGGGGAAGAATAAAACAAATATTTTACGAATCGCAATGTATAAAGAAATCCAGAGATTTCGAGTGTGGTGAATTGACCGACAACCAGACCTTTTCAAGAAACCTGACGCCATTCCCCCAGCTCTACCCGACCACGTACTCCTCAGACCCATCACTCCTGACGAAATCTCACTCAAACGCAAACGCCTCCGCAACACCGCCCCCGGTCCTGACGGCATATCCAACCTTCTGATCAGGAAATCCCCTCCACTACTCATCAACCTACTTACCTTCTCTACACCTCCGTCCTCCACCTCGGCTACTCCCCACGGGCATGGAAACATGCCCATGCCATCCTGTTCCCCAAGCCCCACAAGGACCCTAGAAATCCATCCAACTACCGGCCCATTTCCCTCACCTCGACCCTCTCGAAACTTTTCGAGAAAATCCTTGCCGCAAGGCTCCACTCCCACCTCAACTTCCTAGGCCTCCTCCCCAACACCCAAGCGGGTTTTCGGCCTGGAGTCAACATGTACGACCAGCTTCTGCGGGTCGTCACATGCCTCCAGACGAATAACTCGCTTCACCGCCCCACAATCCTAGCCCTGATGGATGTCCAAAAGGCCTTCGACACGGTTTGGCACAATGGCCTTCGGGCCAAGCTGCTGGCACTCCAGTTCCCTGCCCCCATCGTACGATGGATCTCCCACTTCCTTGATGGACGCACCGCCCAAATTCGGCTACATGGCAACCTATCCACCCCCTTCACCCTTATGGCTGGGGTCCCCCAGGGCTCCGCCATAAGTCCCCTCCTGTACATTTTGTACGTCCGTGACCTCCCAGCCCCCGTTCCCCTCAACCCCACCGACACCTCCTGCGGTCTGGCCCAGTTCGCCGATGACACGGCGTTCTGGGTTTCAGAACGTGGGCACGACACCTTACTCCGCAAAACCTCCGAAACCCTCGACAATTACCTCACCTTCTGCAACCGCTGGCGCATCCTCCTCAATGCCTCCAAAACCCAACTTTGCTTCTTTAACTTCAACTCCCGTCGCTACCGCCGCACCAAATCTGATCCCATCACCTTCAACAACATCCGTCTTGACCTCCGAAAATCCTGCACCTACCTGGGTGTTAAGTTGGACTCAAACCTCTCCTTCATCCCTCACATCAAAGATTCAAAACGCCGAGCCACCACCCACCTTCGGGCACTCCGTGTCCTCAACAACCGCCGCCAACCCTGCTCCACTACAGTCCTCGCCCGCCTCTACACCTCTGTAATTCGTCCCGTCCTCACGTACTCCCACCCCCTCCTCCTGACGCTCCCCGACCTAGACCTGCCTCCGTAACCAACCAATAACCACAAACCGCACACCCGCACAGTAACTCTATAACGACCGTAGCAAACCTCAACCCTACCCCCACTGCGCCAGGCATATCGTTTAGCAGTCTTCTGATTATTCAAAGTCCTGGTCGCAGTGGCTCCCTTCCCCCTCTGAAGCGAAAGTAGGCACCGAAAGAAAAAATAAAAAAGCCCTACCGTCGTGTCAGAACTCCTCCCCTCCGCCCTCCCCTCCGGCATGGAAGTAGGCAACCAAAGAAAAAACAAAAAAGTCCTACCGTAATGTCGGAGTCAACCTCTACGCCTAACCCCACCCCGGCACGAAAGCAGGCAACGAAAGGAAAAACAAAAAAAGTCCTGCCGTAGTGTCGAACCGCATCCACAAACCCTAGCCAAGGCTGAAGAGGGCAACGCCCTAAAACAGCCGCAGTGGGCTCTTCCAGCTCACTGGAACCTCACGACAAAGCAAAGCAAAGCAAGAGTGTGGTGAACGAGTTGGTAATTTAGTCTTGATATCACAATTTTTTGTGCATTATAAGTAAACTGCATTGACGTCAATCATCTGAGAAAAGTGTGTAACAGCTTGATGTAATGAAAAAAAAAAAAAAAAAAACTAGATTTATTCCTTTGAAAAAAAACTTTATAGCGTGTGGCTATAATGGTGTCCGTCCAGCAAAACTATAAAATCAGGGCAAGACTTTGTAGACACGATGTATATTGTAATATTAAAACTTAATGAATTGGGCAGAGCAATTTCAATTATATGTATTAATTCCAATATAATATTTTCACAATTTACTTATAACAGTAAATAAATAGATACATTTTTATTGCCTTGACAAAATAATTTGCATCATCATTTTTTATATGTGGTAAATTACGATCTAAAACTAGTTCTTCAGTTATTATCTTCTTTGAATATATAGGTTTCTATACTGCCATCTTTTAATTTTCTATAGATTCACGGTCTAAATATTCTTGCATTGAATAAATTGCATTTTCAATTAGATATTTTCTAAAATTTGATTTAAAACTGTAAAAATCATTTATAAATAGATTTTGAAATTGATTTGGCAACTTATTTAATAGTCTTCTACCATTATACAGTAGGTGATGTTCAAAAAAGTAATAATGGATTACTTTTAAGAATTTAATTATTCATGGAATTATATTTACTGTGGTAAAAGTTTAAAATTTGTATTCCATTTTATACAAAAAATATTAACTATATTGTGATTTCTGCATAAGTAGGAACGATTGTGACAAAAACAGCTTTCGTAATAAAATTATTAAATCAATAATATGGAATGTAGATTTACAAATCCCTATATTTCACATTTGGGCGTGGTTTAGGATTACACGAATCCCCAATGTCGACGTCAGGATACCACATCATAGCCACTCCCACCTGACAAACTACCTACCAACAACACCCACCGTTTATGTGCTCCTAGCCCATGTATGCATCTGTTGACATTATTTTTTATATTCAATTTTAATATATTTTATTTTCAATTTAAAGTTGTAACCAATCCAAATAGTTGCTATTTGTTGTAAGATATTAACTGCCAATCCTCACTGGTTAGCATGTGAGTTTTTATATAAATGTACTAAAAATACTGATTATTTATCAAAATAATCGTGAAAACCATTACCAGTTATCGGTAAAACATGTTCTGCAATTTTGGGAATTAAATAAAATTACTGTAATTATTAGAAGGAAAATTAATAACACAATTATCAAATATATCAAGCTCTTTAGTATGTGAAATATTTTTAAGGAATAGTTTTGGTTAGAATACATGATTTCGTAGACATATAAATGTTTTAAGGTATGAACAATTTTAGAGGAAAAAGAGTGTATTGTTACGGGGAAAAACTTTTTTTACGGCCTTGCCTATGAAAGTTATGAAATGTTGGTTTACTAACCGATGAACAGTTTTCAAATTTATAATCTGTTTAAAAGACAAATAATGTTGTAAAGATATAATATAGTTATCAATAGTAACGGACAACGATAGATATAGGATGCAACTGATATGTTTATTTCCAGTAACAAACTACGTTGTCCATCTGCGACACGTTGTCATGATTGAGTGATAAAATATCCGACTCGGATCACAAACCGGCCCAACGATTCGGCCTGAATATTCCATCCATTACTTTGTACACTGTGACGCCATAAAGACAAAGCTTGTGCCAAACACAGTATTGATTTCGATTCTGTATGGTTTTTAATGAATTCAAAGTTGTGACGGCTCGTGCCGCCAGCACTCCATATAGTAGCGATTCTGGATGCACTGGCCACAGCGCCGGTACCCGACAGCCTCTTTCTAGAACGTTCTTGAATCGGTTCGCGGAGTCGAAAAATACGGAGGGTCTCTCTCTCTCTCTCTCTCTCTCTCTCTCTCTCTCGCCGGCCTTCAGCAAGAGAACTACATTTTCGGCATTCGGCAGCATCGCGGGGAAAATGAGTAGCTAAGTATAAAATATTAGGGGTGACCGTGAGGTCCCTGGGGATGTAGGTTGTGGGGGATGATAATTATTACATTAATCTCAAGTAAATTTATTATTTAACCAATCAATTGAGGCTATAACTTGTTGTGTAGAGGGTAGTCTGGAACCATAGCGCTCATGTCCCTTCAGGACATCGCCATTACGTATAGGATGGGTTAGATTTCTAGATACAGTTTATTATTTTAGCAATTTACCTTGCAATTAATATACTTAACGTACATTATTAGAACACTCATCAAAATGGCTAATAGGTTTCTTGGTTCTGTGCTTGGCTACGATCCGTCTGGGTAATACCTTCAGTAGGTCCTTCAGATATGTTACCTAGGTTCGATCAATAAGTCATGTAATTCCCAGGTATCTCATTGCACGATTAAACCTCAACCCACACCCATTATCCATATTCAACCCACATATTCCGGTCTAATAGTGTTAAAAGTAAACTGAAGCGATGAACTATTTTTAGTTTACCTTTTTGCGTATTTCAAACTAACTAAAAATACTTTGTGTAGAAGTTCATAACAAAATGTTTAATTAGTTAAACTACTAAAATATCTAACACATTAGTTTGGTAAAGCTATTTAGCAACAAAGAACGAGTTCGCTCTTTTTGTATTAAAGTCGCTCTTTTAACAAATCATCTAATATAGTAGATTTTCTTGAAATATCATTATCTTATAATTCAAATGGTTCCGGTTTATTATTAAAAGTTTGATAATTGCTCAATAGATAGTTAAGTGTCTAAAAGGTTAATAAAAGAACACGCCTTTCAGTGAAAATGTACCTATTTTGCATTATCAAACAAAATACCTACTCCTGTGTTTGTAAAAATGATAATTAATAATCCGGAAAATCAGACTATCTGATTTTAATATTATAATAGTGGATCTTACATGGTCAATACACATTGCGATATTTGGATCGTGATCCAGGATAATGATATCGCAATCTGTATTGACCGTGTATCCGCCTTTGTTTTTAGGGCTGTTAATTAATGAGCCTGAAAATGAATCAGCTGTTATTCATAACTTCAAAGCTACACTTTAAATTAATTTTTATCACACTCACCCTCCAGCTATATTCACCTTAAAATACGCATCAAATTTCGTTGCTGTGTCAATGATAAAGTTGAAATTGAAATATTTGAATGTAAATTCGTCCACTTGAGATAGGCAATGATATTTGTACATTGTTTCATGATTAGTAAAATTTTATTATATCTTTATGATGTAGTTTTCCTTTGATTTATGACAAAAATATTGTACAATAGTGAAGTTTGCAATAGTAACGCTGCTTATTGCATAATATAATCTCATAGATGGTTCATAACGTAAAATTTAATCAAACCATGCCACATGTTGCAACGTATGCAGCTGTATCCTTCATCCTATAAGCTTATTACGTAGATGGGAATGTTTTAACACTTTTAATGATTAATAGTAATATGGGAGTCTTTTAAATCAATTAAAACATGCAACAAAATGTAATATATGAAAAATTATACAAGGTGAGCGCATATTACATCCACGCCATTTAAGACTAATCAATAAAAAAGATGGTAAAAAACGAATAAATCAAATGTTCCAAATCAACTAAATAATCTTAAAATACATTAGTAATTAGTTGCATTTTTTACAATCATAAAGTAACTATGTACACGTTACCATATATATTTATTTATATGTGATCCGTTAAAACATCTAACATATAACGGTAATATATCTTTATTCCAATTTGTTTTAATCTTCTGCAGGAAAGAATGATTTAAATTGTTACAAGTGACAGAGCAATATTCGATTTTATTATCTGTAGCTGCCCATGTTTAAATAGAAACATCCATTCTGATATGTGACTAGAAAAGATGAATCGTATAAATATACCGTGTGTATTCTTAATATAAATTAATATTTCAATTGTACGTTTATTTATTCTTATCCTACAAAACGGTATAACGGATTGGAATTACCATCGCATATTAATTGTTTCGATTACAAAGGAGTTATCACCAGCAGGGGCGTTAACTTGGTTACTTTATGGTTTAATCTCCAACACCACCTGGGTGAGATATGCAGTACACATGTATACAAGTTTAATCCGACACAACGACATCCCGGGGTGGAATCACCCTCACACGCGGAACGTTCCCATTTACAGAGCAGTTATCACCAGCTGGAACGTTAACTTGGTTACTTTATAGTTTAATCTCCAACACCAGATGTCTGAAGTATTCGTTAACTAGAACCACACATTGTACATTAAATATTTCCTCTGGTGTACTAAATTGATATTAATTTTTAAATGGGCACATATTTGGTGTAAATGACTCATATCCTTATATTCAAATTTAATACCGTCAAATTATCACATGATAATCAATTTTAATAGTTTTTTTCACTTTTTATAAAATGCTGAATCATGCCTCCAAATTCTCTGTTACTACCAACCTGTCTGCGAGTAACAAGAAGACACCTAGTGAGTATATTAAATGCATTTGCGTCGGGGCTCTTCTCGTGACTCATCTATTCTTTTCCTGTTAACGAAATGTTAGCTTGTAATAATTTAACACCCTCTTCTTGTTCAAGTAAATCTTAACATATATATTTAATTTAAAGTAAAAACATTAAAACTAAAAGTATTTGTAAACTTGATAATTTTTTCTCAATTGTAAATGTTTATTTTTTACACTATTTACTTAAAGTAATTTCTTTACTATAGAACATTGTATGCAAGTAACAAGTGCCTTCACCACTCTAATGAAAAATATTATTATAACTTTGAACCTATACTAGAATGTGAGATTAATCTGAATTTTAAACCTTAGTTTGTTTATATTTATTCAGGATAGTTTTGTATTTTACCCCTTGAAAGTTACTAAAATGTAAAATGGAAAGAGATTATATTTCATAGCTAATTGTAGTTATGTTTTCAATTTTTTTCTCCGAATGTATAAAAAAAATTCTGGCTTCTCAGATTCAGGGAAAAAATGGTGATAACAAATAACATTTATAATTCTTATTAAAAATTAGTTTTATATAGATAATTATATGGGAAGGCAAGAAACTTACACTACATACAATATTTTTACCAGTAGTTTTCTTCCTTGTTTTGAAGCTATTGTGTATACTGGTTAAATAAAAGTTAGAGTGAGGGATATTATGAGAGAGCCTAAGAGAAATAACTCATTCTTACGAGCCTCCATGGTACATGAGCCTTATAGCAGTGCAGGATTTTACATTATACAGGGTGAATCTTGTAAGGTGTCCTAAATGGATTACAGACAAACGCTTTGCCCTATATCCTTCAAACAAAATTATTTCCCACTAAATTGACCCCAAGGAATAATTTAAAAATATTTTTAACGTTGTATAAATACAGGGTGTACAAAAAACTGGGGGTCATAGGTTCGAATCTTGGAAATTTCAAATACAAACATATGTCATATTATACATTATTAGAAAGGTCTATTTAATAGAAACATTTTGGTGAAAACAGAATTTAGTTATCTTTATTCGTTTCAAAATGGCGTCCATTTTTGTAGCCAAAATCAAAATTTACGGAATACCCTGTAATTCTTTTATTTTTAGTCACAAATGACTTCTGATTCAAAATACTTATTTGAAATAAGCTAAGCTTTACAATGATATGCCACAAGATCACATTTATTTTAAAACTAAAATTTCCAAAATTTAATATTTTTGAAAATGTTTACATAAACAAAACTCAAAAGTTTCAAATGCTAACCCATGTCATTTTGTATATCATCTTGAAGCTCTCGTTGAACTGAGCAACTTTGTAATTTACACTAATGCCGTATCTCTTTTGGTTTTGTAGTAATAGCGTAAAAATGTCATTTTCCCATATGATTTGCATGTTAATTAAGCAGGACATGATAGTATGGCAGTCCTTCTTCCATTGTTGCCATACCATTAAATTAACATGCAAGTTATATGGGGAAATAACGTTTTTCTGTTATTAATACAAAACTAAAAGAGATACGGCATTAGTGTAAATTACAAATATGCTCAGTTCAACGAGAGCTTTAAGATGATATACAAAATGACATGGGTTAGCATTTGAAATTTTTGAGTTTTGTTTATGTAAACATTTTCAAAAATATTAAATTTTGGAAATTTTGGTTTTTAAATAAATGTAATGTTGTGACATATCATTGTAAAGCTTAGCTTATTTCAAATAAGTATTTTGAATCAGAAGTCGTTTATGATTAATAATAAAAGAATTACAGGGTATTCCGTAAATTTTGATTTTGGCTACAAAAATGGACGCCATTTTGAAATGAATAAAGATAACTAAATTCTGTTTTCACCAAAATGTTTCTATTAAATAGACCTTTCTAATGATGTATAATATGACATATGTTTGTATTTGAAATTTCCAAGATTCGAACCTGTGACCCCCAGTTTTTGGTACACCCTGTATTTATGCAACGTTAAAAATATTTTTAAATTATTCCTTGGGGTCAATTTAGTGGGAAATAATTTTGTTTGAAGGTTGTAGGGCAAAGCGTTTGTCTTTAATCCATTTAGGACACCTTATGAGATTCACCCTGTATATACAGTGTACAGTGTATAATTTGCTTGATATATTAGTCTCATTTTCTCTCTAACATAAGAATTTACACACAGCGCAGAGTAAAATTACATAACATCAACTTATGTTGTGTCCTTACAAATGTAGCGGACCTCACTGAAACATTATAGACAATGTATCATTTTTCCCTTCTGACTGTTTTATTCTACAAGTTTGTATTAACTCTTCATAAATAATTATTATTAACTCTTCATAAATAGTTATTGTAAAATAATAATTTTACAATAACTTTTTTTTGTTTTTAACATATATTTTTAGCATAACCCTTTTGCAGCATTAGGCAATAGTTTCTTAAAAGTAATAAACTCCAAATATTGACACAACTTCAAATTCCTAATACAATAGAACAACTTACCACCATTATTTTATAACAGTAACGGTTACAAAGAAGTTTATACTTGGAAGAAAACTATAAATTACATATTCCAAAGGAGGTATGTGAACTAATAATTTGATGATCGAACTTACCAAGGGCGAGTAATAAGGGAACATTTTTTAACTAAATAGAGAGTAAATAAAAAATCGTAAAACTTTTTTTGAAAATTCTATTAACGTATTAGTTTTTTCTATATTATAAGCTGCAAGCATGCATTAATATTAGCATAAAATTACATAAAAAAATTGTGTTGTTGATTTCTTCTGTTCACTTTCCGCTGTTATAGTAAGGTTCATAAAAATAGTCAGATGGGAAATTAATAGCTGTGTCCCTCCCTCAACCCTCTCACCATGCTATGTTGTCATCTGTGATTATGTTTTCCATGTGTAATATTGTATAAAAAAATATTATGCTAGGTAGATTTGGCATTAACTTATCATGGTCGGACTGCTTTGTGAACGTCAAGGATTTCATCTTGATTAAAAGAAAATTGACGGCATTTCCATCCTTTACATTTTTTTATTCAATATAGCAGTTAAATATTTAAATCTAGTTCTTTGCTCGATTGGTTTTTATAAATAGTCTTTGATTTACAAATAAATAATTGGTTTGAGGATTATGATTCTTGAACACTGTTATTTCTTTAATTTACACAACGGTTCAAGTAATTTATTATCAATAAGGTCTTCGCTCTGCGAGAAAAATAAGCTTACAAACAGACCTCATTAATCTCTTTTAACGAATTAAACAAACAAGCAACGGGCAAAGCAAGAACATCCTTCTTTACTTAATTAAACTAAAAATAGACGTCAGCGCTAAGAATTTACTTATTTTTGTAATCCTTCTTGGATCAATGTTGTTGTTAAGCTCTCAGAAAAAAAACCTTAAATTTGCGTTTCTTCATAATAAATAAAGTGCCATTTTCTTATAAAAGGAAAACGTTAATTTAATTTGTCCATAAATAATGAATTACCGTATGCAATTTATGCAAATGTAACATAAGAATTGAATTTTTTAAACTACTCTAGTTCGAAAATGAAGTGGCCTGTAGTTTGTCGTATGCACTTAGATAATACCTTTGTAACGAAAGCGATAATCATAGCTTTACAACAAATTTTTTATTTTACGTTTTAGGGCACGATTGCAAGAGTAATTAGGGACAAGTGGTGAATATAAAGTGAGTTAATTAGTATTAAACATAAATCGAATACACGATTTAATTACTTTGATAATAGAAAAACAAATCTGACTACACAGAAAAACGTTATAGGAAAACCCATGTCTATTGACAGTTCAAACAATCAAACATATTCTCCCATGTAGAGCAAACAAAGTTAGTATGCAATCGCGTTGTAAGCCTCCAGCTAGATCAATGTATTTCAACAAATACAGGCATTCGAGTAGAAGTGTTTACGATAAACTCAAACATGTATTCGTTTACTATTTCGATGCCATTTATTTTAAAAGTCTGCGGGTATAACTAAAGCAAGTGATTAAATGAAATTCTGATAACATTAAAATGACAAAATTAAGTTTTATGTATTTAATTTTGGAGGTATGTTTCTTTAAGTCCTTCCCGGAGAACCACCGTTGCATAATATCTGACCTCTCCCATAAACACACAAGTTTTATTTTTTTATAATCTTGAAGTGGGATTTGAGATAAATTAAGTGCCAATTCCTAGGCTAAATATGGTTTAAGACAAGATGTAAATTTTTATAGCATCAACAGTCAATATAACGCCGACTTTTGAAGTATATATATATATATATATATATATATATATATATATATATATATATATATATATATATATATTTGGCTTTAAGATTGACGGTTATAATCCCGTTCACATCAAAGTTCAATGCCTCAATCAGATCGCAAATCCCATTATTGTGCTCCCAGTTCTCCACTCCACCAGATCTGATTGGGTCATGTGATTCGCTCACTGCTGATGTGACGTCACCAACAGTGTCGATAATGAGAGTGTGATTTAACTACATAATCGTACTACTTAGAATGTACATACTAAAT
The DNA here is from genome assembly GCA_030545055.2 of Neoaliturus tenellus. NCBI lineage: Eukaryota > Metazoa > Arthropoda > Insecta > Hemiptera > Cicadellidae > Neoaliturus > Neoaliturus tenellus. The sequence goes on along the minus strand of CM061536.1, from coordinate 98,692,750 downwards.
GTCTGAAAATTTGAAGTTTTAAAAGTACCTAAACCGCTTTAGTTTTAAATCACCTTTTAAGGACACTTTAAATTATGTAAAACTTAGGTTGCATAAACAAATAAAAGTTTTTTACACAGTTTTCACAGTTTTTTAATCATAATTTTCAGGGTCACAAATGATTTGAACTATCTTAAACCTATTTAACTACACGGCAATTTTAAGAAAAATAATACGAATATAATGAATGAATATAATAAATCAGTAATTTATGCCTAAATATTTTCCGGGGAAGGAACAAGTCATTTTTTTAGTTCCATTGGAAACTATATTTATGCCATGCAATTTACTGATAATACTAAATATGATGAATATGAGTTTTTGTTTTGGGTAGATCTTGAAAGAAAAGTTATGAAACACAGTCAAATATATACCTGATATTTGTGTTTACCTTAAGGGTGCGCTCTACCTCGGTGTCAAAATCGTCGAGCGAGAGCGTTAAATGCCGCTATACGCGGAAACGCACATTTTGGAAAATATATGACGGGTGATTTTAAATTTTGTTACTTTAATGCTTTTTTTGGTTTCAGTGCGAAATCGATTGGTGGTCTAAAAACGATGTTTTTTGAAATTGCAGACCTTTCGCATCTCCCTTCTTGCATCGTTATCTATAAACTTTTTACCAATCTTATTGCTGATTCTTGTTCTTAAGATTATATTGTACTCGTTCATCGTCTATTTTTTCTTAAAATTGTTTTTAATACGTTACAACTTGGTACAAAACGCTTATTTCAACATTATTAGCAAGCACCCTGCTTAGTAATTTGAAGTAATATTGAAATTTTAAGACGATAGCGGGGTAAAAAATTATATTACGAAAAGAATGACACCAAAATATTTTAAATCTGTTTACAACTGGGGCGACAAACATGGAGATTCCAAACCCTTGCGTCCGCGTGCGGAAGGTGGGTAGAGCGCACCCTTAACCTCCCATTAATCATCGGTTACACATAAATGTTATATTTTATTATTTAAAATAATAACTCACGACTCTTTCTTTCCTTAAAAACAACTCACAATGGTTGTAAGGTAACAAAACCTAACACCCTCTTTTCACTTTTTTCTTTAGGTACAACTGAGGCTAAAAACTCTCTCGGTTTTGCCTGTAAAGAACGATCCTATTACCAATGGATGTAGTTCTTTGATACACTTTTATTAACGTTGAATGAGTTTGTATTGTCAGCGTTAAGTACTCAGTAGAAATAGAGCAGTTGTTAACTATCAATTCCTTTTGAGAGAAAATTGGAAACAAACGATTAATAAGTCATTATCTCATGATAGAGTATAAATATTTAACTCAAACATTGTTACGGGTTTAGTAGGGTAAGGACAATAAATATATACATCAGAAATTAAATATTATACTTGACTTGATTTTATACATCCTCAGTAACTAATGATCAATTACAATGATCCTGAGGGTCCCTGGCAGATTCCCAGCTGCTTGTAGCGTCACAACTCGTCCATATCTCGCAGTTTTGCGACATCGGTCGCGTGCAATGTGGGGTCTCCAAGGTAGTGATGCACGGTGTAGAAGATGGTCATGAAGGTGGTGTACTTCTTGTACTCGTAAAGCCTCTGTTCTTGGCTGCTGTTTAGTGTCCTGAAATTCAGACACATGGTGACGACACATGAAAAGATTGAAGAGCAGTTTGCGTTAATCTAAAAGGGGATATTGCATTTTATATTCATCAAAGAAATCTAAATTATTATACTAATACAAATTACTTCAATTAAACCCTGACATTAAGGATCATGGTAAACCACATCAGGTCCCAGTCCCTTTAAATACAACTCCCTGATCAAAGTATATAAGGTCATCGGTAGACAATATTATGTCTGGGTGAGGTATACGTCACGCTTTAACGGAGTCATAGAAAATCCTTGTAATGTAATATCAAACTGGATTGGATGGCCCTATACAGGCTGTCAAGCTTCAACTGTCTAAAACTTTTCCATATTGTTTAGCAAGCCAAAAGAAACAAAAAGAGTTCATATAAACATATGTAATAAAATGCTTCGTTAACCCGTTAGCCGCATTTTTTACACTTAATACATTAATACACATTTTTTACACTTAATACACATAATTTATGTAAAGGATAAATGGATTCGCAAAGTAACTCGAATTTCCTAAGTAATATTTGTTAAATTTTCTAAATTCCGAGGTATGAGAAGCCTAAACCATTCAACAAAACACTTACCAAGTTTAAAGAAAATCGGTTGTAAAAATGCGTCAGAAACAGCGGAATAAAAACCATGTTTTGCTTTAAAAGCCGTATGATTAACATTGCCGACTGCGCAACAATGGGCTACTGGTACAGTGGTGAATATGAATTGTAATGGTTGGTGACAACGTCATAGAGACTTTAAATTTTTTTAAAGGGAAAAACAGAAAAATATGTCTTAACAATTTTATATTCATATGACGTCGATAATCTTGTCGATGAACTGTAAGTAAAAACATTATAACATAATATGAATGACTTAGTGGGGAAATGCTTAAGAAGTACTTATACAAGTTGAGAGATTGCCGTAAATGACATTTTGATGTGACGTTATTGGAGGAAATCCAAAGGTTGGAGTGTTCTGTCGTTTACTACCGTTTCATGATCCTTTCCACCTAATGCCATAAAAAACAAATTAGTTTTTATATTTATTTAATAAATACAATTTAGTAACAAGTTAAATTTACACAACTTAAAATTAGCTCAGGCACTTTTTTTCTAATAAGAAGTAAAATTTTCAGTTTTTGTTATTACATTCAAAATTTTAATTTAAAATTCATTAACTTCAAGTGTTGCACAAACCTGGAAAACAAATATTGTTTAAATAGGATTTATTGGAAGGTCTGTCAAGAATGGTCAAAAATCCTCTTTAAAACTAGTGTACTCATCTGGAAAACTTTACTCATTGACTGGATAGCCAAAATTGGTTTTCCTCTGTATCTTTAAAGTGGGTTAGAAGGGGAAACCTCCGAGGTTTATTTTGTTAATACCTATATTATTTAAATCATTTTAAGTAAACCATAACAATTTTGCCAGTTCAGTAGGCGAAAAGATAGCAGAACTTGCACTTATTAAGTTTAGGTTAAACAAATGAAACTTGCTTAGAATAAATGTTTAAGTTACTAATTTAGTATCAAATGTATTTGAATAATTTTAGATTTGTCTGCAAGATAAAATTATAAAAAATGTATCAGTATTTATTTATGTTATACAACTAGTAATTGTTTCTAAGTGTTTTAAAATAGACGTGTTAGTATGTCCACAATTAAATTGAAATAAATTGCATTAAATAGGTAAATCATTAAAACTTTATCCTTTACATTTTAACACCACTGCATATTACAAATCTTAAGGAATGAAGTATCAAATATAACCATAATACTTGACAAGCAAACAACTATTAAAAACGTATTTAATTCTTTTCTTGCATTAGTAGATTTAAGGAATTATTTGGGTCAATTTCAATTGCATGAAATTTATTGTGTTTAAATAGTAACTAATTGGTTTAGCACAGCCTAACAAACTAATAAAGACTACTTCAAGGACGTGTATGGTATTGTACAATTTTGGATACATAGTTTATTGGTTCAGTACAAGGTATTTTCTTCATACCTCAACAGTGTCAATACAATACCGATACCATTTCCTTGCCGACCTCCTCCAACCCCGGCTGGTCCCTACAGGCTCAGATCTCCTGTCTCGCTAATTTACAGCCTTGTATCAAATCCCTGCCGCAGCTTCCACCAGCTCCGACTGGTCCCGTCAGGCTCAGATCTCCTGTCTCGCTGATTTACAGCCTTGTATCAAATCCCTGCCGCAGCCTCCACCAGCTCCGACTGGTCCCGTCAGGCTCAGATCTCCTGTCTCGCTGATTTACAGCCTTGTATCAAATCCCTGCCGCAGCCTCCACCAGCTCCGACTGGTCCTGTCAGGCTCAGATCTCCTGTCTCGCTGATTTACAGCCTCGTATAAGATCCCTGCCGCAGCCTCCACCAGCTCCGGCTGGTCCCGACAGGCTCAGATCTCCTGTCTCGCTGATTTACAGCCTTGTATCAAATCCCTGCCGCAGCCTCCACCAGCTCCGGCTGGTAACGACAGGCTCAGATTTCCTGTCTCGCTGATTTACAGCCTCGTATAAGATCCCTGCCGCAGCCTCCACCAGCTCCGGCTGGTCCCGACAGGCTCAGATCTCCTGTCTCGCTGATTTACAGCCTTGTATCAAATCCCTGCCGCAGCCTCCACCAGCTCCGGCTGGTAACGACAGGCTCAGATCTCCTGTCTCGCTGATTTACAGCCTCGTATAAGATCCCTGCCGCAGCCTCCACCAGCTCCGGCCGGTAACGACAGGCTCAGATCTCCTGTCTCGCTGATTTACAGCCTTGTATCAGATCCCTGCCGCAGCCTCCACCAGCTCCGGCTGGTAACGACAGGCTCAGATCTCCTGTCTCGCTGATTTACAGCCTCGTATAAGATCCCTGCCGCAGCCTCCACCAGCTCCGGCTGGTCCCGACAGGCTCAGATCTCCTGTCTCGCTGATTTACAGCCTTGTATCAAATCCCTGCAGCAGCCTCCACCAGCTCCGGCTGGTAACGACAGGCTCAGATCTCCTGTCTCGCTGATCTACAGCCTTGTATCATATCCCTGCCGCAGCCTCCACCAGCTCCGGCTGGTAACGACAGGCTCAGATTTCCTGTCTCGCTGATTTACAGCCTCGTATAAGATCCCTGCCGCAGCCTCCACCAGCTCCGGCTGGTCCCGACAGGCTCAGATCTCCTGTCTCGCTGATTTACAGCCTTGTATCAAATCCCTGCCGCAGCCTCCACCAGCTCCGACTGGTCCCGTCAGGCTCAGATCTCCTGTCTCGCTGATTTACAGCCTTGTATCAAATCCCTGCCGCAGCCTCCACCAGCTCCGGCTGGTAACGACAGGCTCAGATCTCCTGTCTCGCTGATTTACAGCCTTGTATCAAATCCCTGCCGCAGCCTCCACCAGCTCCGGCTGGTCCCGACAGGCTCAGATCCCCTGTCTCGCTGGTTTACAACCTTGTATCAAATCCCTGCCGCAGCCTCCACCAGCTCCGGCTGGTCCCGACAGGCTCGGATGTCCTGTCTCGCTGATTTACAGCCTTGTATCAAATCCCTGCCGCAGTCTCCACCAGCTCCGGCTGGTCCCGACAGGTTCAGATCCCCTGTCTCGCTGGTTTACAACCTTGCATCAAATCCCTGCCGCAGCCTTCACCAGACCCAGCTGGTCCCGACAGGCTCAGACCTCCTGTCTCAATGATTTACAGCCTTGGATCAATTCCCTGCCGTAGACTCCGCCAGCCCCCGCTGGTCCCGACACGCACAGATCTCCTGTTTTGCTGATTTACAGAATTGGATCAGTTCCCTGCCGCAGCCTCCACCAGCTCCGGCTGGTCCCGAAAGGCTCAGATCTCCTGTCTCGCTGATTTACAGCCTTGAAACAGTTCCCTGCCGCAGCCTCCGCCAGCCCCGGCTGGTCCCGAAAGGCTCAGATCTCCTGTCTCGCTGATTTACAGCCTTGAAACAGTTCCCTGCCGCAGCCTCCGCCAGCCCCGGCTGGTCCCGAAAGGCTCAGATCTCCTGTCTCGCTGATTTACAGCCTTGTACCAGATCCCTGCCGCAAAGTCCACCAGCCCTCGCTGGTCCCGACAGGCACAGATCTCCTGTCTCGCTGATTTACAGATTTCAAACAGTTCCCTGCCGCAGCCTCCACCAGCTCCGGCTGGTCCCGACAGGCACAGATCTCCTGTCTCGCTGATTTACAGAATTGGATCAGTTCCCTGCCGCAGCCTCCGCCAGCTTCGGCTGGTCCCGAAAGGCTCAGATCTCCTGTCTCGCTGATTTACAGAATTGGATCAGTTCCCTGCCGCAGCCTCCGCCATCCCCGGCTGGTCCCGACAGGAACAGATCTCCTGTCTCGCTGATTTACAGAATTGGATCAGTTCCCTGCCGCAGCCTCCACCAGCTCCGGCTGGTCCCGAAAGGCTCAGATCTAGTGTCTCGCTGATTTACAGAATTGGATCAGTTCCCTGCCGCAGCCTCCACCAGCTCCAGCTGGTCCCGAAAGGCTCAGATCTCCTGTCTCGCTGATTTAAAGCCTTGTACCAGATCCCTGCCGCAAAGTCCACCAGCCCTCGATGGTCCCGACAGTCACAGAGCTCCTGTCTCGCTGATTTACAGATTTAAAACAGTTCCCTGCCGCAGCCTCCACCAGCTCCGGCTGGTCCCGACAGGCACAGATCTCCTGTCTCGCTGATTTACAGAATTGGATCAGTTCCCTGCCGCAGCCTCCGCCAGCTTCGGCTGGTCCCGAAAGGCTCAGATCTCCTGTCTCGCTGATTTACAGAATTGGATCAGTTCCCTGCCGCAGCCTCCGCCATCCCCGGCTGGTCCCGACAGGCACAGATCTCCTGTCTCGCTGATTTACAGAATTGGATCAGTTCCCTGCCGCAGCCTCCGCCAGCTTCGGCTGGTCCCGAAAGGCTCAGATCTCCTGTCTCGCTGATTTACAGAATTGGATCAGTTCCCTGCCGCAGCCTCCGCCATCCCCGGCTGGTCCCGACAGGCACAGATCTCCTGTCTCGCTGATTTACAGAATTGGATCAGTTCCCTGCCGCAGCCTCCACCAGCTCCGGCTGGTCCCGAAAGGCTCAGATCTAGTGTCTCGCTGATTAACAGAATTGGATCAGTTCCCTGCCGCAGCCTCCACCAGCTCCGGCTGGTCCCGAAAGGCTCAGATCTAGTGTCTCGCTGATTTACAGAATTGGATCAGTTCCCTGCCGCAGCCTCCACCAGCTCCGGCTGGTCCCGAAAGTCTCAGATCTAGTTTCTCGCTGATTTACAGAATTGGATCAGTTCCCTGCCGCAGCCTCCACCAGCTCCGGCTGGTCCCGAAAGGCTCAGATCTAGTGTCTCGCTGATTTACAGAATTGGATCAGTTCCCTGCCGCAGCCTCCGCCATCCCCGGCTGGTCCCGACAGGCACAGATCTCCTGTCTCGCTGATTTACAGAATTGGATCAGTTCCCTTCCGCAGCCTCCACCAGCTCCGGCTGGCCCCGAAAGGCTCAGATCTCCTGTCTCGCTGATTTACAGAATTGGATCAGTTCCCTGCCGCAGCCTCCACCAGCTCCGGCTGGTCCCGACAGGCACAGATCTCCTGTCTCGCTGATTTACAGAATTCTATCAGTTCCCTTCCGCAGCCTCCACCAGCTCCGGCTGGTCCCAAAAGGCTCAGATCTCCTGTCTCGCTGATTTACAGAATTGGATCAGTTCCCTGCCGCAGCCTCCACCAGCTCCGGCTGGTCCCGAAAGGCTCAGATCTCCTGTCTCGCTGATTTACAGAATTGGATCAGTTCCCTGCCGCAGCCTCCGCCATCCCCGGCTGGTCCCGACAGGCACAGATCTCTTGTCTCGCTGATTTACAGCCTTGGAGCAGTTCCATGAAGCGTGAACCTCTGCATAACAGAATACCACATTTTATGTTTCAAATAACATATTACATTATCTGGTTGATTGCAATGAAGTAAGCCACTTATTTAACAAAATTGGTTTGAAATCTATAATATATACAGCCGCATGTGTAACTGACTGACTGACTCACTCACTGATGATAGTAATGTCCTGAAGCGACCGTTAAAGCTAGAGACTTGAAATTTGGCATGGACATTCTTTGAGATGTTTCAATTTAGGGAAAATCATAAAACTACAACTTTTTTACTTTTAAACTATAAAAAATGTAAAAAAATATAGATTTGTCGGTAACGTAGTTCAGCCGTGTGAGCGTATATCACCGTTTGGGTAACGTAGATCACTTTGCAGGTTTAGTTCTCGCTCGTGTTTAATTGATCTCTTTCAACTACACCCGTGTTTGATACACATGTAAACATGTAATACATGTTACATGTATTACATGTAAACATGAACATCTCTATGTAGACGACGGTGTTTCGATACATTGAGAGCGGGTTATTTCACCAGGGTAATACTCGCTTTGATATATCCAGTATTATGCCCAAAAACTACAAATTTTCAACTTTCAAATTATATAAATACCGAGGTGTCGGTAAAGAAGTACGTTGGTTCTTAAAGATATCGCTTGGAGCGCTATTATAGTCGCTTAGTTCTCGCTTGTATTTAAAAGATGTCTTTTAACTACACCTCTTCCTTATAATTACTTTCAATTGGGTGCATAGTTGTTTGCGTATGGTTTTCCTTCTGATTGCTGTGTTATTATTGAAAATGAAGTTTACTGAATCGAAAGCGTATATTTATATTTAGGTGATGTCCGCTTTGATTTCTATAGTAACTTTAAATTAAGGTCGCTTAATTCTCGGTTGTATTTAAATTATGTCTTTTAACCACACCTGTTCGTGATGAAGTTTTCGTGACAGTTTTGCAGAGCAGTGATCTTAAACGTTGTATAATCTACGTTAGTGCAAATTTCAGTTTACAGTATATTGTAATATAGCTTTAACTGTAATATAACATTTGTTTTAAGGATGGTGAAATAAATTTAATGCACGTACTCTAAAGTAACACGAAAATGTTGATTGAAACGTGAGGTTCTCGTTTCGTTTTATTTAAATTGATTTGTTCATATTGGCTATTGCTATTACTCTTGTGTTTTGAGAGACGATTGAGCGTAGTGCTGGAACACTTTGTTACAATATTATATTATTAATTTAATCATTACTATGGTGAGCTCTACGAAGCTTGTGCGAATACTTTAAACATATTATTTTAGTACTGCATATTTTTTGCCGCAGTAACGCCCGTAAAGTTTAATTACTAAAAATATTTTAGGTCTTACTACATTTTCTAGACTTTAGTCTTCTCATGCTGGAAAATTTCTTGTAGGTTTTCGCACAAAAAAACCCTAATACAGTAATTATTCTTAATTTTCTACTATTTGTATGCTGTCTCTCTATATGAATCCCCAGATTGAATATAGCGCTTCAGTTGATAGTTCTGGTGCAGTTTTACTTTGAAGGTTGAACGTGTCCCAACACGTTTGACATCCGGTCTTTGACCTATTTGCTGCCGTCCAATCAGGCTTAGATTTTAGTTTAGGAAACGATTGAACAAATCAAGTTATAGAACGATTGAACTTTCCATTCTTACCTTGGCTAACGTTTACCTACTTCCGACGTTTTTTTAAACCATCTACATATCTGATGACCCATCAGGCTGAGAAATATTATAATAACCAATTGAATTAAACTCAATAGTAATTTTTCTCGCTGCCACTTTGTCCGACAAACTTCCTCAATGCAGTGCTCTCACCTAAAGTCTCGATTAACCCTATTATTGTTGTAATTTAAAACTATTCTATACTTATCAATTATTGTAACTCTTTCAGTATATTTTAATTTAACCGATAATCCTTTTTTGGCTATTATTTCACAATTGGTTTTTTTTTTTACTACCATTGGTTGAAAATGCATAATGTACGCCGATTTTATGGTTCTTAAGTTGCAACTTTCTTCATTTTAAGACTATATAAAGACTTTAAGACTTCATGATTATAGTACCTAATACCCTGTGATCTATTACATACTACTAGGGCTCTATTTTTATTAATTTTCTGAACTAATATATATATAACATTTAAAATTGTTAAACTAATAATTGCTGATTTTGAATGATAAAATTGTTATCGTTTCTCTATATGGTACATATATGATTCCTGCGTTTCTTGGCCACCCCGTGGCGGAACTGAAGCATCTTAGCCTATAACATTTTTTTTAATTTCAAATATCTTGATTTTGTCCCGTTTTTCTTCTATTACATACAACGGTCCTCTATATAAACTTATAATTTTATTCCACTTTTATATTTTCAGAATACAGCTATTATTACCTCAATCATGTGCAATCATAATCGTATCTCCAAATTTTTACACAACAACTTTTGAGCATGAATATTTACATAGTCCATTAATATTTCACAACTCCATTATATTTTTTTTTACGAAGTAAGGGGGGAGTGGGATTATACCATGAGCCGTGAGCAAATTTCAAAGGTTATTATTATTTATTGTGAGTAGTGTGTATTGGCGGCTTCTGTTACTGCCGTTGGAGTTAAGCCCTCAACTAGCCTGTTGATTGTATGAGGTTTTGACAGTAATTTACGGAATTGGGGCAACCAATTATTGGGTTGGACCCTCCATCAAGCATAACACCTAGAATATTTACATAAATAATATTTATCTCACAGCTCAATTTTTTAAAACTATTTACTAAGGAGGGCTATTAAAACCTATTCATAGGAGATTATTAAAGCTTTTTTTACTATTGATTGTGAATTTAGTGTATTAGACGGTTTTGTTACTGTCTTGGCTGTCAAGTTCTTCTGTTAAACTAAACTATTTCAAACTTGACTTTTTATTAATTCAAACTAGGGGGCAACTCCTAAGGGGGCATGGGGGCGGAGCCCCCATCGAGCCGTAGGCGAGTCTATTTTATACAATTGTGTATGTATCTTACAACTCATAGTCTTCCAGGTTTAAGAATATTGAATTTTCTCTTATCTAATCATAGTACAAATTCAAAGAAATTATTACATTAAAAAAATTTTTACTAGAGGAAAATATGAGACCAAGTTTATATCTATAATAAATTTCTTTAATACATATTATATTCTTAGTACATGGGAATACATGGACAAGAAGGGAACTAGGTCAGGTTACTGTGTATTATGTACCCAGTTTCTCCAATTCAATACACTTGTTGCAGTCCAATTTATTTCAAACTTATTATCTAAGCAACACGAAATCTTAAATTAAGACTAATATAAGTTTTTAATCATACCGACACCATCTAGAGGATATAACTAAAAGGTGATAATTTTTTACAAATCACACAATGCCAAGCATCATTTATTTTCGGTCAAAATCTTTCTTTACTTCTGGTGGTCATTTGTAAATACAGCTTGATTGAAAGCTACAATCTTATAGTTAAAAAATTATTTTTTGTACAATTACATTAGGATGGGTACGTCTAACTTACTTTGCATCTGGGAGAAACTGTACCCGTACCGTAGATATAAAACCAAGCCCAGTCGAGCTAAGTGGTTGTTACGACACTTTATGGGGCAACTTTGCAGCCGGACCGGCCAACTAGTTCAAAAGTGCCCATTTATTCATTAAACTGTTTATGCGGAGCTTCACCTCAATTCATGATATGCATTACAATGATATTCAAAACTATAATTATGTACTTTTTACATTTTTGAAACATAAAAGTAACTTTTAAAAGTAGCCATCTCAAGTCATATAGAGACAATTTTTATGTATAATAACTAAAAAAAAATTGTTATCAAAATTGTTATATATTACATTTTTATATTGTTATTACACAAACATAGATTTAGTTAAGTTTTATTTATATCTACTGTACATATTTTTGGCAATTAAACTAAAAATAAATATTAAAACTACAATGTTTTTAATACAAATATTAATTTCAATTTTTTGTATGTTATTCTTTTACATAAGTGTTCATTTATTGCATCACAAAGTAAATGCATTACGATGGAATTATGACGTCAATGATATATTCACTTTCAAACGCAAATCCGTTATCTTGGATAGCTTTCAATCCCTTCATCAATCACCTGGGATCTCAAATATTACACACGCCATTTCAGTTACGTTTACACCCCACTGACTGTGACTCAATACAAGGTGTCCCTGAACTCTCAAACAACCGCTTAGGGTATTATTCCTGTCCTAAATACAAGCAAAAATATCACATTAAAAATGTCTAAGACTCCATAGTTAACAATACCACCGCCATTTTGTATTTTTAAAGAATAATTTTTTATATAAGGACGGTTTGTTGTAAAAGTTTGAGAATTGGTAGACTTTATACAATCTTTGAAGGAAAATGTCTAATTGAGGAAAAATAATAAATTTTCATGATTCATATTCTTGAAATGGTGACTGTTTAAATCGTTAACCTTAAATTGCATTAAAACTAGATAAGGAAGAAAATTTATGTTATTTTGTGTTTTTATAGAATTTAATTTAAAATCCTACGATGGGGAAATTATGGAAATCGGTTTATAACCAAGCAAGATAGAGAGATTCGACTGAGGTTAGTCACGGTAGTACCACTTCAACAGGAGCAGTTTGGGTATGAAACCCTTGAACTTGCGCCACAGCCGGGCGTTTCACGCGGCAACCCTTTGCTTCGGTAGATTTTAAATAAAATGAAAAAAAACATAAGAACACAGAACATAAAATTTGCTACCTTGTAGTTTTTATGTATTTTAAGTTAAAGATTTTATACAGGAGCCATTAAAAAAAGAGTTATATAAATTTATTATTATTATTCAAGTAGACCTTTACTCCAAAAATCGGTATACCAAGTTTTGTTTTGTTAAAACAAATCATTTTTTAATTTAAAACTATTCTTTAAAAATAATAAATATGATTAAACTGTAGAGTGATCTTCAACCGAGGTGTTAACGCTTGTTTCAATGCGATACAACATTAAATTACATCATATGTGTACTGATTCTTCATGCATTCACGAACTCAATAAGATAACCAATAAACAAACCATCAATAGCACAAAGTTTTGAATGTGGTCGATGTTTCATATTTAATCGAACCTAAGAGCACGAAAGAGTATGCACTTCCACGTGTGATGTCGTAAGCTTCAGAATAGGTTGGTAACATTAGGTAAATTTAGCTGATAAAACACTAGAGGTGAAAAATTAACTGTGCAAAAAACGGCTCTTTTCAATTTTACAGTTGTGGAAATGGAATATTCATTTAATACCATAATTAATCACCTGATGTAAGCATCAGCTTTTAGTAATATTAAAACTGGAGTAGTAGTAGTAGACGATTTTTTTTATGGAAACTAAATCACTATTTTGAGGCAGGTGCCTCACATAAGATGGATTCGTAAGTCTGGCAAATAGGCTGAAATTTCATGTTTTTAAATGTAATTCATTAGTTAAATTGTTATAAAAAAATAACATTCGCCGGGTACCTTAGTTGTTATAGTGCTCGCCTTTGAATCAGTTCATAATTGTCATAGATATTGTTCATAATTGTATAGATTGTCAGTTCAATCCAGAAAATATTGTGCAGCTTTTTCTGAGGATTTGTTTCTGGAACCAGTTGCCAATTGTATTTGGCTATTAATTTATGATGCTTTTTAACAACTGGTCGATATTAGATAGTAACAAGACTATGGTTTGGCCCATTCCTCTAAAAAAAACGTTAAAAAATAGCACTGGCGTAGATACAAACAAAAAAAGAAAAATGATAATAATAACTCCGTCACAGCAGACCTGCGTACTCAGCGAATTTCCAAAGAAATTAAAGATTTTGTATTTTCCCCATAAACAACTTAGGAATGAGTTACGTTTGCTGCCATGAGATGTTGTAACGAAATGTAGGAAATGTAATGGTTAGGTAAGGAAGATGTCAAATTGTATCAATATTTGACCGGTCAAGAGTCTTGATATTAATGTCAGAGTGTGTGCAAGCACGTAGAACAGTAGGCCTACGCTACAAGTTAATCATCAGTGCGGCGGATCTGCGGTAGATCTGACGTCACAAAGCCTGACACGTTATCACCCCCCGGTGACGTCACTGGTGATGCTCTTATCTCACAAATACTGTAAACCAGGCGATAAACTAACCTCTGTACACAAAGAAACTCCCATTCACACACATACTGATTTATGTAATATAGTTTTTCTTACTATTACTCTATTTTCCCTGTTGGGGTTCAGGTTGCTATTTAGGTACTGTACTAAGTTATTCTATATAACCCTAATGACTTTGTTCTCAAAAAGTTGATAGTTGTATTAATCTCTATATGATTTCAGATGGATACTTTTAAAAGCTACTTTTATATTTTAAAAATGTAGAAAGTACATAATTTTAGTTTTAGTTACCATTGCAATTTATATTATGAATTGAAGTGAAGCTCTGCATAAACAGTTTAATGAATAAATGGGTACGTTTCGACTAGCCGGCCGGGCCTTGCTGCAAAGTTGCCCCATAAAGTGTCGTAACCAACACTTAGCTCAACGGGGCTTGGTTATATAACCACAGCACGGGTACAGTTTCTCTACCATATACAAAGTAATGTAGACGTACCCATACTAATGTAATTGCACTAATTGTACCAAAAATAAGTCTTCTAGCTATAAGAATGTAGCTTTAAATTAAAATGTATGTACAAATGACCACCAGAAATAAAGAAAGAGTTTGATCGAAATTAAACATGAATGGCATTGTGTGATTTGTAAAAAATATCACCCATCAGTTATATTCTCTAGATGGTGTCGGTGTGATTAAAAACTTAGCCTATATTAGTCTTAATTTAAAATTTAGTGTTGCTAAGATAGTATGCTTGAAATAAATTGAATTGCAACAAGTGTATTGAATTGGAGAAACTAGATACATAATACATAGTAACCTGACCTGGTTGTCCATATATTCCCTTAAACTCAATATTTTTACTTTTGTTCATTCGGTCTCCTATATTTGAAAATGATTACAATATTGGACTAAGCTTATATTATTATGAAATATGTTATAGATATAAACTTTGTCTTATATTTTCCTCTAGTAAAAAATTATTATAATAGAATAATTACTTTAAATTTGTACTGTGATAAATTAAGGGAAAATTCAATCCTCTTAAACCTTAACACTAGGAATAGTAAGATACACACACGATTGTAAAAAAATACATATCAAACCATTTTTGTTAAATATGAGGCTTAACTCACTGCAATAAACAAGATAATGTAATATTGAATTTAAATGGTAGAATGTGGTATTCTGTTATGCAGAGGTTCACGCTTCATGGAACTGCTCCAAGGCCGTAAATCAGCAAGACAGGAGATCTGAGCCTGTTGGGTCCAGCCGGGGCTGTAGCAGGGAACTGGTATCGTTATTGTATTGACACTGGCTAGGTATCTTGGAAATACCCCTTCCACCGAAACAATTTATTATGTATCCAAAATTTCATTAATACCATACACTTCCTTAAAGTAGTCTTTATTGGTTTGTTAGGCTGCCTCAACCAGGCAGATACGATAAAAAAAATTTAATGCAGTTAAAAATTACCTAAATAATTCCTTATATGTACTAATGCAAGAAAAGAATTAAATACGTTTTTAATAGTTGTTTATATATTTTCTTGTCAAATGGGAATGTTATAGTTGATACTGCATTCATTAAGATTTGTAATTTACAGTGGTGTTAAAATGTAAAAGATAAAATTTTAATGATTTAAGAATTTAATGCTATTGATTTAAATTTAACTGTGGACATTTCTAGACGTCTATTTTAAAACAGTTAGAAACAATTAGTTGTATAACAGAAATAAAATAATTCAATTACATGTGCTACTAAATTATCAACTTAAACATTTATTCTAAACATGTTTCATTTGTTTAACCTAAATTTAATAACTGCAAGTTCTGCTAGCTTTTCGCCTATTGAACTCGCAAAATTGTTATGGTTTACTCATAGTTTACATATTAGAGATTTTAACAAAATAAACCTCTGAAATTTCCAATTGCAATCCACTTTAAGGCTGCGGTCTACCCCAGCCATAACAACAACAATGCCGGATGCCGCCTCGCGGCCGTAGTGCTAGGCGAGTTTGATGGTTGCAGAGGTTTACGGGGATCGTGTTTTAAAATTAACCAATTAAGATAGAGATTGGCTGTTAACTTTTTCTAAAAGTAGAAAAAAGGATCTAGTCGGCTATTTTTTATAATTTTTAAATAAAAATTCTAATTCCAGTAATAACTGTCTAAAATCATCTGTTTTTTTTTGTTTTTTTTTTAATTTTGGAACTGCTGAGGTTTACGGGGATCGTGTTTTAAAACTAACCTCTTAAGATAGAGATTGGCTGTTAACTTTTTCTCAAAGTAGAAAAAAGGATCTAGTCGGCTATCTTCTTAGAATTTAAAAATAAAATTTCTAATTTCAGCTATAACTGTCTAAAATCATCTGTTTTTTCTCGATTTTTAACTTAAGTTTTCT
The DNA here is from genome assembly GCA_030545055.2 of Neoaliturus tenellus. Lineage (NCBI taxonomy): Eukaryota > Metazoa > Arthropoda > Insecta > Hemiptera > Cicadellidae > Neoaliturus > Neoaliturus tenellus. The sequence goes on along the minus strand of CM061536.1, from coordinate 98,676,652 downwards.
ATTGGTTTTAACGAACTAATTACAAAAGTGTAAAAGAGGAAAATTAGTACCGTTATTCTTCTTTAATATGACACCTTATTTATATCTCTAGGCTTCATTTAGCAGAAAATAACACGATTCTAAAAAACATTTGCATTTGGGTGCGCGCCAGGGGTAAAAAAGGCACCTGGCGCGCACCCAAATGCAAGGGGTTTTTAGAATCATGTTATCTTCTGCCAAATTAAGCCTAGAGCTATAAATAAGGTGTCATATTAAAGAAGAATAACGGTACTAATTTTCCTCTGTTACACTTTTGTAATTAGTTCGTTAAAACCAATAGAAAACTTCAGTTAAAAATCGAGAAAAAACAGATGATTTTAGACAGTTATAGCTGAAATTAGAAATTTTATTTTAAAATTCTAAGAAGATAGCCGACTAGATCCTTTTTTCTACTTTGAGAAAAAGTTAACAGCCAATCTCTATCTTAATTGGTTAATTTTAAAACACGATCCCCGTAAACCTCTGCAACCATCAAACTCGCCTAGCGCTACGGCAGCGAGGCGGCATCCGGCATTGTTGTTGTTTTGGCTGGGGTAGACCGCAGCCTTAAAGATACTGTAACCGCAGAGGAAAACCAATTTTAGTTATCCAGTCAATGAGGAAAGCTTTCCAGATGTGTACAATAAATTCAAAGATTATTTATAACCATTAATGACAGGCATTCCAATAAATCCTATATAAAAGACTTCGTTTTCCAGACTCGTGTAACAGTTGAAGTTAATGAATTTTAAATTGAAATTTCAACTTTAATAACAATAGCTGGTAATTTAACTTCTTATTAACAATAAAAGTGTTTGAGCTAATATTAAGTATGTGTAAGTTTAACTTGTTACGAAATTGTATTTGTTAAATAAATATAAAAACTAGTTTATTTTTTATGACATTAGGTGGAAAGGATCATGAAATGGTAGTAGACGAAAGACAACTCCAAACTTTGGATTGCCTCCAATAACGTCACATCAAAATGTCATTTACGGTAATCTCTCACCTTGCTTAAGAATTTCTTAAGAATTTCCCCAAAAGTCATTCATATTATGTTATAAATTTTTCACTCATAGTACATCTACAAGATTATCGACGCCATATGAATATTAAATTGTTATTACACATTTGTCTGCTTTCCCTTTTCAAAAATTCAAAGTCTCTATGACGTTGTCACCAAACATTAAACGTTATTTGCGTTTCTAGTGTTATTTTCTTAATAAGAGTTTGAATATTTGGTATGATTGGCCTAAGGCAATAACACATCACAATATCTTCTCGGTCACTATTTTCAAAATAAGGTTAATATTCGGAAACTAAAATATTGGGGTGAGAACACAATAAAAGCATTTAACTAAAAGCTATGTTATCAAGATTAAATATAAGATTTTTTAAAACTTTACAAAGTAGTAGTAGGACGAAAAAATTATAACAGTTTAGAGCTCGACACTGGTTAGTCGTGTGTTGAAACCAGATAGAATATAAATGTTCAGGTCTTCCGATACATTTCGTTCACCCAATTTGACATTCTTGGCTGACTTCCAGAATAAATTGTACATGACGGAGAAACTGTATTACTGTCCATACTGTATTGATCGTATTGTATTTAGTAATAAACTATTAATGTCACTAATGTAATTACCACTAAAATTACATTAGGTTCTCTTAATTGTTTTAGGATTTAAAATTCACTTTAAGCTAAGTTAAAATAATATGTTATTAATATTAGTTACGCTTAAATATAGTTTTTATTTATAAAACGTATTAAATCATTTCTTGCCGAGAAGTCACTACCAATAACCAATAGTTAAGATAAACCATTTCATAATTGTGTTACATTTAATGATTAAACAAAAATAAATAATTCAAACTAATATATTTTTAATTATTCATGTTTAACAGATTTGAGATAAATATGCATTGCCAACATGGTTTTACATTGTAACCCTACATTGAAAACGGTGATCATTAAATCGGTTGTTGGAATAATCAATCATTTGTGTGGGACGTTGTCTAACAATTACTATAATTAATAGCGCAGCTGCAAATGTGACTAGTTTGCTAAAACGTTTCGCTCAACTACAGCTTTTTATTTGGTGGTTGAGTAGTGCTGTGTTGCCTGACATTCAAATATCATATTTGTAGATGGATTTTGAAGAATTTGGAGAAGATTACTTTAAAGGATACCAAAAGAAGAAACAGGCTTGGTGGAGGAAAGTAAACTGGCATAAGGTCATCATGTATGTGGGCGTTGTAATTTTTATATACGATGTGATTTACTTCATTAGTTTATACTTTCACGTCAAGTAAGTCTATTCTTTGGATTATCCTTAATGAATTATTTAATCTATTTTCAATAAATCAATTGAACAAATGCACTGATTTTTTTATAACTTACATACTTTTTTTTGAAGAGTAAAAGCAGTTTGGTTTATATTGGTTTATAACATTATAAATACTTTGACTAAAGACGTAAGAAAACATTACCTATAGTGATGAAAACATCCCCAGTAAAATAGTCACTAATGATCGTACGATTTTTATTGGCTACGAATACACTGGATTTTGTAAAACAAGAAACTCTAGTCTTTTATAAATATTATAATATGGAAACCCCTGATAACCAGTATAAAATTTTGATTGAAGTGTATCAGACCCTTTTACAGGCCCATCAGACTATGATAGAGAGTTAGACCCTTTCAGATATCTATCAGTCCATGATAGAGGTGTATCAGACCCTCATTGAGAAATATCATACTCATGTAGAGTTCTATCAGACCCTTATTAAAGAATATCATACAATAGTAGAATTGTATCACCCCCCGTTGGAGGTGTATCAGACCATGATCGAAATAAATCGGACCCTGAGAGACGGATCAGACCCTTAAAGAGTTAGGTCAGGCGCTTATAGAGGTAGACCAAAAACTGATGTAGATGTATCAGACCATGATCGAAGCGGATTAGACCCTACTGATATGTTTTATATAGGGCATTCCAATCCAGTTTGATATTACATTACAAGGATTTTCTATAACTCCGATAAAATGGTGACGTTCCTGTGATCTTCCCAATTTTTTCAATCTACTGATGAAATGAGAGTCTTAGGTTCTATTTTTAGATTTAGCTGTGTGACAAAGAGCTGTGTTAAGTCAGCCATAAACAAAATAACTTCTGGAGCAGTAGGGTCAGACGGCATTTCTATCAACATGATAAAGATGGTGAATCCATACTGCTCTAAGGCTATTACCATTGACTATGTACACTATTACTCACCTGTTAAATACATCGCTGGCTTCAGGTGTATTTCCTGATAGTTGAAAGGTGGGAATTGTTATTCTCCTTCCTAAGGTGAAAACCCCCTCTTCGGTGGCCAATCTTCGTCCCATTTCTGTGCTGCCTGCCCTTTCAAAGGTTTTGGAGACTATTGTTACCACTCAGGTTGTGAATTTCTTGGAGTCAGAAGCAATAATTCCTTTAACACAGTCATGCTTTCGCAAGGGATACAGTACTGCTTCAGCACTGTTGCTTCTCTGTGATGACCTCCTCAAAGCAAGGGCTGTTAAAAAGTGTAGTACACTTGCAATGTTGGATTTTTTTCAAGCGTTCTACTCCATCAAACACAATTTATTGTTGGCTATGATGAAATTCTTTAGATTTAGTCCAAAGGTGATATCATGATTTGATTCTTATTTGGAAGGAAGAAGGCAGATAACCAAAGTGGGCTTAAACTTTTACCAGAAAAAGTGGGCTTGGTTTAAATTTTTTAAACCAAGAAAAAATATCAAGGTAGCTGCCTCGGGCCAGTTCTTTTCACCTTGTTTGCTACCACCATGGGTAAAGACTTGCAGCATTGCAGGCTATACTCATATGCAGATGATGCTCAGTTGGCGATCCAATTCGATCCTGGCCGTGCCGATGAAGCTGTTTGCAATCTCAATTCAGACTTGGATGCGGTTCATGCTTGGTCCATAAGCCATGGCATACAGCTAAACAAGGTAAAATGCACTCACACAACTTTCCCTGCTGAGCCGTGACGTTTTGCCCACTATGCGTGATGTCTCATTTGTTATAGTGTTGTGTTTCATCTGGCCACTGTGCGCTGTCATTCTGGAATATTCGGTGTTGTTTTTCTTCTTTTCACCAGCTGTGACGCAACGTCCTGAAAAATGTCATATTTGCCGTTGGCGAACTGTAACTGCACGACGCACTAATTTTCTCTCTGTATTTTAAAAGTAATTACACCAATTTAAACATTTTCAACCAGTGAGTTATGTGTCATCATGCGGTGAATTAAACTTCCCAACGCATCATTTTTGGGTCCAGCTGGGGACTTCGTCCCACCCAACAACGCCATGCAGAATATGGTTCCGGCCTGGTCCGTCCGCCTGCCCACCTAGGGGACATACATGGCTATGGTCCCCAACTTGCCGGAGCTGCAGGCCGACGCTCTTCTCTCCAGTGCCCTGATGCCATAGACGGACTGCTGTGATATGCCACTCCACCAATGAACTGTGATATTTTGTGATTTATGTGTGACAGTATTTATTTATTTATTTGTAGTGTTTAAGTTAGGTTAATTCCCATTAGGAGCCCGCCCTGCGCCACAGGTCTCCAGGTGGAATTATTTTTTTGTTAACCTGCAAAATTTGGCACGCCAATTGTTTCTGTGTATTTTGTGTTTTTTGTGTTTCGTCTTTTGTTATGTTTATTTATTAAAATTCATCGTTTGCTATTTATTTATTTATTTAAGTTATAAATGCCAATATTAAGGTTAAAGTTTCAGAAAAGGGGATTTATTGAAATATTGTTGTTCTTGAATTTTGAATATCAATATTCTGGTTGACCAACCTGGTTGGTGACATTGACTTCTTGGTAAAAATATTTCGTTGTCAAATTTAATCATTGTGGACCTTGGATGTTCCCGATTTTCCACTGTTTTTGCTGTTGTTAATTTTTGTTGTTGATTTTGGGTTAAATTAAATTTCTGGTTCCACGAGTTTGTTTGTTTTTTTATTTGTTCTGAACTCCTGAGAGCGTTGGTGAGCCCCTCCCATGGAGCGCCTTGGGCAAGCACGTTTCCAAAGGTCGGGTGCGCTTTCGCGGGGGTGTGTTTCAGATGGTAGCAGAGCGTGGTTGGTTCTGAAGTGTAGTCCCGGAGGAGTTGTGTTAGTCTTGTGTATGTATGTGTGTGTGCGTGGTTCTTAAATTTTGGTGGAGTGTGTGTGTGGCGAGTGGGATAGCGTCTTCTGTTGGGCCCCAAAATGGTTGCGTAGGAATTTTCGCCCAGACACCTTAGGAGGTTAAGGATTTTGTGCAATTGTGCTGTGTTGCTGTGTTTTTTTTTAGTTTTTTTTTTAGTTTTTTTTTTTTTGTGGCAGCTAGCTGACGACACGATATTGGTAATTGTCCCGGAATGGGTAGCTGAGTGGTTAAAGAGCTCGCCTTTGAATCTGAAGGTAGCCGGATCGATCCTGAGAAAAGTTAGTGCTTTTTGATGGTTCGATACTGGACCCAGCTGCCTTTGGTCATTGGGCTATTAATTAATGATCCTGACAAACAAAACAGCTGATATTTGTCAGTAACAAAGCTACACCTCATCTGATCCATCACACTCATCACACTCACCCCTTCAGTCATACTCACCTTAAAATACGCACCACAGAGTGTGTCGGTGTTTCAAATAAAGTACCTAAAGTATCTAAGTATCTAACACCTGCGGAAGGGTGAGCTGATTTTTTAGGTTCTGTCACGTGGGGAGGCCCCTGCTTCAGATGTGAGGAGTCTGCGAAGCCAGGTTCAAGGCATTCTTGGACAGCCTCAAAGTTGGCCTGTTGGCCTCAAGTCGGAGGATGAGTTGGAAGTGTGTAGGGAGCGAGTGGAGGAGTTGAGTGGTGAGCTTGAGGGCTGGAGTGAGTTGCCCTCGGGCAGGTCAAAAGTCTCGCTCCTCACTTAGCTGCTCCACTGGCAAACCAGATTGAGTCTGTTGGCCGGGGTCCCGGATCTTGAGCCGACGAATAATACCTGGGTCGAGGGTAGGTGTGCTGAATTTGAATAAGTCATTGACCGCCTGCGGTCTGCTGGTGTTGTGAAGAGTGCCATGGAAGCTCTCGAGCGCGCTGCGGCGGGGTCTGCGGTGGGGAGACTGGTGTTGTGGGGGCGGGACCGGTCGGGGGGTCCGTGGCCTCCGTTCCTCCTGTGGCTGCCCAGGAGGTGGTCCATGGGACGGATGGAGTGTTGCGGGTGCCTGCCTTGTTCCTCGCTCCCGTTGCGTCTGTCGCCACCCCGGTGGCTTCCGTTGCGGATGCGTCGCAAAAGGGTTTTTGCGGTGCCTTTGCGAAATTGCCTCATCCTCTCTCCTCCGCCTTGCAGGACCTTCGACCAGTTGACAGACTGGATGTTGAGGCACTTATCAAGTTCCTGGAAAAGGTTTTGAGAATTAAGGAACATCCGGGCATCTCCGATATCATGCTGTTGGAGCTACTTGCTCCACTTTGCAGGAAACCGTTGAGTGACAGATTGTTAGACTGCCTCAAGCGCCAAACGAGCTTTGATTTCTTTCATGCTGATGTGTTGAATTTCTTCGTCCCTTTCCAAGTCATGGAAAGGCTGAAGGTTGAGAGAGTTTTCCGCCCGCAGGCACCTAACAAGTCCCTCAGCCAGTTTGCCAATGACATCCGCATAGTGGGTCGAGTGTTGCGGTTGGACCTTACCGAGACTCAGCTGGTGGACATCATTCTCGTGGGGTCTCAATGCTGGGGAGAGATCCCGGCTTGTTTTCGCTCCAAGACCATCTTCCTTGAGAGAGTTGGTGAGCCCCTCCCGTGGGGCGTCTTGAGCAAGCACGTTTCCAAAGGTCTGGTGCGCTTTCGCGGGGGTGCGGTTTAGATATCTCCTCCACCTCACCACTAAAAAACCGCTCACCGTTTTCCTTTTCTCTGTAAAGGTAGCCACCGGTCAGAAGGCTCGTATCATGGGACCAAACTACACCCCTGGAAAGAAGGAAGACTTGTACGGAAAGGCAATCCAGAGAACCATCCTCATGATGGGACGTTACGTTGAGGCTATTGAGGACGTTCCTTGTGGCAACATCTGTGGTCTGTTTGGTGTTGACCAGTTTTTGGTCAAAACTGGAACCATCTCCACATTCAAGGATGCACACATCTTGAAGGTTATGAAGTTCAATGTGTCACCCGTGGTGCGAGTGGCTGTCGAGCCCAAGAACCTGGCTGATCTGCCCAAGCTGGTGGAAGGTCTGAATCGTCTGGAAAAGTCCGACCCTATGGTGCAATGTATCATTGAGGAGTCCGGAGAGCACATCATTGCCGGAGCGGGTGAACTCCATCTGGAAATCTGTCTCAAGGATTTGGAAGAAAACCACGCTCTGCTACCATCTGAACCGCACCCCCGCGGAAGCGCACCCGACCTTTGGAAACGTGCTTGCCCAAATTCGCTCCACGGGAGGGGCTCACCAATGCTCTCAGGAGTTCAGAACAAAAAAAAAAACAAACTTGTGGAACCAGAAATTTAATTTAACCCAAAATCAACAACAAAAATTAACAACAGCAAAAACAGTGGAAAATCGGGAACATCCAAGGTCCACAATGATTAAATTTGACAACGAAATATTTTTACCAAGAAGTCAATGTCACCAAGGTTGGCCAACCAGAATATCGATATTCAAAATTCAAGAACAACAATATTTTAATAATTCCCCTTTTCTGAAACATTAACCTTAATATTGGCATTTATAACATAAATAAATAAATAAATTATAACAAATGAATTTCAATAAATAAACATAACAAATTAAGAAACACAAGTTGGGAAGTTTAATTCGCCGCATGATGGAACATAACTCAATGGGTGAAAATGTCTAAATTAGTGTAATTACTTTTAAAACACAGAGAGAAAATTTGTGCGTCGTGCAGTTACTGTTCGCCAACGGCACCTATGACATTTTTCAGGACGTTGCGTCACAGCTGGTGAAAAGAAGAAAAACAGCACCGAATATTCCAGAATGACAGCACACAGTGGCCAGATGAAACACAACACTATAACAAATGAGACGTGACATTACGCATGGTGGGCAAAACGTCACGGCTCACTGCCAGTAAAGTACTTCAAACATTGCCCTCGTTTGGTGTGTCCATAGGTGGAATTACATTAAAGGAGATTCGAAACTTTAAGCTTCTTGGTGTCCAGTTTGATGACATGCTCTCCTTTTCTGTGCATGTCAGTATAGCATGTCAGAGGGCTATTGCCCGTCTACTAATGCTTTGGTCGTTCATCATTTGCGCACTTTTTAATCCTTCTGTAAAATATTTCGAAGGGTCGCCTAATCCCCTTGCATCATTTGCGCACTCTCCCGTCCAGGTAGCCTCAGCCTGCCGAAGTCGTCCCCCACACATACCACTGGACGGCAACACATGTGTATCGCACATTCATGAATAATTTAAGTTTGTAATGTATAAACCTTTTTTGTAATACATCGAGTGTTTACTTAATTTACTTTCAATGGTTGGTGAATGTTGTAGTACTGTATTGCTCAGGCTGAAATGTTTTGTACGAATTGTTTCTATGGCAAGTTTGCCTCTATTCTAACTGTAGATAGCAGCCTCTCGTATACTAACTCCTCAGAATAAAACCACTCATAAAATTCACTGTTGCAATAGAAACAAACTACAAATGGTAAACATGAAATCCAAGTGTTAATGTACGGGTCAAGGCCGTGATATTGTGTCCGATTATTTGCTATATTTCTGTTCTGTTGAATATTGTTTTGCTAATTTTTAAACTTATATATCTTATGCCAAACACGTTTAATCATTCAAAAGACTATTTGAACACGGGCATGAGTTTTCAATAACTTTGTAAATAAAAATAATGCCGCTTCCACCACCCTGCGATGCGCAAACGATGCATATAACTGAGAGCCCCCTGGAGCTCGATGCGCAAAACAAGCATCCCTTCTACCTTGCTCTCCGCATGATGCGCAAATGATGCACGTCCAATGCTTTACAGGTATCGGAATTTGTTCCCCGCACCTTCCAAGCTTCACCTTGTGCAGGCTCTGGTACTCTTTGTGTTCGAGTATTGCCTCCCTGTATATGGCAGTTTTTTGTCATAAGGGGACATGGACAGATTACAGAGGGTTCAGAACATGTGTGTAAGGTATGTCTAAGGACTGAGCATGTGAGCGGGAGTCCCTTAGCTTATTGCCTATGGCCGACTTATGTTTCCTCCACACATATTGTCTCATCCAGAAAGTCCTGGAAGAGGGGAGACCTGAATACCTCAGAGAAAGACTGAAAACCCGCTCTGAGGTACGTTCCCGCTGCACTAAGCAGTTGAGTTGCCTCGTGTGCGATGTGAAGGGGATAGGAGAGGGTTTTCTTATTTTGCCCCAAAAACTTTAAATATGCTTTTGTCCAGGTTGGGGAGTGGCATGAGTACAAATAAATTTAAGAGGGCACTTCTTGACGTGTAGTACAAAGAGGGCACTTTTTATAAAAATTAACTTTGTTTTCACCTGAAACTGTACTTTATTTTATTTTATTTATTAAAGTTTGTATTTATGACACATTATGTTTAGCAATTAATTTTTATTTATGTACAAATATGACTCGAGTTGTTTTGAAAACCATGTTACATTAAAAACGCTCTAAATAAAAGACAGCTTTATTTATTTATTAATTCCTGACCCAGACATAATATTGTCTACACATGACCTCACATACTTCGATCAGGGCGTTGTATTTAAAGGTACTGGGACTTTATTATGGCTTATCACGATCTTTAATGTCTGGGTTCGATTGAAATCATTTGTATTAAAGTAATTAATTAGATGCGTTAGATAAATATAAAGAATGCAATCTCTTCTTTAAGATTAACGCAAACTGCTCTTCAATCTTTACATGTATATGTTACTAAGGTAGTTTGTTTAACATATATCCGGCACGATGTGTCTGAATTTCAGGACACTCAACAGCAGCCAAGAACAAAGGCTTTACGAGTACAAGAAGTACACCACCTTCATGACCATCTTCTACACCGTGCATCACTACCTTGGAGACCCCACACTGCACGCGACCGATGTCGCAAAACTGCGAGATATGGACGAGTTGTGACACTACATTCAGCTGGAAATCTGCCAGGGACCCTCAGGATCTTTGTAATTGATCATTAGTTACTGAGGATGTATCAACTTATGTCAAGTATAGTATTTAATGTCTGATATATATTAATTGCCCTTACCCTACTAAACAGTTAACAATGTTTTAGTTAAATATTGGTACTCTATCATGAGATAATAACTTAATAATAGTTTGTTTCCAAATTTCTATTAAAAAGAAGTGCTAGTTAACAACTGCTATGTTTCTACTGAGTACTCTACGCTGACAAACTAAACTCTCTCAACGTTCCTTATAATTTATCAAAGAACTAGATCTAAGCTACTATTGGCGATAGGATAGTTCTTTACAGGTAAAACCAAGAGAGATCTAAGATCTCTGTCGTACCTAAAGAATCGAAGCGAAAAGAGAGTTTTAGGTTCTTATGTTGAGCGAATATGTTGAAAAGTGGTATTAATGGTTTACCCATCATATGTCGCTTATATTTCAGGTTCACATGCGGAAAATCGTGCACCGTGCTTTGCTTTTAAACACGCCCATGCTTTATTCACGTCAGGGTATATAATGAACGATATAAGTATCCGATACTGACTTTATGATTATGAGTAACGATATCTAGTTTCAGCTATACATCTCTTCAATAAGCTTCTAAAAATGTCAGATATTTTCGCTCTCCTAGATAAAAAAATTTTGAAGAGGCCCGTGTTGCAACAATGCTTTTGAAAAACAAAGGAACTTTACAATGTAAACGTGAAATCATTCTTATTCTCTTGTATGTTTTGTTACCTTACAAATATTTTAAGTTGTTGCAAGGAAAGAAAGAATTCTGAGTCAGTATTCAAAATAGTACAACATAACATTTAGGCCTATGTGTAACCGATTATTATTGGGAAGTCAAGGTAAACCCAAATATCGGTTTTATATTCGACTGTGCTTCATAACTCTTCTTTCAAGATTCCTGCAAACAAAAACTTATATTCATCATATTGAGTATTATTAGTAAATCCATGACATAAATATGGTTTTCAATATAGAATTATCTATTTTTATAAATAACTTGTTCTGGCCCAGGAAAATCTTTAGGCATTTAAAATATTGATTTATAATATTCATTCATTATATTAGTATTATTTTCCTTAAAAATTACCTTGTAGTTTAATAGGTTTAAGATAGTTCAAAACATTCGTGACTATTAAAATTTTGACAAAACTGTGCAAATCCGCATAAAAACTTGTGTTTGTTTATGCAAAATAAGTTTTACATAGTCGAATTTGTCAATAAAAGGTGATTAAGAAATAAATCGGTTTCAGTCTTCACAAATAAGTTTATTCTTATTCTTTTTATTGTGTTTTATGTATAGGTTAACCAGAATATTGTTGGGCCTTGTGTGTAATTTAAGGAAAGCTGTCCAACCAATTGTTTGGCCATCCCAATATAGTTCAGGCTCTAAACAGGTTGAGCATGCACTTAAAGAATAACGAAATTTTACTTTTGATTATTGTTGGGAACATTTAGTAGATGTAAAAAATCTATGTTGCCACATTTCCAGAGTGGGCACAACACGGGGGACGCCCCCTAGAGGAAGTCGCACAGGAAACTGAATTGGCCTATATCATGTTATATATCATTTTAAAGGTCTTTGAATGTAGATTCAAATGCCACAAACCCGATCTCTAAAAGTCATTATAACACAAGTTATTGCATTTTGAAATTTCGGTAATATGCTTTTATGCAAAGTTGGGCTGCCTGCCATTTGTGGCTCAAACGTTCATTTGAGGTCGAGTTGGCGACATTGTTTTGAAATTTATTTGAATTCTATATATCTCCTCTTTATGAAGATTCTGAAAATTTGGTTAAATATTTTCTCTTAAATCACCATTTGCCATCTTCGTTTGCTGTCCGAAATAATATGATTACATTATGATTATCAGCCCGATTTGGGATAGCCCATGACATGTTTTGGAAAATATTCAACATTAGCTTCAGGATCATGTTTAACAGAAAGCAATGCCGCAAAGCTGACCTCAAATGAACGATCGAGTCAGAAATGGCAGGCAGTGAAACTTTGAATAAAAAGAAATTTTATAAATCTCAAAACTCAATAACTCGCGTTTTATTCGACCTTTATACGTCGGGTTTGTGGAATTTAAATCTAGTTCCAAAGACCTTTAAAATGATATACAACATAACATAGGCCAATACCGTTACCTCTACGTCTTCCTCTAGGGGGCGTCACCGGTGTTATGCCCACTCTAGAAATGTGGCAACATAGATTTCTTACATCTACTAAATGTTCCCAAGAAAAATCAAAAGTCAATTTCCGTGAGACTTATAGTGCATGCTCAACCTGTTCAGAGAATGGACTAACAATCAAACTCATGGCTTGTTAGAAAATCACAAGTCACGCATTACAACCGCTGTGCAGACAAGGCACCCCAAACTTCAAACTTTTAAACATTTAGTATGTACATTCTAAGTAGTTCGATTATGTAATGAATTCACGCTCCTCAGATGGTTTGTTAACCAACACAAATGTTTAAAATTTGTGTCAACTCGATAGATACATCCATCTCATTATCAGCACTGTTGGTGACGTCACATCAGCAGTGAGCAAATCACATGACCCAATCAGAACTGGTGGAGTGGAGAATTGGGAGCACAATAATGGTATTTGCGATCTGATTGAGGCATTGAACTTTGATGTGAACGGGACTATAACCGTCAATCTGCAAGGGTGATGAAGGGGGTGAGGAGGTTTGTGTTCAGGGTGGATTTTCGTCTACATTTGATTTACGTTACAAATTATGGCAAAATCATATTTTTATTTTTTAAATTTTTCCTTCAAAAGTTGGTGCTGTATTGACTGTTGATGCTATAAAACTGTAAATTTTGCCTTAAAAAATTTAGCTATTGAATTGGCTTTTAAGTAATCTCAAACCCTATTTCAAGATTGTAAAAATTAAACTCATGTGTTTATGGGAGGGGTCAGATATTATGCAACGGTGGCTCTCCGGGAAGAACTTAAAGAAACATACCTCTACATAAGACTTAATTTTGTCATTTTAATGTTGTTAGAATTTCATTTAATTACATGTCTAGTGATACCCTCAGACTGTAGAATAAATTACATCGAAATAGTAAGCGAATACATGTTTGAGTTTATCGTAAACGCTTCAACTCGAATGCCTGTATTTGTTGAAATACATTGATATAGCTGGTAGCTTACAACGCGTTTGCATACAAACTTGGTTTGCTCTACATGGGAGAATATGTTTGATTGTTTCAACTGTCAATAGACATGGATCGTCCTATAACGTTTTTCTTTGTTGTCAGATTTGTTTTTCTATTATCAAAATAATTGTATCGTGTATTCGATTTATGTTTAATATTATTTAACTCACTTTATATTCACCACTTGTTATTAATTACTCTTGCAATCGGGTCCTAAGTCAAAATATGAAACGATAAAAAACTTTGTTTTAAAGCTATGATTATTGCTTTCGTTACAAAGGTATTATCTTAGTGCATACGACAAACTATAAGCCACTTCATTTTCGAACTAGATCAGTTTTAAAAATTCAATTCATATTTTACATTGCATAAATTGCATAGGCCTACGGTAAACCATTATTTATGGAAAAATTTAATTAAAGTTGGCCTTTTACATGAAAATGACACTTTTTTTATTATGAAAAAACGCAAATTTAAGCTATTTTTGAGAGCTTAACAACAACATTGATCCGAGAAGGATTACAAAAATAAGGAAATCCTTAGCGCTGCCTTGTATTCTTAGTTTAATTAAGTAAAGAAGGATGTTCTTGCTTTGCCGTTGTTTGTTTGTTTAATTCGTTAAAAGAGATTAATGAGGTGTGTTTGTAAGCTTATTTTTCTTGCAAGGCGAAGACCTTATTGATAATAAATTACTTGAACTACTGTGTACATAAAAGAAATAATACTATTTAAAAATTATAATCCTCAAACCAATGATTTTTCATTGTAAAAATATTTGTAAAAACCAATTGAGCAAAGAACTAGATTAAACTATTTAACTGCTATGGTGGATAAAAAAACGGTTGTTAAGAATGGAAAAATGCAGTCAATTTCCTTTTAAATCAAGATGAAATACTTGACGTTCACGAAAAAGTCCGACCGTGATAAGTTAATGCCAAACCTTCCTATAATATATGTTTATTCAATGTTACACATGGAAAACATAATCACAAATTACAACATAGCATGGCGAAAGGGGTGGGGGGGGGGGACACAGCTATTAATTTCCCATCGGACTATTTTCATGAAACTTACTATAATAGCGGAAAGTGAACAGAAGAAATCAGCACAAAAACTTTTGGATATAATTTTATGTTAATATTAATCCATGCTTGCAGCTTATAACGTAGAAAAACTAATACTTTAATAGAATTTTCAACAAAAAGTCTTATGATTTTTTATTTATTCTCTATTTAGTTGAAAAATGTTCCCTTAGCACTAGCCCTTTTAAGTTCGATAATCAAATTATTAGTTCATATACCTCCTTTGGAATATGTGACTAATAGTTTTCTTCTAAGTATAAACTTCTTTGTAACTGCTACAAACTCTGCTACAACTACTGTTATAAAATAATGGTGGTAAGTTTTCTATTGTAATAGGAATTTAAAGTGGTGTTAATATTTGGAGTTTAATTATTATTTTTAAGAAGCTATTGCCGAATACTGCAAAAGGGTTGTGCTTAAAAAATATATTGAAAACAAAAAATATTATAAAAAATATGTTTTATTTGTAATTTCTTACCGATAATTATTTTTTGAATAGTTAATACAAACTTGTAGAATAAAACATTCAGAAAGGAAAAATGATACATTGTCTATAATGTTTCAGTGAGGTCCGCTACATTTGTAAGGACACAACATAAGTTGATGTTATGTAATTTTACTGTGCGCTGTGTGTAAATTCTTATCTTAGAGGGAAAATGAGACTAATATATCAAGCAAGTTATACACTGTACACTTTGTAGCTAATGTAAAATCCTGCACTGCTGTAAGGCTCATGTACCATGGAGGCTCGTAAGAATGAGTTATTTTTCTTAGGCTCTCTCATAATATCCCTTACTCTAACTTTTATTTATGCCATATACACAGTAGCTCCAAAACAACTAAGAAAACTATTGGTAAAAATATTGTATGTAGTGTAGGTTTCTTGTCTAACCATATTATATTCTATATTACACTAATTTTTCATAAGAATTAAAAAATTTAATTTGTTGTCGACATTTTTCTTTTTTATTCTTGAATTCTTGAATTGAAATTATCACAAGCTAACATTTCGATAACAAGAAAAGGGTCGAGGAGTCACGAGAACAGCCCCGATGAAAAGGCATTTATATGGTGTCTTCTTGTGACTCGAAGACAGGTTGGTAGTAACAATGAATGTGGAGGTATTCCGTGTTTTATAAAAAGTGTAGATAACTATGAAAACTGATTATCATATGATAATTTAAAGGTATTAAATTTCAATGGAAAGATATGAGTCATTTAGACTAAATATGAGCCCATTTAAAAATTAATATCAAACTGCTACATCGAATGTATCCGCAGTAGTTAGAACACCCAAAGAAATATTTTATGTACAATGTGTAATTCTAGTTAACGAATACTTCAACCAGTAGGTAGGAGATTAAACCGTAAAGTAACCAAGTTAACGTCCTGCTGGTGATAACTGCTCTGTAATGGGAACGTTCCGTGTGTGAGGATGATTCCACCCCGGGATGTCGTTGTGTCAGATTAAACTTGTATGTGTACTGCATATCTCACCTAGGTGGTGTAGGAGATTAAACCGTAAAGTAACCAAGTTCACGCCCCAGCTGGTGATAACTGCTCTGTAAATGGGAACGTTCCGTGTGTGAGGGTGATTCCACCCCGGGATGTCGTTGTTTCAGATTAAACTTGTATGTGTACTGCATATCTCACCCAGGTGGTGTAGGAGATTAAACCGTAAAGTAACCAAGTTAACGTCCCTGCCGGTGGTAACTGCACTGTAAATGAGACTGTTCTGTGTGTGAGGTTGATTCCATTCCGGGATGTCATTGTGTCATATTTAACTTGTATAGATGTGTACTGCATATCTCACCCAGGTGGTGTTAGAGATTCAATCGTAAAGTAACCAAGTCAACGTCCTGGCTTATGATAACTGATTTGTAATGGAAACGATTATTATGGGATGGCGATTACAATCCATTATACCGTTTTGTAGAATAAGAATATGAAAAAAACCTACAATTGAAATATTAATTTAATACATTCGAAATAATGCAGACGGTATATTTTTATGACTTATATTTTCTAGGCATATATATAAATGGATTTTCCTATTTAAAACCTGGACAGCTACAGATGTAAAAAATCTAATATTGCCTTGTTCCTTGTATTAATCTGAATCATTCTTTACTACGGAAAATTTAAACAATTTAGATTAAAAATACACTACCGATATTTGTTAGATGTTTTTCACGTATCATGTATAAGGTTACTTGGATATGGTTATTTTACGATTGTAAAAATTGCAATTAATTGCTAATTTATTTTAGATTATTTTGTTGATTTGGAGCTTTTGATTTATTTGTTTTCTCGTTTCCTTCTTTTTTTTATTTATTATCCTTAAATAGTTTGGATGTAATATATGCCTGCTTTGATTAATTTTGTAAATATTACATTATGTTGCATGTGTAAATCGATTTAAAAAAGTATTCCATATTATTATTAATTTTTAAAAGTGTTTAAAAAATCCCATTCATGTAATACGTTTATGGGATGAAGGATACAGCTGCATACGTTGCAACATATTGCCTGTTTAATTAAATGTTACGTTATGAACCATTTATGAGATTATATTATGCAGTAAACAGCATTACCGTCGCAAACTTCATTATTGTACAATATACTTGTAATAAATAAAAGGTACATCATAAAGATATAATTATATTTAACTAATCATGAAACTACGTAGAAATATCACTGCATATCTCTCAAGTAGATGAATTTACATTCAAATGTTTCAATTTGAACTCTGAGACTTTAACATTGAGACAGTAACGAAATTCGGTGAATATTTAAATTTGAATATAACTGAAGGGTGTGATACAAATTAAATTAAAGTGTAGTTTTTAAGTTACGAAGAACAGCTGATTCATTTTTCCAGGCTCATTAAGTAACAGCCCAAAAAGCAATCGAACATAAAAATCAGATAGTCAGATTTTCTGGATTATTAATAAGCATGTTTTGCAAGGACTGGAGTAAGTATTTTGTTTGGTAATGCTCTGTCGGTACTTTTCCACTAAAAGATGTGTTATTTTATCAACCTTTTAGACCCTTAACGATCTCTTAAACAATTACCAAACTTCCAATAATTAATAAAGATCCATTTGAGTTAGAAGATAATGATATTTAAAAAAAAGATCTTCTATATTAGATTATTTGTTAAAAGAACAACGTTAAATACAAAAATTAGCGAACTCGTCCTTTGTTGCTACATAGCTTTACTAAACTAATGTGTTAGATATTTTAGTAATTTTAACTAATTAAACATTTTGTAATGAACTTCTACACAAAGTATTTTTGAGTTAGTTTGAAGTAGGCCTACGCAAAACGGCTATGATAAACTAAAAATATTTTATAGCTTCAGTTTACGTTTAACAATTTGAATCCATTCAAAAACCATACAGAAACAAAAACAATACTCTGTTTGGCACAAGCTGTGCCTTTATGACGTCACAATGTACAAAGTAATGGACGGAATATTCAGTTGGGCTAGTTTGTGATCCGAGTCGGAGATTTTATCACTCAATCATGACAACGTGTCGCAGATGGACAAGACCGTTTGTTACTGGAAATAAATATATCAGTTGCATCCTATATCTATCGTTGTCCGTTAATATTGATAACTATATTATTCGTTAATAACTTTATTTGTCTTTTAACAAGATTTTAAATTTGAAAATGTTTATAAACTAGAAAACCAAGATTTCTAAAACTTTTACAGGCAAGGATGTAAGAAAGTTTTTTCCCCGTAACAATGCTTTTAATACGAATGTATTTACTATTTTTCCTCTAATATTTTTACGTATCTTAAAAAAATGTGTCTACCATATCTTAAATAATATCTTAAATCATGTATTGTAACCAAATCTATTCCTTACAAATATTTTTTTCACGCTAAAGAACTTAATATATTTGATAGTAGTGAAATTAAGTTTCCTTCTAAAAATACAATTATTTTATTTAATTTCACGATTGAAGAACATTCTTTACAATGAACTAAATAATAATCAGTATTTTACCACATTTATAACAAAACTAAAGTGATAATCAATAAGGATTGACATATAATGTATATAAAAAAATAAACTATTAAAGGGGTTAAAAATTAAATAAATTTATATTAATTAAAAAATAGTCTCAATAAATGTATACACGGAGCTGGAGCACATAAACGATGGGTGTTGTTGGTAGGTAGTTTGTTAGGTGGGAGTGGCTATGATGTGGTATCCTGACGTCGACATTGGGCATTGGTATAATCCTAGAGCACATAAACGGTGGGTGTTGTTGGTAGGTAATTTTTCAGGTGGGAGTGGCTATGATGTGGTATCCTGACGTCGACATTAGGCATTGGTGTAATCCTAGAGCACATAAACGGTGGGTGTTGTTGGTAGGTAATTTGTCAGGTGGGAGTGGCTATGATGTGGTATCCTGACGTCGACATTAGGGATTCGTGTAATCCTAGAGCACATAAACGGTGGGTGTTGTTGGTAGGTAATTTGTCAGGTGGGAGTGGCTATGATGGGGTATCCTGACGTCAACATTGGGGTTTGGTGTAATCCTAGAGCACATAAACGGTGGGTGTTGTTGGTAGGTAATTTGTCAGGTGGGAGTGGCTATGATGGGGTATCCTGACGTCAACATTGGGGTTTGGTGTAATCCTAGAGCACATAAACGGTGGGTGTCGTTGGTATGTAATTTGTCAGGTGGGAGTGGCTATGATGTGGTATCCTGACGTCGACATTAGGGATTCGTGTAATCCTAGAGCACATAAACGGTGGGTGTTGTTGGTAGGTAATTTGTCAGGTGGGAGTGGCTATGATGTGGTATCCTGACGTCGACATTAGGGATTCGTGTAATCCTAGAGCACATAAACGGTGGGTGTTGTTGGTAGGTAATTTGTCAGGTGGGAGTGGCTATGATTGGGTATCCTGACGTCAACATTGGGGTTTGGTGTAATCCTAGAGCACATAAACAGTGGGTGTTGTTGGTAGGTAATTTGTCAGGTGGGAGTGGCTATGATGTGGTATCCTGACGTCAACATTGGGGTTTGGTGTAATCCTAGAGCACATAGACAGTGGGTGTTGTTGGTAGGTAATTTGTCAGGTGGAAGTAGCTATGATGTGGTATCCTGACGTCGACATTAGGGATTCGTGTAATCCTAGAGCATATAAACGGTGGGTGTTGTTGGTAGGTAATTTGTCAGGTGGGAGTGGCTATGATGGGGTATCCTGACGTCAACATTGGGGTTTGGTGTAATCCTAGAGCACATAAAGAGTGGGTGTTGTTGGTAGGTAATTTGTCAGGTGGGATTGGCTATGATGTGGTATCCTGACGTCAACATTGGGGTTTGATGTAATCCTAGAGCACATAAACAGTGGGTGTTAATGGTAGGTAATTTGTCAGGTGGAAGTAGCTATGATGTGGTATCCTGACGTCGACATTAGGGATTCGTGTAATCCTAGAGCACATAAACGGTGGGTGTTGTTGGTAGGTGATTTGTCAGGTGGGAGTGGCTATGATGGGGTATCCTGACGTCAACATTGGGGTTTGGTGTAATCCTAGAGCACATAAACGGTGGGTGTTGTTGGTAGGTAATTTGTCAGGTGGGAGTGGCTATGATGGGGTATCCTGACGTCAACATTGGGGTTTGGTGTAATCCTAGAGCACATAAACGGTGGGTGTCGTTGGTAGGTAATTTGTCAGGTGGTAGTGGCTATGATGTGGTATCCTGACGTCGACATTAGGGATTCGTGTAATCCTAGAGCACATAAACGGTGGGTGTTGTTGGTAGGTAATTTGTCAGGTGGGAGTGGCTATGATGTGGTATCCTGACGTCGACATTAGGGATTCGTGTAATCCTAGAGCACATAAACGGTGGGTGTTGTTGGTAGGTAATTTGTCAGGTGGGAGTGGCTATGATGTGGTATCCTGACGTCGACATTAGGGATTCGTGTAATCCTAGAGCACATAAACGGTGGGTGTTGTTGGTAGGTAATTTGTCAGGTGGGAGTGGCTATGATGGGGTATCCTGACGTCAACATTGGGGTTTGGTGTAATCCTAGAGCACATAGACAGTGGGTGTTGTTGGTAGGTAATTTGTCAGGTGGAAGTAGCTATGATGTGGTATCCTGACGTCGACATTAGGGATTCGTGTAATCCTAGAGCATATAAACGGTGGGTGTTGTTGGTAGGTAATTTGTCAGGTGGGAGTGGCTATGATGGGGTATCCTGACGTCAACATTGGGGTTTGGTGTAATCCTAGAGCACATAAAGAGTGGGTGTTGTTGGTAGGTAATTTGTCAGGTGGGATTGGCTATGATGTGGTATCCTGACGTCAACATTGGGGTTTGGTGTAATCCTAGAGCATATAAACAGTGGGTGTTAATGGTAGGTAATTTGTCAGGTGGAAGTAGCTATGATGTGGTATCCTGACGTCGACATTAGGGATTCGTGTAATCCTAGAGCACATAAACGGTGGGTGTTGTTGGTAGGTAATTTGTCAGGTGGGAGTGGCTATGATGGGGTATCCTGACGTCAACAATGGGGTTTGGTGTAATCCTAGAGCACATAAACGGTGGGTGTTGTTGGTAGGTAATTTGTCAGGTGGGAGTGGCTATGATGGGGTATCCTGACGTCAACATTGGGGTTTGGTGTAATCCTAGAGCACATAAACGGTGGGTGTCGTTGGTAGGTAATTTGTCAGGTGGGAGTGGCTATGATGTGGTATCCTGACGTCGACTTTAGGGATTCGTGTAATCCTAGAGCACATAAACGGTGGGTGTTGTTGGTAGGTAATTTGTCAGGTGGGAGTGGCTATGATGTGGTATCCTGACGTCAACATTGGGGTTTGGTGTAATCCTAGAGCACATAAACAGTGGGTGTTAATGGTAGGTAATTTGTCAGGTGGAAGTAGCTATGATGTGGTATCCTGACGTCGACATTAGGGATTCGTGTAATCCTAGAGCACATAAACGGTGGGTGTTGTTGGTAGGTAATTTGTCAGGTGGGAGTGGCTATGATGGGGTATCCTGACGTCAACATTGGGGTTTGGTGTAATCCTAGAGCACATAAACGGTGGGTGTTGTTGGTAGGTAATTTGTCAGGTGGGAGTGGCTATGATGGGGTATCCTGACGTCAACATTGGGGTTTGGTGTAATCCTAGAGCACATAAACGGTGGGTGTCGTTGGTAGGTAATTTGTCAGGTGAGAGTGGCTATGATGTGGTATCCTGACGTCGACATTAGGGATTCGTGTAATCCTAGAGCACATAAACGGTGGGTGTTGTTGGTAGGTAATTTGTCAGGTGGGAGTGGCTATGATGTGGTATCCTGACGTCGACATTAGGGATTCGTGTAATCCTAGAGCACATAAACGGTGGGTGTTGTTGGTAGGTAATTTGTCAGGTGGGAGTGGCTATGATGTGGTATCCTGACGTCGACATTAGGGATTCGTGTAATCCTAGAGCACATAAACGGTGGGTGTTGATAGAAGGTAATTTGTCTGGTGGGAGTGGCTATGATGTGGTATCCTGACGTCAACATTGGGGATTCGTGTAATCCTACATCACACCCGTCTAAGTTGAGTCAAATTAGTCATAAAATAATGTGTATTTGGTTGTTGCGAGGGAGAATCTTAAACCCTTGTTTTAATCACTTCAGAATAGGGTCAGAAAAAATATATTTTCGTCCACCGAAGTGAAAAAAGGATCTTCAAGATTTAGGCGTTGAAAAGTGGATGAAAAGGTAAAAATCAGTGTTCTTTGATGTTTTGAATAAACATCAAAGCATAAAATATTAAAAAAAAAAAACTATTGTTAATAAAAAACTAACTAAAAAGTCTCGTAGAAGGTATACACATAGAAGTGTATTGAGTTTTTGCATAATGTAAAAAGCTTAAGATGTCACTTGTTAAAACTGAAAATAAAACGTTATCTTATAGCCAATAGTTTTCATAATATTCGGATTCTCTATCAGGGCAAGGTGTTATAGACACCCGGTGTTATATCTTTGAAAGTATGTCAAGTTAAACGCGAATAAAAAGGTATTAAAGTAGTTTAACTTAATGTAGTTTGATGTAAAGTTTTAAAGTAAAATGGGGGAAACTTTAGCAGCAGCGCTGCCACTGATGATTAAACACATAAACTCTGATAATATTACGCGTTGTCCGCCCCAACATTCGGCCAACGTCAATATTAGACTAGTAAAATCATACGATTGTGTGTGAAATAAAGTTGCTTATTTTTTGTAATTGTAAATTTTTATTTGGTATAATTGACAATTAGTTGCACTGAAAAGCATTACGTTGCTGTTATATGTTGTAGAGTTTAAAATTCTTGTGGTTTTAATAAGTATTTAGGGAAAATAAGACTTAACAATTAATAAATATAAAGGTTACCAAAAGAGACTTAGCCCCTCTCCCCAAAAAAGGTTAAAATAGATTGTAATTAAATGTTAAACATAGTGTTACTTTTAGTTTATTCGTGAGTTTAAGCTTAATGACTTTGGAAAATCTACCCATAGAGTAATCAAATAAAAACAACTTTGGTAAGCTCTTTGGGTTAAAAAAGCGTATTTTAAATTTACCGACGCTCAACGGTGAGATTTGATGCTACTAATTGCTTTTTAAGTCGATCTGTTCAAATAAAATATGAATCTTATCTCAATTTTTCACCTCTAAAATTGACGGACGTTTAATAGCCTATACCTTACTATTTTGTCCTAAGTTATCTTTAGACTGTATAATTCAAGCAATCTTATTTCTTTCATAAAACATAAATGATTCATGCAATATAATCAATAATCTAAGAATGATAGATGCAAATTTAAAAGTGTTTGATAGCACAAAATTTACAAAATAAACGGAAATTTTAAAAAATTTTAATTTTATTAAGTTTTTTTTTAAATTATTATTTTGTTTTAATCATATCTGGTGCAATATAATTATTCAAACCTGCCAACCGTACCCAACAAGTGGCCTTGAACAGCATATGTTCAACGGTAATGATAAATGGTTAGTATTATGACTCACAACACATCATTCCTCAGAGTTTTCAGTTTAGTTCTGATCTAAAGTAAACTGTGCACTGTGTCAACATGGACTGCATGGAGCGGGGTTGTGTTGTCGAGGATACCTTCAAACGTCACAGGTGGTGGAGAAGAGTGGATTGGAACAGGGTTATACTCTACTGTGGTGTTTTGTTTTTCATCTACGACTTGTCTTACTGTTTAATTTTCTATTTTTATGTAAAGTAAGTAATAAAGCTTAAAGAATTATTCTAACACTGTATAAGGATAACTGTTAACTCCTAAACCAGTTTCAAGCATAGATTAATCAATAATGCTTTTTTTAAATTCATAGATATAAATGTTAATTTCATCCAAAAATACAAAAATACTATCTATTTTAAGTTTATTTCCATTTTAGTCAATCCCATATTTAATTATCATCATCTCATTGAATACAGGTGATGAATAATGTTTGAAATGTTCACTCTTTGTGGCATAAATTAAGTTTTCCATTGAATTATAGTATTTGGACTAAATAAGTATGCCTTTTATTATAAGAATAAAATTATAAAAAAAGAGTTAACATTAGTCTGATTTAAAATTACACTTAAAACATAAGTCCAACAACTCTTTAGAGATGGTTAAAATTATCTTATCCATTAGGACTACTCTAACTTTAAAAGACCTACATAATATAAACAGTACAGACATTTTCTATACGATTAAAAGGAAAGATTAAATACTCGAATTATTTCCAAAACAAGTATACCATGAACTTCACTACTTTCCCATAAAAATTACTTCAACCCAATTTTTCTATTGGCAAATTAGCTTTATCACCAAAAACATACAAAGGACCAAGTGTCCAAATACCCTTTATGAATATCAAAATGTTATGTATTTGCCCCTGCAGAGCTCTCAACAGCAGCCCAGAGTTCCGCCTGGTGGTCTTCAAGACCAACGGCAAGTTCATGAAGCTGTACTACACCCTGCACTACTACTTGGGCGACCCGAGCCTGCATGAAGGTGACATCATCAGGTGGCAGCGGATGGGAGAGCTGTGACGTCATCGGGTGGCAGCGGACGGGAGAGCTGTGACGTCATCGGCTGGCAGCGGACGGGAGAACTGTGACGTCATCGGCTGGCAGCGGACGGGAGAACTGTGACGTCATCGGCTGGCAGCGGACGGGAGAACTGTGACGTCATCGGGTGGCAGCGGACGGGAGAGCTGTGACGTCATCGGGTGGCAGCGGACGGGAGAACTGTGACGTCATCGGCTGGCAGCGGACGGGAGAGCTGTGACGTCATCGGGTGGCAGCGGACGGGAGAGCTGTGACGTCATCGGGTGGCAGCGGACGGGAGAGCTGTGACGTCATCGGCTGGCAGCGGACGGGAGAACTGTGACGTCATCATGTGGAAGCGGACGGGAGAGCTGTGACGTCATCGGCTGGCAGCGGACGGGAGAACTGTGACGTCATCGGCTGGCAGCGGACGGGAGAGCTGTGACGTCATCGGGTGGCAGCGGACGGGAGAGCTGTGACGTCATCAGGTGGCAGCGGACGGGAGAGCTGTGACGTCATCGGGTGGCAGCGGACGGGAGAGCTGTGACGTCATCGGCTGGCAGCGGACGGGAGAACTGTGACGTCATCATGTGGAAGCGGACGGGAGAGCTGTGACGTCATCGGCTGGCAGCGGACGGGAGAACTGTAACGTCTTCAGGTGGCAACGGATGGGCGGACTTCGGCTGCATTTCTGTGAGATAACCATATTATATTACTCTGATATAAATCATTTTTTTTCAATAAAATATGTTGCATTGTAAAATTTTGTTAATTAGTTCCTATATTTACCCACTTCTTAAATTAGGCTCCTACATTGCTATTATTATTTCAAAATACTTTAGTTCGTTTTTTGTTTATTTTGAAACTAATACCGGATAGAAAAATTGGGTTTAAAATGACCTAAAGTACGAATAACACGGTTATTTCTGAAACACTGACATATTATGCACACAAAAAAGAATATTTGTTTGGTCAGCTTAGTTACAAACATCATCGAATACCCCTTGTCATCATGTGTAATCATTGAAATATGGACTGTACAATATTGTAAACTTGATCCATCTGTTGAAGCTATGAAATCGCAACGTAAAGTAACAATGTTAACGATCCTGCTGGTGATAAATGTTCCGTCCTGTCGCTGTTATTTTATTCCCGGTGTTATTGTATGACAGTAAACAATTATAAGCTGTATCAAAATGCATCATGTGGCACAAACAAGATAATTGAGAAATTCCTAATAAAACATAAAAAAGTGGAAAGAAAAGCAATGTTTAAGTAATGGTAAGGTTGAAAGGACAGTTAACTCTTTTTTAGGATAATATTGATTTAGTACATATGGTAAGTATATATATAAGGCATTCAAAATTAAGTTACCAGTTTAATTAGTGACGTTAAGGTTAAGTTGACCTTTGATGTCAAGAGCATTGTTAAATGCTGAGATAAAGCCTGTTTTACTACTCGAAGCTTGAAACTATTAACTATTTATTATTACCTACATTATATCTATTACAAAATGAACATGCTGGTCATGTCAAAGTTTTTTTTTACTATTAAAAATACAGTATATAATATACGTGCAGAACATAAACTCATAAAACATGAAACCAAAAATAAAATAATTGGATCTACGAAATTTCCACTAGTCAAAGAAATATTTATACATTCCTAATGCATTTGTACATACAGGGTGGAAGTAAAGTTCTAGGACAGTTAAATATTTTAAAAATAAAAAGATTTAGCTACAAAAATTGGAGCAAGTCATCGTGGGGCATGAAATACTATTTCAGAAGAAAATCTTCAATGCTTAAATCTTAAAATATTGAAAATGTTAAATCTTGAAATGTTTTGAATCTTGAAAATGTTAAATCTTAAAATCTTAAATAGGTTGATATGTACATCAGATTAAAGGTATTTTTGAATTGAGTACAATGACGTAAACCCGACCTAAAAAGGATGACCGGCTCAAAAATGGCATTCGATCAAACTTTGCATTTAAATAAAATTACTGAAAACAAAAAATCCTGTTTCCCTGACGACTTCAAATAGGGTCGTCCCTAAAGGAGTCTTGGGAAAAATCTTCAATTGGCCTACGTCATAGGATATACAATTGTAAGGGGATTTGCATTGTGAGAAATTTGCCTCAAACCCGACTTTAAAAGGTCGCGTCTATTGGAAGTTATTGCATTTTTTTTAAGCAAAATGATTTTAATGCAAAGTTTAATTGCCTGCCATTCTTGACTTGGTCTTCCTTTTTAGGTCGGGTTTTCAGCACTGTTCTCTATTCTAATAGACCTTTTATTATCAACCTATGCTTACAGTTAGAGTTTTCTTCTAATGCTTTTGGGCCGTCCCCCTGAAGAGGTATTGGACCACTGAATATGTGCTTAAATAATTTTTCATGCCCAGTATTTCGGGTCCAGGTTTTGTAGATATATCTTTTTTATTTTACAAAATATTCAACTGTCTCAGAGATGATGTCTCAATATTTGACTAAATATCTCAAAGTATTCCTTTAAAAATAAAAATATTGATAAACCATTGCCGTTTCATGTATGTAAAGTTTTGTGTGAATATCATAATGATTTGCTGGACTGAACCAAGTTAGGTAATAACTGGAAAACTTCTTATGTTTGTTTACCATTGTAATAAACCTGAAATTGACCTTTTTGAATAGTATCGCTGAATAAAGAGAAGCTTACACAAGCATAACATTTTAATATAAACAGAAAGTGTTTTGCGAAATGAATTTCCATATTGATTAAAACAAAAAAGGACGTTTCCAACCGAAAACAATTAAGTTTCTTTTGGTATGGGTCCAGAATGTACAATATGTTTGTACAGTGTAAAATAGAGGAAATAGAATAATATGAGTTCATTTTCAAAATTAGAATTTTTGTTTTATTCAGGTTGATTAAAGATTTTCGGTATGAAAATAATTGAAACTCAGTTCATTGAGTACTCCATACAAGTCATACTGCTATGTTTCAAAATATATAGACCTCTTTCAGACAATTGTGGTAAAAAGTCGTGAACTATAATCCTAATACTAAATGAAAATTTTTAATTGAGAAATAAACGGTTGAAAAACATTCTTTTTCCGATTTGAAGTTTACTTTCTTAATGCGTACTTGATGAGTATATCAAAATAAATTATGACAGAGACTCAATTTAGACTTTATGGATTTATTAAAAAATTAAAATTTAACTACAAAAAAAGTAATTATTTATTAAATTATTTCGGACATTTTCCATCACTGGTTAGTAAAACTAATAATCGATTACGTTTGATTAGTTTATACCATCTATTAAGTATACTGCTCAAGGAATATTCACTTGGAGAGATGCTTAATCTATGTTTATAATAACTTAAAACTACTAACTATCACAAACTACCAACAATTACAAATTACTACAACTATAAAATGCTAATTTCATTGTATTATTAGATTATTTTATTCTATTTTTACTAATCAGTGATAGAAAATGTAAGCAATAATTTACTAAAATATATCATGAACTCACCATCACCAACAATGAGCTTAAACGATGAATAAAAAGAGTGATACGAGGTTTAGAAACATTTACTTATCAGTTTCCTTGTACGCTAAATATTTACAAATTATATTTAATAGAAATCAAATTCAAATGAAGGGCCTACGAAGTCCCAACCATTTATTGATTTAGTTCATATTTCAGTTTGAATTGTACTTATTGTTATAGAAAGTTTTGAGATGGACAAAGTCAAAGAGTTAAACTCATGATGGAGCGCTGAAGTTTCTGAGTTGGTTCCAACGGGTGGACCTGACAAGGATCAATTTCATATGGATAGTTTCCACCAACCAGAAATCCCTCTGTGCTACAGACTGAATGATGCTTGAAACAAATCACAACCAAGTTTTACTTTTACTGGAAGGATTTAGTATCTGAATTGATATATGTTTGTATGTGTCGTTCTATACCTAAAGCAATGTTTATATTTAAGTAAATAAATCCCCATTTGGAAAGTTACAAAAAGATTTATACTGTGTGAATGACTAATATGATCAGTATAATAGCACAGCAAAAGCTACAAAAAAAAAAAAAAAAAAAAACGAAATTTATATATAAACATCCAATGATAGTGTTCCAGGTAACATTGATACTGAAAATACATTTGATCAAAATACAAGGAATTATCAGCTTACACTTAATAAGTAACTATGACAAAATGATGACCATAATACTATCAATACATATCATATAATTTAACGACTTCATAACTTACTTAAATCAATAACAATGACAAAGTGGGGAGATAATGATAATAATATTAACATTTATTAACATTTAACGTAG
Organism: Neoaliturus tenellus; assembly: GCA_030545055.2. NCBI lineage: Eukaryota > Metazoa > Arthropoda > Insecta > Hemiptera > Cicadellidae > Neoaliturus > Neoaliturus tenellus. The sequence continues at coordinate 98,647,787 of CM061536.1, read as the reverse complement.
TTGTGACATATGTCACTTAATAGACTCTTCCCCCGACCTCTGGTACATGCCTTGTAAACGAATCAAAACAGTAATGAACTCTTTATTTTTACTTAAAACTTCCATGTTTCCACAACTATACCATGACATATGAGAGATTATGATTTAGTACTAATCTAGCTATTATATACAGGGGTGTCCAGCTTCCACCTTTACAAACTTTTCCAGGTTATTAAGCATGCAAAAACAAACAGAAAAATCATATAAACATATCTCCGGAAATGCTTTGTTAAGCCGCTAGCCGCCATTTTGTTTTTTACACTTAAGAATTTTTATTTCCGTACCGGGTTGTTGTATGGAGTTCATATTTGGCACGTATCTTAATCACACCAATGCTCATTTTTAGAAATAATATTATTTTTTTCCGATGAATATTTTTAAAATGGCGGTCATTTAACATTTTTAAACTCAAATATCTCAAAAACCGTAAATTTTATAAAAATGTCACAAGACACAAAAAGGTTGACAAATTAAATTATATAAACAGTAACACCAAGTTTGTAAGGATCCAACAACAAATAAGGGAGTTATTGTGGTTTTCCTGTACAAAAACACTGATTTTGCACTATGATCAATGCCAATTTAGGTTATTTTAAGAGAAAAATCTCATTAAATCCGTTATTTGTTGTCGGATCCTTACCAACTTGGTATCACTGTTTAGATAATTTAATTTGTCAACTTTTTAGTGTCTAGTAAAATTTTTACAAAATTTACGGTTTTTGAGATATTTGAGTTTAAAAATTTAAAATGGCCGCCATTTTGAAAATATAAATCGGGAAAAAAATAATATTTTTTCTAAAAATGAGCATTGGTGTGATTAAGGTACATGCCAAATATGAGCTCCATACAACAACCCTTTACGGAAATAAAAATTCTTAAGTGTAAAAAACAAAATGGCGGCTAGCGGCTCAACGAAGCATTTCCGGACATATGTTTATATGATTTTTCTGTTTGTTTTGGCATGCTTAATAACCTGGAAAAGTTTGTAAAGGTGGAAGCTGGACACCCTGTATACTTATTTGTCTTTGACTTCAATACTTAGTCAGACGCAAAGAAAAAAAGCAGTAATATTTATTCAATTGATTTAATTGGTACAATAAACTCGTAGTTATAATAATTGTTCGCAATGTAAAGGTTGATCAACATTTTACTAAATTAAATCATTGGCACTTAAAAATGTGCAATACTTAATGAGTTACCATGTGAGAAACTTCTTGTTAACTGTTCTGGTTGATTGACGTTCAATGCTGTATATTGTATTTTCATACAATAGGAAACGATGGTCAAATCAATGTTTCACTGTCTTAAATTGCATATAAATCTTCCAACAGATAACGGTCTTTGAATATAGTATATTTTAATGTTTTTTTTTTCTGTCTAGCACTAAGGAAAATTATCCATATTATTGTACGCAATCGTTCCTGATTTATGATTGGATTAAATTTCCCAACAACCAATCTCCGATATTAATGGACCTATTCAACCACGAGGATAATGATATACTTTGGAAGACAATTTGTGTCTCTTCTTCACAATTTAAAACGAATGAGTAGGAAAATGAACTCATTATTGATCTTAGAACTGAATTATAAAACTGCCATACTATAACGGGATCTATTTACATTGGATGTAATAAATAATTTGTAATATTTATTTTTCTAACTATGTTGATGAGAATGAACAACGTAGATAAACAAAACGTTGATTTCAAAAGAATGCTGATGGAAAAATATTTGCTTTCTATTAGAACAATTTACTATGAGACTTTTGACTTAAAATAAAATATAGTCCTATTATTTAGCATAAAACTTTTTAGTTCAACAACATAGATTGTTAAAACTGACATTTTTAAGATTAAAGGTAAATTAAAACTTCTTAGTACTTAGATTTAGTTAAGTGTAGTAAGATAAGGTAACCTATTACAACGTTTTTCAATAATTTAAGCTCCCCAGAAGTTTGTTCTGATAAAATATAATCATTATGTTAAACGAATTCTTGTAGTCGTCATATTTAACTTTGTTGATAAGGAATAAATCTTATTTTACTCGTCCATTTTCGGTCCATATTATGTTTACATAGATAATTTTTTGAGATATAAAGTAACACATTTTTTTGTTACACACTTTGTATTATTTATTTTCACTTTGTATTATTGTATTGGTTTACCTAACTAATAAGTTTAAATAATATGATCAAATTGTTTTAACACTCGTTCAAAAAATATATAGTACAATTATTTTATCATGAGATCAATTAGTTTTAAGACGCTTACTTTATTGTTAGATTCATAAACGATATTTAAATTTAAACAATTTAAAAATTGTATATGATGTGGCATAGGTTAATGAAGTTTTATTCAAAATCTCTACCTAAGGGACGTCTAACAAGGTAGTCTTAGAGAAAACTTCTTTACCTTTTATCACATAATATATTAAACTTCTTTGAATTTAGAGTTTCAATGCAGAAGCCCGATGTCAAGAAATACAAAATTAAACAAGTTACTAAATTTTTAAGTTTTACCTTTCATATTTTTATGAAAAAATTTACTATCTACTATTTTCATCACTGTTGTCTAGAAAAAATATCTTATAAAACTATTTTTCTTATCTAAAAATGTCAATACTTTGTATATTATTTAGTGATGAAAGTTGCAATGTTCAAAATAAAACTAATAACTATTATAAATACTATGATTGGAAATAAATAATCCATTATTTTATTCGAATTGTGAAAACGTAATGTAATCTTAGTATAATAATCTATTTACTTTAACTTTTTTCTTTGTCTCCTCGTATAAATCAGTCAGTTATGTTACAAAACGTGTTCAGTTAGTTTATGTTAGATATTAATTAGAATATTTCTAATTATTATTATAATTATTTCAAATATTTTTAATATTTGAAATTGTATCAAAATAAAATCAAGTATTTCTTTAATATCTTTGAAACGTTTTACAGCCTATGTGAGTTCATTGAACTCATTTACAATGTGGTATCTTGTAGATTTACTTATATAAAGAGTGGATCATATTTTACATATATTTTTTTATTTGATGCTAAATACAAAAAGGCGCATTATTAATTAAATTTTAAATTCATTTTATGTAAAAACTATTTGAAAGGGAGTATGTAAAAACCAGTTACGATGCAACTTAACTGTTTTTAGCTTCCCGTGTTGCGTTGTTTTTGGGCCCATATGGAAATGTCCCCTTTGATAGCGCCTTTTATATTAAAGTTTCTTTTATGTAAAAACGCTCTTAGTGCTTTTAAAACCAGACAATTATATTTCACTCGTTTACTAACGCACATTAAATGTTTTAAGGCAGTTTAAAAAAACAGTTACCGAATTTTTAAATATAAATATTAGTTTTTGTTGCTTTAAAAAGAAAATGGTACATTGAAACGATTATATAACTAATTAAAGGAAAAGTAGAATATTTAATGATTTACTGAGCCAAGTGTATGCTAAAATATATAATGAAAAATAGGCAATAATTCCCTCCCTATTACATCAATTAAACTTTGATAATAGAGTACAAATTATTAGTTTAGGCAATAATTTACAATAGTTTACTAAATAAGAATCAAATATAAAAATGCGAAATGCATTCTCCAATTTATTTAAATGTTAGTGAAATTGGCTCATAAAGTAAGGATACTTTTAGTAGCAAAAATATGTTTTAAAATATTAGGCTATAATTTAACACCAAATTGTCTAACTATTATGAAAAATATGACAACATTACATAAAACACATCTTGCTGACTGACAGTATTGATAGACAGACGACGTTCCGACAACTTTCACCTAATACACATGCCCTGAAGACAAACCACTGGACAAAAGAAGCATACCAGTATTAAACCCTCAATTTTCATTTTCTATAAATTTCATGATTTTTTTTTCCTTTTTATGTAAGATATGTATTTTTATCAACCTTTCAAAAAGCAGTTCTTTAAAATAGACTAAATTTACAGCCCAATTAATTCATATTCCTTAAATTTTGATAAGATTAAATAAATAGCATTGAAAAGATGGTACCTATTAAAAACTAAGAAAAGCTCCATTAAACTGATGCTTTATTAGATGTTTTTATAATTAATTGGTATTAAACTTTTTTGGATGTCCACATTTATTATTGTTGCTTTATAATAACATAAATCGTTTCTTGTTGTTGGGCTAATGTTTCTATTTTCCTTTTCCCCTTACATCTTTCTATCACACTTAGTATTCCGAGGAAAGGGTTCCAAACCAATTGGAACGAGAACGGCTGGGCAGAGTTACTGCAAATGCACGATTCCACATAAGCCCTTATAGGGAAATACAACTTCCTGTGCACCTGCATACCAACAAATATCCTGTACCACAAATAATTTCCTCATTTTACGTTTTCAAATAGTATAAACATATAAATTTTATAATCGAACAAATACGATTAAAACTTTAGTAATAATAATCATTTTATTTTCATTGTAAGAGGACAATATTCAATAAAACTATATAAAATTGTTTTGTTTCCTAAAAAAGCATGAATTGGTAATAATAGTGCTTCTTGCATTGAACACTAGTATGAAATACAGACTTTATAATACAGGGTGTATAAAAAAAGAATCATCCGATTTTATAGGTTTATAATTTCAAAACTAATGATCATATGGCCATGGGGTTATTTTTATACTAAAGGATAACTAAACAGGTTTCTTACATACTATTTACAAGTGCTCAATATGGCCACCTTAGATGCACAGCACCTGTATAGGAAATACTCAAAGTGGTCCCACAGCTTAGCTTGCATGTCCTAAAGGGATTTGATGGCTGCTCTGATGCGATTCTGCAGTTCAACCAATGTTGTTGGAAGTGTACGGATATGAAAAGTGTCTTAACAAACCCCCAAAAAAAGAAATCAGAGACAGTAATGTAATGTGACCTTGGTGGCCAGTGATTAACGTGGAATCGCTAGGTCCAGTATGGCCGATCCATCTTTGTGGAAGCCTATCATTTAAAAACTCTCTCAAATTATTTTTTGTGTGGGTTTGTAAAAGACACTTTTTATATCCGTACACTTCCAACAACATTTGTTGAACTGCAGAATCGCATCAGCGCAGCTATCAAATCCACCCTCAAGACATTCTATCTAAGCTGTGGGACAAATTTAAGAATTTCCTATACAGGTGCTGTGCAACTAAGGGGGGCCATATTAAGCACTTGTAAATAGTATGTGAAAAAAAAACTTTTTGAGATATGATAGAGTATAAAAATAACCGCATGTCCATATGATCATTAGTTTTGAAATTATAAACCTATAAAATCGGACAATTCTTTTTTATACAAACTGTATATTTACAATAACATGAAATTAAATCCGGCTTGAATGTGATTATAAAAAATGTTGCCCAATACTATATATACCTCAACAAAATAAGCAAAACGGCTTTTTATTTCATCACCTTTAACATCAGATTTACGTATATTCATGGACTGAGCATTTGAGCGTAACACATAGGCTACATTCCTTTTTTAACAACTTTGACACATATTATTTCAAGTTGTATGCTTCAATACAGCTTATAACTGCTTATAATAATATTCGTTTCTCAACTCTTTATTCATTTATCTTCTATGCTATGCAAAATGTATATTTAAAAAGACATAACAAAATTATACTTTTCCCCTCAGCATGATCATGATTTGTGATACAATCAGGATTAAAAACTTAAATGTTGTGCAATTTCAACATTAGGATACTCAGTCGGCTTTAAAATTAAAAAAACATATTTTTCAATTATTCTTTAATTTAAAATATTTAAACTGTTTTAAACTATGGAATGTCTCAAATTGTTAAGGTGAAATATGGCACAATTAATCCCACTTGAATGAGAATCTTCTCTAGAATGATCTAATTACTTCTTCCGGACAGTTAACCCAGGCTTTATTGTGATTAACAAGCAACCCTGCTCCTCAGATTGTGTACTTCAAGGTATTTCAGAATTTTTAGCCATTAAATTTCTATTGAAATATTTTATAGTTCATTTTACTTTCTCCCCCTATACCATAGTATATGGAGAAAGTATTGTTTTCGTAAAAATTTTCCCAATAGTTTGATGATTTATATATCCATTTAGGAGCTCCCTATCCCCCTATAAATGTATATATTGAGAAAGTATTGGTTTCGTCAACATTTTAAAATTTGAGTCGTTGGTAAATTTATCCGTTTTGTTGCCCTCTGAGCCCAAAAAAGTGGGTTTCAGAGTGATGTCTGTGTGGATGTGTGTGTGTGTGTGTGTGTGTGTGTGTGTGTGTGTGTGTGTGTGTGTGTGTGTGTGTGTGTGTGTGTGTGTGTGTGTGTGTGTGTGTGTGTGTGTGTGTGTGTGTGTGTGTGTGTGTGTGTGTGTGTGTGTGTGTGTGTGTCAGGATGTAAACAGAGCAAGAGAAATGGTCCGATTTAAATGAAATTTGGTACATAGGTCCAAATCTACTATAATTCCTGGCGTTTTTTTTCATTTTTTTGAATTTTTTATTTTTAAGGGTAGTTTACTTCCAAAAACCCCCAAAAAACGTGAAAAATCAAAATTTCTCAAAAATATCTCTAACGCTTTCGATTAAAATGTTGTGGTTTATTAAGATTTAAATGTTGAATAAAATGACACCACCCGCATCTCCGGGAAAATGCGCGTTCAAAAGTTATAGAGCAAATTGTGTTTTAAAAAAACTCAATTTTTGGATGCAAAAACTCGTGCTCTTCACCTGGTGGCTATCCAACTGAGCCATCAAGACATTAATGTTTTTCGGCTTTTAACACCTTTTCATATTCTTGGGAGAAAGTATGTGTCAGTTATCTGATAGCGTTTATTTATTTAACCCTTTAAATTTTTGAATGTTTTATATTTTTATTTTATGCTTTATATATTATGTAAAAATTATAATATCCTACGTAATCAAATATTTAAACCAGAAAGACGTTTTAAAGTTATATTATCAGTGTTAAACTATAATAACAAATATTGGTCGTCAAGAAGTATATTATTGCCATTTTAGTTAATCATTGAAAATCGTTATATACACCAATTTTATAGCATGATATATACAAAATTAGTCTTATATTAAGTTACAACTACTATTGCCTAAGTTATTTTTATATTTTGTTATAAGATATCTAATGTTTTAATTGTTCAATCATCACGGTTTAATATTTAATTATATTGATAATATTGCAAAATAATTTACATTTATGGTAATAAAATTTCCATTACCTAATCAACAAAACGTATGGAAGTTCTTTGAAAGCTATATTGAAAAAAAATTACACACTTGCCAAAATGTGATGGCAGTAAAATGAAAATTGTAAAATTTTAAATGAAAAATAAAACGCGGTGGTTATAAGCACCGCAGCGCCGGCTGCCCCTCACCATCGGTACGGGCTGTATGTCGGCCGTCTGTTGCGAGGCGTTAGCGGAGTTTATGCGTTTAATCTGCAACAGCATTGCAGCGACTACGGTCGTTTTTGTATTTTATATTACAGCCTTGGTTCATTGAAGACTACATTACCTTGTTCACTAACAGGATTACAGGGCTTAAATATATTTTCCACTAGGTTTGTTTCAATAATCTTATTGCATTAAGCCTTTTTAAAGTAGAGGTAAGTAGAGGTAAGTAAGTGATAATGCGTTAACAATAGCTCGTTTATTAAATTAAAAAGTCAGAAATAAAATTTCGTGATTAGGAATACAATTCTAAAATAAAATGTTATATTTCACATCTTATCAATATTGAGTCTTTTTTTTTGTATTGTGTAAACTAATTAAAATAAACTGTAAGAAAACTATTTTTAAAATAAATAAATTTCGAAATGATGCATTGCATACAAGAACTAGACAGAATACTCCCCAGTTTATAAAAAAGAATAAACTCACAAACATTATCATTAAGATAATGGCTTCTTCACCAAATCTTAATAAATAGGTTTCTCATTTTCAAATAAAAAACATAATACACGGTTATATTTTTCGCAAAGCATTGTTAAATAGACGCTGATACTGTTTACCACTGTGATTTAAATATTCAGATGATGCCAACTTACTTTTTAATGCACACGATACTAATAATATCTTTATTGGTATTATCAAGTAATACATTATTATACTATAAATAATATTATATTATAAATACATGGAATTAACTTTAAAATTGTAGGTTTGAGAGAAATAACTTAAAAAATATTGTTTTGTATCGAATTGCTAACATAATAGTTTTTAAACAATTCTTAGTTAATTTCTGTAACAAAGCATCATCGGTGGTTTCAGCTCATACACGGATGATATGTCACAGTGGTCCAATATAGGGGACAGGTATCCGACCTACTCTACTCTTCGTCGCAGTACATTTGTCTAGTCAAAGCCACTTCTACTTGACAAACTGTTTGGCTGGCTCTCGACTATGGGAGTCAGCTTATTTGTTCCACTTTCAATAGTTTTGAAACGATTTTGGTGAACTTTTTCATTGCTTCAAAAGAAGATTTCTATAGTAAATAAAGAAAATGTTCTACAAATAAAAAGAAGTAGCAATAGATAAGCCGTTTTTGTGGAACATACTGCGATCGGATAAGGTAAGTTTTATTCTAATATATAATCTGTTAATTTCTCATGATCCCTACTGGCATTTTGTAAACCGTGAGAGTTAAAAATAAGTGTAAATGAGCAAAGTAGAGTGAAATTATGAGCTGAATAAAATGGTGGGTAAAATGATAGATTACTTTAGTTCGCGGTGCTGGCAAACCTTTTCACTACAAAATATATTTCCTTATAACTCAAAGGTGTCGTCCACCGAGCGGCGAGTGGTCCGAGCGGTGAACCACAAGTAGAAAAGGGTCAAATGGAATTTGCGGGGAATTCCTCCGTTCGGCAGGGAGAGCCTCCTGAACGGCTCTGAGTACAAGACCAGGTGACTCTGATCTATCTATATTTTATTTATTTCAACGGGAAACCCATTACATTGCAATAATCAATACATTATAATACACAATAAAAAAAAAAAAACAACAAGATAAATACTTAATATACAATTATAACAAGACGGTAAACTCAATTAATTGATAATATTTTGTACAATACTTTGATGCTGCAGTTCAAATAACAATATGAAGCAATAAATCTTATATAATAAAAGAGTGCATTTAAGGGTCTAGAGAGAGAACTAATGAACGGATCGAGGCGGTTTTGGTGTCAATGGATTTCTTATGACCCCTAGATGATAGGAAAAATATGGTATCCCTCGGAAAATGCCTTATAAAGCCGCAAAATGAGAATTAGACCTTATTTAGACCAATCAAAGACGTGATTTTGTCGATTTGTTTACTGCTCCAGGTGATTCATATCTTACATTGAAATTTGACACCACTGCTGCTTTACAAAGTGTTTTTGTAAACAAAACAGACAACTTTTCAATTCTATGATAATTGACAGATACAAATGAAATCAAGGACACGTAATGATGCAGTGTTTTTTAAAGCAGTAAAATAAATATTTAACAGCTGATGCTTTAATAAAATTTTGTTTGCTATACTATAAAGAGAGTTTATTTAATATAGATAATTGAATTTATGTATTTAAACTTACGAATTATTTATTAATATTTGTTTACACATATATTTTATAACTATCAACTAATGAACTTTATGTTTTGAAATATATAAAAATAATCTTTTGATTGTAAAATTCTCCCCAACAGTAATTAAATCCATTAGTTTTTGTTATAACTAAGTCATATAACATCCTTACATTCTTATTTTTCATAAATATGATTCTACATGTTTACCTGTTGGTATATTGTTCCCAATGATATAAACAATGGAGTACAAAAATTTGAAAATGCGGAACTATGAACTTCAAGAAATAAGTCTTAAAATATACAAGAAGAAATACAAAGAATAAGAAAAGGAGATGGAAATAAAGTAGAAACAAAAGAAGAAGATTAAACATTTTGAATAGTGTTTTAGTGAAGGTAAAAAACCTACTGTACGATTGACTTAGAGGACAATGCAGCAACGCTTAGTACACATAGGAATGTACTTCTATATCGTTGCGTGAAAAATTCAAGTCAGAACTTGAAAGCAAGGTTCAATTAGATGCATAAACACTTTGGGAGAGCCCCCAGAATGGTGCTCAGCGATAGTGGTGATATCAAAACCAATGGGAGTAGGGGTCTTTGGCCGAAGTAAGGGTGGAGCGGCAAAGAGCGGCAACCCCCCCCCCCCCCCCCCGAGACCACCCACGGCGGAACAGTAGAGGACTTTGGTACAACTGGTCCACTTTTTTTTTTTTTTTTTTTTTTTTTTGCTCATACAAATATTAACTCCCGCTTGCACCTGTGCTGACCACACACTTTGAAGACACTGAACTCTTTTAACATGCGATTGTGGAGAAGAAGGTGGGGCGAAGGTGGGGCGAAGGTGGGGCGAAGGTGGGGCAAAGGTGGGGAAAAAAGTAGTATGCTTTGGAGACATATAGCTCATGCTGAACTCTTTTAAAATGCAATGGTGGGAAAGAAGGTGGGGCGAAGGTGGGGCGAAGGTGGGGAAAAAGTAGTATGCTTTGGAGACATATAGCTCATGATGTGTGATGAAACTCTTTAAACATATGGTGCATGTACTTTCATATTGAACATTATTTTTACTTTAACTTTTGCACATAACACATTGTGTTACATAGCTATTTTTTCTTTTTTCTGTTTTTGTTTCATTTCAATTTATTTATGTATGCTTTTTTCTTTTCTGTACTTACAAATATAACTGAAAGTAAGGTTTTAAGGTTTAACAGTAATTTTCTACTACCTCTCAGACTTCCAATCGTAAGACAACTGACTCTGTGCAGCGCTTCATCGACTCTTCCACTGCTCACATCGATGCGATGATCAGAAGACTTCACTAAATTGTATAAACACTACTATTGTTTACCATTCACATCTATTGTCTACATTGTAAAATTTCTCTTGTGTGTATTGTAATATATTTTTCTTGTAATGAAAATTAGTACTTAACAAACATTAATCTTTTTGTTCCCATTCGTATGCAAGTTTCATTTTTGAACAGGCTCACTATCTTAAAGTCAAAGTGCATTTAGAAAGTCAGATAGTTTAACCTTTGTGCAGACTAGACATTTATAATTTACATTCAAAGACCAGAGGGTCTAGTAACTCAGTATTTCAAAAGAGTCTGATAGTTTAATCATTGCACAAATTTGACATAACAGTTCAAAGTGAAAAGAGCCTATTAGTTTAACCTTTGTGCAGACTCAACATTACATTTTTACTTTCAAATACCAGAGAGAGTCTAGTAACTTGTTATTTCAAAAGAGTCTGATACTTTTAGTATTTGTACACCTCTGTGCAGACTTGTCATTTATATTTTCTTTCAAAGTGAAAGAAGTTTGATGTATCAGTTTTTTTTTTTTTTTTTTTTTTTTTTTTTTTTTTTTTTTTACAAAAAAAGCAAAGAGTCTGACAGTGAATGATTTAAGACTAAGTGTGAAACCGGAAAATGAAAACAATAATATCAACACAAATGATTAGATTTATTGAAAAAATCTTATTACTAACATCAAGTGTATTGAAAAAAAAAATTAAATAGCATAAATATAACTTTATAAATTAGTAAAAAAAATTAAATTGTGCCATCACTAAAACTTTAAAGAAACAACAAAATAAATAAGCGTTCATATCACAGTCCATCACATTCCAACACAGTTCTAAGATCCGAACAACGCCTACCCGATCACACTCATGCGACATAAATTAAATCGTGTCTTCGTCCATCGGTGCAGGCAGAGCTGGAGGTAGCTTTGGTGCTCTGGGAGGAATGGCATAGTGCCCCCACGGAAGAGTGTTTATTCCATCCTCTGGCATCAAGTATCGTTTATCATCAAACGGAGCCAGAGATCTTTTTTTCACTACCACTGAATAAATCATATGGTATTTACTTTGAAAGCGATGATTTTCCGTACTCTTTGTCGTTCTGTTATGAAGACAATCGATGTAATCTTGTACGGTTAGATCACGCAGAGCGACGGCACGATTAACACCCTTTGCACGTTTGATGGGGGGAGGTGCGATGCAATCATCTTCCTCACCTTTATTATTACAAGTACACCTACCGAATGTCATACAATACAGTTTTGCCATCAATCCAACAAACATTTCGATGGCCACTCCACCGGCTTCATCCTTAAACTTTCCCAAGACCCTAGCGTTCCGTCCATCATAGCAAATGTGGGTCCTGGGATAGTTACTTGTGTCAAAATCATCCAGGTGTGTCAACATGTCACGGTAGACGTCTCTGGTACGGATCGCGTAGACTATCCCATCGGTGTCCATGTAGACCATTCTAATCCTTTCGATACCGTACCGCTCTACCATGTCATAGTGGAAACCGTACATCCATCGTTTACTATGGTCCAGAATGCACATTCCCGCGTATACAGGCTTGTTCAGTACGACTCGCACTTTGGCCATATGAAGCAATGCTAGGTTTTCGTTGTACCAAACACGATCATTGAAATTCGCTTTAGCTACATACTTAGTATACATTTTATGGGATGTGACTAGTTTTACGTTTAGGTGTTTTCTCACATTCTGGAGACTCATACCGTATACTGCATTGACCATCAATTTGAACATCTCCACTTCAAATTTATTGCTGGCCTGCTGTCTTAACTCAGTATTTAGCGTCACGTACGGTTTCAACCATGGTGACTGTTTGAAACGTAGAACTCTGTGGATTCGACGAACACGCAGCCCATTCTCTAACGCCTGTTGGAGATAGCGATAGTGAATTACATATTCCTCTTTGTCCGTCAGGGTAGCCATTAATTTCTTAGATGATCCAGCACCGCTATTGATTACTTGCTCCGATGTGTATGGAAGTTGATACGCTGGTGATTTTCTAACTTCTGGACAGAAGGGCAAGTCTCTGTGTTTATCGTGTAGAGCTTGATCTTTCGGGTACTCCAAGTCCACTTCCAATACGTACCCGTACTCGCCCTCCGCCGGTATGCTCGAGATGTCTAAACCGTCAATTTCCTGCTGTGTTAGCCACTCAAAATCTTTGTACGGAAGTGGTTCCGACATGGCCCATCCGTATAGGTTGTTAGCGTCATAATACATTAAAAATGTATCATTATCACTCTCTACGGAACCTCCATTTGTCGATGTGCACTGGCCGTTTCGATCATCGCGTCCTCTAGTGTATTTATTATTGGCGATGACGTGCCGAGTTACACATTGAGTCAGACCGCCTCGAATACCCTTCTCAAAAAATACATATTGATCCACATCTTGAAGGGTATCGAGCACCACACCAGTTTTGTACAGCATGACATCCCAGGCGTACGACGGAAGTGTAAGATAATGTGCAGGGTCGAGCTGGTAGTGCGTTAGACACATCTCCCTGAACCCCTCAAACACATCGGCCAATAGTAGCACATCGGTTCGTAAATATACATCTGAGTATTCACCAAGCGTGGTACAGTTGAATTTACGCCACACTTGTTGTGCATGTTCATAATCAACATCTGTTACTTCATCTCCGAATGCTTCTTTAGGTGGAAGTAGATCCTCGTTCAGAACCTCCTGTGAAGTGATGTATTCATAGGGGAAGACTCCTTTCCTGCGTAATAGTCGGAAATCACCATTGTCCGAGTATCTAGCTTTCATGATCTTCATTTTGTCATCAGGCAGGATGGACGCAAGAGTCGCTAATGATTTCGCCATCAGACGATACGAATCGACAAACTGCAGCTTGATGTTACTATGCTGACCGGGATATTTAAATCGTTTTGAAAATGTAATGTACTTTTCTTCCGTGTTGGCGAGTACTTCTACATCACCTTTGTCGATACCCAATTCTCTAACTATGAAATGCGCATCATAGTTTGATAAATTATGAAAATAGATGTTTATAGTTTCCTGCTCTCGGTTCTCGGGTCTGTGACGTGCATTCAAAACATCTCCAATCTTCTGTACGTCGTCCCGTACAGCGTTGATGAAGTGTTCAGAGGCATTCTCACCTCTGTATAGTCTCAATTTTGAATATGTGTTGCTAGTCGGATCATTGTCGTCACAATCACCATCGTTGACATTCCTGTGATTATCATGAATGTAGTACGCGTACGAGTATGGCACGTGGAGTGTCTTCACATTACTAGGAGCATTCTCGTTGTGATTTATATTAGCGCCTCTTGAAGTGGCTGGATCCCACGCTGGTGGATGTGACGTTGGTGTGGGATGAATAAGTTGATTTGCTTTAGTCGGAACGAGAGCACACTCAAAATCCGCATATATAGTGAATCGTGCTTTTTGTGTACGCTCGATGTGCTTAAACCGAATCTCTTTATCTTCAGATAAATCAGTCCTCAGAGGATCATGCGAAGAGCAGTAACGCTTGTGCTCCTCCAACCGTTCAGCTCCGGTGAGACCCAGTTTGTTCGGTCGGTTATCGAAATGTGCGAAACATCTCCTGCAAATGAACAAACGATGTCCGTGACGTGTCATCTGGCTGCCAACTAGCCTCTCAAAGTCTGAGATGTACGCATAGTGGGTGGTTCGCTCATCTGTTAGGAAGAGCAGATCATAGTGGTTCGGCAGCTCCTGATCCACTACGCGAAGCGGGAAGACATAGTGTTCTTCTTTGTTTTGTCGCTTCTTCTGCTTCTTCTTATCCAGACCGTACACATTAATGCTTACGCCGGGGTTGTTACGTTCAAACGTGCGGATTTTATCCAACCTTACTGGAAACTCCAGTCCATCAAAATTTAGATTGGAGCGTGTCCTGACCTCTGCTGTGAAATAATTTGTTGTGAGTTGATTACTAGGAGCATTTTGAATGAATTTACTTAGCATAGCATATTCAAAGCAACGTTCATCCGCATCGTTATACACATTTACCACGGCATGCTTCACGGTGATGTCACGAGGAAGGGGGATGAATGAGCTACCTCTGATAGGACTGTAGACATTAACTCTCACCTCCATGTCCAAAACCCTAACAAAGCTCCATCCCGAACCCTTCATCTCACATGTCTCCTTCTCCAGTAAAATTTTGTTGATGAATTGTTGACATATTTCATCTACATCACTTGTTTGGAGGATAGGGACATTTTTGGTCTTGAAGGCTCGCTTGCAAGTCTCACCATGAATATTTGCGAATTGACATTCGATCCAGAGATTAACCTTGATGGCGTGAACTATCAATAAAATCCGTCGCATGAGTGTGACAATCGATGTTCGCAATGAGTTGACAAACTCCTGGAGAGAAACAGTCTCATCAGCGGGCTCCGCAAGCCTGTACGTCTTCAAACGTCCGCGAAATCCTGTCTCGGTCTCCACGAAGCCATTTGGTGCCAAATCACTGGGAATGATGGAGGATCCGTTGTCGATGCCGTTCTTCTTGTCACAGACTGCTCCTACCAACGTTGTTGACGAGGGGACGGGCGCTGTGGTCGATGGGGCAGGCGTTGAGGGTTGGAATCCACCGATCTGCTCTGGCTGTTGGTTCACACGTACAGCTCTGCAGCGGAATCGGGCGTGGAACTGCATGTTATCCTTGCGATTGAAGAACCTTCCACATCCGCCACACGCATGGTCTGAAAAGTACATATAGTTGTAGTCACATGCATAATAATGGAAAAAGAAACAGTTTATAAACCAATATGAAAGTTCTGAATGTATAATGCAGTAGCCGAAATTAACTTAATATTAAAATTGGTTAAAAGTCTCTACATCAGAACCAATTTAGGAAATGAAGATGGAAGAACGCATCATTATTGTGAAATCAACTACTGCAAATTTTGTATCTGAAAAATATACCAGATGAACTTTTTGAAAAGTAAAAACAATCATTATTAGTTTGAAGTCAAAGAAAATGCATACCTGTTGTGCGAACTCCAACAGACGATGGGACTTGTGTTGGATCCGTAGCGTGCGATGGTTCCGGTCTCGAGTCGAGGTCAGGAGCGTTAGAGGAGCAGGGTCGCGGATCCGAAGGAGTGGAAGCGAAACCTATAACAAATGCACACATATGTGATTTCATCACAACATTTCGTATCTTAAAGCAGATTTATAAGGAGATATGATGAATATTGGGTAAGTGAATACTCGTACATTCCGTTCAATGGAGTTGTTTTGCTCGCTTTGAGAGTATTCGTAAAACTTTCACATCTTTAAGAACATATTTTCTTGAAGCGAATGCCTATGAATATCCATTTATTTGTGTGAATGATCAGTGTTACGGAGTTAGTGACTATAGCTAAAGTTCAAGGTATTATTTAAAATTTTACTAACCTGGTCTGAATGCGGGATTCATCGCTTGTTGGGGATGTGGGCGATGGCTGATGTCGATGTGACGACGAAGGGCATCATCCCTGGAGTATGTTTGACCACAATCTGGACAGTCAAATTTGACTCCCCCGTGGACGGATCGCACATGTCGACTCAAGTGATCCTTCTTCTTGTACGACTCACCGCACTCTCCACAACAGAAGCGACGTTCCACAGTGTTGTTCATGATCTACAAACAAATAACTCTACTTAGTATAATGTCTTCAGAGAAATTTTATGAAAAAAACTCAACGAATGTACTCAAATAAGTTTTACTAGTAGTTTACTAGTAGTAGTACTACTAGTTTTAATATTACAAGAAGCATTCTTCATAATTAACCCACACAACAAACAAGTGTAAAAGAGTTTCATTGCAGTCAATTTTCACACTAGTGACAAAACTATTAAAATCGTTTTGAAAGTAAATATTCTACTTCGCATTCAGGAATGTTTATCAATGCTTAAGAAGCTATGCATTATAGTTTATTAACATTCTTCTCTGTTAAACTACGCAACTAAGGTAAATTTAAAAGCGAGGAGAGTATGAATAAGTAAGTTTGATTTTCTATTATAATTTTACATATCGCAAAGTAAAACATGAAAATAATGTTATTAACTTTTCAGTTAGCACATGATAGAAAGAACGAAGAGATTTGACACAAATAAAATCCACATACATCATACGTATTTAAATATAGATAACTATTCTACATTACAAATACTACTTACATTTGAATTGATGAGTACCCAGGAGCAAGACAGTAGTACTATGGCACAGGGCGCAGCGGAGCACTGGAGCACTGGAAAACACGTCCGTTCACCTTGAAGTCTGGAGAGAGACTGAGCGAAGAAAGGCAGTAGCACTGGACCGCTGGAGCACTGGAGCACTGGAGAACACGTCCGGTCACCGTGAAGTCTGGAGAGAGACTGAGCGAAGAAAGGCACTAGCACTGGACCGCTGGAGCACTGGAGCACTGGAGAACACGTCCGGTCACCGTGAAGTCTGGAGAGAGACTGAAGGCAGCGGAGCTAACGGAGCAGTGGAGCACTGGAGCACTGGAGCACACGTCCGATCGCCGCGAAGTCTGGAGAGAGAGTGAACGAACAAATACAGACGCTGTGGGATGTGAAAATGGCGCGGGATCGTACATAGTATGCAGCGGCACGACAGGTGACCATCAACGGCTATACTCAATTTGAATCTCAGCGTATGCCTAGAGTGTAGAGGTTCATTGAAAATGAGTCAACGCGAGAGTGACAAAATTTTAGAACCAACTGCGGCTATTCGGGGGACGAGGCAGTGTTTTAATTTGTACGAAGTCACCCAACACATTTAGTTCAATATAGAGAAAGAGGTATGAGAACTCGAGGCGTAAGGATAACGTCTCGACACTATTGACTGCGGCTACACCGAACACCGCGCAAACAAAAATCAAGTTGGTGGCGTAGGAATACCGGCTGCCTGCCAAGCGCACTATGCATCGGCACGATAGGTGACCATCAACGACCATACTCAATTTGAATCTCAGCGTATGCCTAGAGTGTAGAGGCTCATTGGAAATGAGTTAACAACGCGAGAGTGACAAAATTTTAGAACCATCTGCGGCAATTCGGGGACAAGGCAGTGTTTTAAATTGTACGAAGTCACACATCACATTTAGTTCAATATAGAGAAAGAGGTATGAGAGCTCATTACACAAGATAACCACTTAAAGACACTTTTGCTTATGTCGAATCATTAGTCATCTATTTTGTGACTCATAAGCGTTTAACACATTAAATGAAGTCGCATGTCCCTTGCGCATCACTTCAAAGGAGTAAACATTGGTTGAAAGTTCAACCGCAGCATCACTTCACATGCAGCACACTCTTTTACATAGAAGCGAGTCGTGCGTAGAAAACCCAACGAAACATTATCAAATTGTTTTGACCACCTTAGATTGTCTCCTCGAACACATACACTGAACACGTGCGCTTATAAAAAAAAAAATCAAGATGGCGACGTAAGGATATCGCCTCGACAATGTGGACTGCTGCTACACCGAACACCGCGCAAACAAAAAATCAAGTTGGCGGCGTAGGAATACCGGTTGCCTGCCACGTACACTCAAGTGAAATGCGAGCATTCACATGGTTTCCAGAAATATTGAGGTTTAAAGAGGCCGGTTAAGGACACTTGATGCATGCCGCAAAAATGCGAGTGTTTGAATTTTACGCGCGGATAGAATGCGAGCGCGCGAACGGCATGCATCAAGTGTCCTTAACCGGCCTCTTTAAACCTCAATATTTCTGGAAACCATGTGAATGCTCGCATTTCACTTGAGTGTACGTGGCAGGCAACCGGTATTCCTACGCCGCCAACTTGATTTTTTGTTTGCGCGGTGTTCGGTGTAGCAGCAGTCCACATTGTCGAGGCGATATCCTTACGTCGCCATCTTGATTTTTTTTTTATAAGCGCACGTGTTCAGTGTATGTGTTCGAGGAGACAATCTAAGGTGGTCAAAACAATTTGATAATGTTTCGTTGGGTTTTCTACGCACGACTCGCTTCTATGTAAAAGAGTGTGCTGCATGTGAAGTGATGCTGCGGTTGAACTTTCAACCAATGTTTACTCCTTTGAAGTGATGCGCAAGGGACATGCGACTTCATTTAATGTGTTAAACGCTTATGAGTCACAAAATAGATGACTAATGATTCGACATAAGCAAAAGTGTCTTTAAGTGGTTATCTTGTGTAATGAGCTCTCATACCTCTTTCTCTATATTGAACTAAATGTGATGTGTGACTTCGTACAATTTAAAACACTGCCTTGTCCCCGAATTGCCGCAGATGGTTCTAAAATTTTGTCACTCTCGCGTTGTTAACTCATTTCCAATGAGCCTCTACACTCTAGGCATACGCTGAGATTCAAATTGAGTATGGTCGTTGATGGTCACCTATCGTGCCGATGCATAGTGCGCTTGGCAGGCAGCCGGTATTCCTACGCCACCAACTTGATTTTTGTTTGCGCGGTGTTCGGTGTAGCCGCAGTCAATAGTGTCGAGACGTTATCCTTACGCCTCGAGTTCTCATACCTCTTTCTCTATATTGAACTAAATGTGTTGGGTGACTTCGTACAAATTAAAACACTGCCTCGTCCCCCAAATAGCCGCAGTTGGTTCTAAAATTTTGTCACTCTCGCGTTGACTCATTTTCAATGAACCTCTACACTCTAGGCATACGCTGAGATTCAAATTGAGTATAGCCGTTGATGGTCACCTGTCGTGCCGCTGCATACTATGTACGATCCCGCGCCATTTTCACATCCCACAGCGTCTGTATTTGTTCGTTCACTCTCTCTCCAGACTTCGCGGCGATCGGACGTGTGCTCCAGTGCTCCAGTGCTCCACTGCTCCGTTAGCTCCGCTGCCTTCAGTCTCTCTCCAGACTTCACGGTGACCGGACGTGTTCTCCAGTGCTCCAGTGCTCCAGCGGTCCAGTGCTAGTGCCTTTCTTCGCTCAGTCTCTCTCCAGACTTCACGGTGACCGGACGTGTTCTCCAGTGCTCCAGTGCTCCAGCGGTCCAGTGCTACTGCCTTTCTTCGCTCAGTCTCTCTCCAGACTTCAAGGTGAACGGACGTGTTTTCCAGTGCTCCAGTGCTCCGCTGCGCCCTGTGCCATAGTACTACTGTCTTGCTCCTGGGTACTCATCAATTCAAATGTAAGTAGTATTTGTAATGTAGAATAGTTATCTATATTTAAATACGTATGATGTATGTGGATTTTATTTGTGTCAAATCTCTTCGTTCTTTCTATCATGTGCTAACTGAAAAGTTAATAACATTATTTTCATGTTTTACTTTGCGATATGTAAAATTATAATAGAAAATCAAACTTACTTATTCATACTCTCCTCGCTTTTAAATTTACCTTAGTTGCGTAGTTTAACAGAGAAGAATGTTAATAAACTATAATGCATAGCTTCTTAAGCATTGATAAACATTCCTGAATGCGAAGTAGAATATTTACTTTCAAAACGATTTTAATAGTTTTGTCACTAGTGTGAAAATTGACTGCAATGAAACTCTTTTACACTTGTTTGTTGTGTGGGTTAATTATGAAGAATGCTTCTTGTAATATTAAAACTAGTAGTACTACTACTAGTAAACTACTAGTAAAACTTATTTGAGTACATTCGTTGAGTTTTTTTCATAAAATTTCTCTGAAGACATTATACTAAGTAGAGTTATTTGTTTGTAGATCATGAACAACACTGTGGAACGTCGCTTCTGTTGTGGAGAGTGCGGTGAGTCGTACAAGAAGAAGGATCACTTGAGTCGACATGTGCGATCCGTCCACGGGGGAGTCAAATTTGACTGTCCAGATTGTGGTCAAACATACTCCAGGGATGATGCCCTTCGTCGTCACATCGACATCAGCCATCGCCCACATCCCCAACAAGCGATGAATCCCGCATTCAGACCAGGTTAGTAAAATTTTAAATAATACCTTGAACTTTAGCTATAGTCACTAACTCCGTAACACTGATCATTCACACAAATAAATGGATATTCATAGGCATTCGCTTCAAGAAAATATGTTCTTAAAGATGTGAAAGTTTTACGAATACTCTCAAAGCGAGCAAAACAACTCCATTGAACGGAATGTACGAGTATTCACTTACCCAATATTCATCATATCTCCTTATAAATCTGCTTTAAGATACGAAATGTTGTGATGAAATCACATATGTGTGCATTTGTTATAGGTTTCGCTTCCACTCCTTCGGATCCGCGACCCTGCTCCTCTAACGCTCCTGACCTCGACTCGAGACCGGAACCATCGCACGCTACGGATCCAACACAAGTCCCATCGTCTGTTGGAGTTCGCACAACAGGTATGCATTTTCTTTGACTTCAAACTAATAATGATTGTTTTTACTTTTCAAAAAGTTCATCTGGTATATTTTTCAGATACAAAATTTGCAGTAGTTGATTTCACAATAATGATGCGTTCTTCCATCTTCATTTCCTAAATTGGTTCTGATGTAGAGACTTTTAACCAATTTTAATATTAAGTTAATTTCGGCTACTGCATTATACATTC
Organism: Neoaliturus tenellus; assembly: GCA_030545055.2. Taxonomy (NCBI): domain Eukaryota; kingdom Metazoa; phylum Arthropoda; class Insecta; order Hemiptera; family Cicadellidae; genus Neoaliturus; species Neoaliturus tenellus. The sequence continues at coordinate 98,626,302 of CM061536.1, read as the reverse complement.
AGAACTTTCATATTGGTTTATAAACTGTTTCTTTTTCCATTATTATGCATGTGACTACAACTATATGTACTTTTCAGACCATGCGTGTGGCGGATGTGGAAGGTTCTTCAATCGCAAGGATAACATGCAGTTCCACGCCCGATTCCGCTGCAGAGCTGTACGTGTGAACCAACAGCCAGAGCAGATCGGTGGATTCCAACCCTCAACGCCTGCCCCATCGACCACAGCGCCCGTCCCCTCGTCAACAACGTTGGTAGGAGCAGTCTGTGACAAGAAGAACGGCATCGACAACGGATCCTCCATCATTCCCAGTGATTTGGCACCAAATGGCTTCGTGGAGACCGAGACAGGATTTCGCGGACGTTTGAAGACGTACAGGCTTGCGGAGCCCGCTGATGAGACTGTTTCTCTCCAGGAGTTTGTCAACTCATTGCGAACATCGATTGTCACACTCATGCGACGGATTTTATTGATAGTTCACGCCATCAAGGTTAATCTCTGGATCGAATGTCAATTCGCAAATATTCATGGTGAGACTTGCAAGCGAGCCTTCAAGACCAAAAATGTCCCTATCCTCCAAACAAGTGATGTAGATGAAATATGTCAACAATTCATCAACAAAATTTTACTGGAGAAGGAGACATGTGAGATGAAGGGTTCGGGATGGAGCTTTGTTAGGGTTTTGGACATGGAGGTGAGAGTTAATGTCTACAGTCCTATCAGAGGTAGCTCATTCATCCCCCTTCCTCGTGACATCACCGTGAAGCATGCCGTGGTAAATGTGTATAACGATGCGGATGAACGTTGCTTTGAATATGCTATGCTAAGTAAATTCATTCAAAATGCTCCTAGTAATCAACTCACAACAAATTATTTCACAGCAGAGGTCAGGACACGCTCCAATCTAAATTTTGATGGACTGGAGTTTCCAGTAAGGTTGGATAAAATCCGCACGTTTGAACGTAACAACCCCGGCGTAAGCATTAATGTGTACGGTCTGGATAAGAAGAAGCAGAAGAAGCGACAAAACAAAGAAGAACACTATGTCTTCCCGCTTCGCGTAGTGGATCAGGAGCTGCCGAACCACTATGATCTGCTCTTCCTAACAGATGAGCGAACCACCCACTATGCGTACATCTCAGACTTTGAGAGGCTAGTTGGCAGCCAGATGACACGTCACGGACATCGTTTGTTCATTTGCAGGAGATGTTTCGCACATTTCGATAACCGACCGAACAAACTGGGTCTCACCGGAGCTGAACGGTTGGAGGAGCACAAGCGTTACTGCTCTTCGCATGATCCTCTGAGGACTGATTTATCTGAAGATAAAGAGATTCGGTTTAAGCACATCGAGCGTACACAAAAAGCACGATTCACTATATATGCGGATTTTGAGTGTGCTCTCGTTCCGACTAAAGCAAATCAACTTATTCATCCCACACCAACGTCACATCCACCAGCGTGGGATCCAGCCACTTCAAGAGGCGCTAATATAAATCACAACGAGAATGCTCCTAGTAATGTGAAGACACTCCACGTGCCATACTCGTACGCGTACTACATTCATGATAATCACAGGAATGTCAACGATGGTGATTGTGACGACAATGATCCGACTAGCAACACATATTCAAAATTGAGACTATACAGAGGTGAGAATGCCTCTGAACACTTCATCAACGCTGTACGGGACGACGTACAGAAGATTGGAGATGTTTTGAATGCACGTCACAGACCCGAGAACCGAGAGCAGGAAACTATAAACATCTATTTTCATAATTTATCAAACTATGATGCGCATTTCATAGTTAGAGAATTGGGTATCGACAAAGGTGATGTAGAAGTACTCGCCAACACGGAAGAAAAGTACATTACATTTTCAAAACGATTTAAATATCCCGGTCAGCATAGTAACATCAAGCTGCAGTTTGTCGATTCGTATCGTCTGATGGCGAAATCATTAGCGACTCTTGCGTCCATCCTGCCTGATGACAAAATGAAGATCATGAAAGCTAGATACTCGGACAATGGTGATTTCCGACTATTACGCAGGAAAGGAGTCTTCCCCTATGAATACATCACTTCACAGGAGGTTCTGAACGAGGATCTACTTCCACCTAAAGAAGCATTCGGAGATGAAGTAACAGATGTTGATTATGAACATGCACAACAAGTGTGGCGTAAATTCAACTGTACCACGCTTGGTGAATACTCAGATGTATATTTACGAACCGATGTGCTACTATTGGCCGATGTGTTTGAGGGGTTCAGGGAGATGTGTCTAACGCACTACCAGCTCGACCCTGCACATTATCTTACACTTCCGTCGTACGCCTGGGATGTCATGCTGTACAAAACTGGTGTGGTGCTCGATACCCTTCAAGATGTGGATCAATATGTATTTTTTGAGAAGGGTATTCGAGGCGGTCTGACTCAATGTGTAACTCGGCACGTCATCGCCAATAATAAATACACTAGAGGACGCGATGATCGAAACGGCCAGTGCACATCGACAAATGGAGGTTCCGTAGAGAGTGATAATGATACATTTTTAATGTATTATGACGCTAACAACCTATACGGATGGGCCATGTCGGAACCACTTCCGTACAAAGATTTTGAGTGGCTAACACAGCAGGAAATTGACGGTTTAGACATCTCGAGCATACCGGCGGAGGGCGAGTACGGGTACGTATTGGAAGTGGACTTGGAGTACCCGAAAGATCAAGCTCTACACGATAAACACAGAGACTTGCCCTTCTGTCCAGAAGTTAGAAAATCACCAGCGTATCAACTTCCATACACATCGGAGCAAGTAATCAATAGCGGTGCTGGATCATCTAAGAAATTAATGGCTACCCTGACGGACAAAGAGGAATATGTAATTCACTATCGCTATCTCCAACAGGCGTTAGAGAATGGGCTGCGTGTTCGTCGAATCCACAGAGTTCTACGTTTCAAACAGTCACCATGGTTGAAACCGTACGTGACGCTAAATACTGAGTTAAGACAGCAGGCCAGCAATAAATTTGAAGTGGAGATGTTCAAATTGATGGTCAATGCAGTATACGGTATGAGTCTCCAGAATGTGAGAAAACACCTAAACGTAAAACTAGTCACATCCCATAAAATGTATACTAAGTATGTAGCTAAAGCGAATTTCAATGATCGTGTTTGGTACAACGAAAACCTAGCATTGCTTCATATGGCCAAAGTGCGAGTCGTACTGAACAAGCCTGTATACGCGGGAATGTGCATTCTGGACCATAGTAAACGATGGATGTACGGTTTCCACTATGACATGGTAGAGCGGTACGGTATCGAAAGGATTAGAATGGTCTACATGGACACCGATGGGATAGTCTACGCGATCCGTACCAGAGACGTCTACCGTGACATGTTGACACACCTGGATGATTTTGACACAAGTAACTATCCCAGGACCCACATTTGCTATGATGGACGGAACGCTAGGGTCTTGGGAAAGTTTAAGGATGAAGCCGGTGGAGTGGCCATCGAAATGTTTGTTGGATTGATGGCAAAACTGTATTGTATGACATTCGGTAGGTGTACTTGTAATAATAAAGGTGAGGAAGATGATTGCATCGCACCTCCCCCCATCAAACGTGCAAAGGGTGTTAATCGTGCCGTCGCTCTGCGTGATCTAACCGTACAAGATTACATCGATTGTCTTCATAACAGAACGACAAAGAGTACGGAAAATCATCGCTTTCAAAGTAAATACCATATGATTTATTCAGTGGTAGTGAAAAAAAGATCTCTGGCTCCGTTTGATGATAAACGATACTTGATGCCAGAGGATGGAATAAACACTCTTCCGTGGGGGCACTATGCCATTCCTCCCAGAGCACCAAAGCTACCTCCAGCTCTGCCTGCACCGATGGACGAAGACACGATTTAATTTATGTCGCATGAGTGTGATCGGGTAGGCGTTGTTCGGATCTTAGAACTGTGTTGGAATGTGATGGACTGTGATATGAACGCTTATTTATTTTGTTGTTTCTTTAAAGTTTTAGTGATGGCACAATTTAATTTTTTTTACTAATTTATAAAGTTATATTTATGCTATTTAATTTTTTTTTTCAATACACTTGATGTTAGTAATAAGATTTTTTCAATAAATCTAATCATTTGTGTTGATATTATTGTTTTCATTTTCCGGTTTCACACTTAGTCTTAAATCATTCACTGTCAGACTCTTTGCTTTTTTTGTAAAAAAAAAAAAAAAAAAAAAAAAAAAAAAAAAAAAAAAAAAAAAACTGATACATCAAACTTCTTTCACTTTGAAAGAAAATATAAATGACAAGTCTGCACAGAGGTGTACAAATACTAAAAGTATCAGACTCTTTTGAAATAACAAGTTACTAGACTCTCTCTGGTATTTGAAAGTAAAAATGTAATGTTGAGTCTGCACAAAGGTTAAACTAATAGGCTCTTTTCACTTTGAACTGTTATGTCAAATTTGTGCAATGATTAAACTATCAGACTCTTTTGAAATACTGAGTTACTAGACCCTCTGGTCTTTGAATGTAAATTATAAATGTCTAGTCTGCACAAAGGTTAAACTATCTGACTTTCTAAATGCACTTTGACTTTAAGATAGTGAGCCTGTTCAAAAATGAAACTTGCATACGAATGGGAACAAAAAGATTAATGTTTGTTAAGTACTAATTTTCATTACAAGAAAAATATATTACAATACACACAAGAGAAATTTTACAATGTAGACAATAGATGTGAATGGTAAACAATAGTAGTGTTTATACAATTTAGTGAAGTCTTCTGATCATCGCATCGATGTGAGCAGTGGAAGAGTCGATGAAGCGCTGCACAGAGTCAGTTGTCTTACGATTGGAAGTCTGAGAGGTAGTAGAAAATTACTGTTAAACCTTAAAACCTTACTTTCAGTTATATTTGTAAGTACAGAAAAGAAAAAAGCATACATAAATAAATTGAAATGAAACAAAAACAGAAAAAAGAAAAAATAGCTATGTAACACAATGTGTTATGTGCAAAAGTTAAAGTAAAAATAATGTTCAATATGAAAGTACATGCACCATATGTTTAAAGAGTTTCATCACACATCATGAGCTATATGTCTCCAAAGCATACTACTTTTTCCCCACCTTCGCCCCACCTTCGCCCCACCTTCTTTCCCACCATTGCATTTTAAAAGAGTTCAGCATGAGCTATATGTCTCCAAAGCATACTACTTTTTTCCCCACCTTTGCCCCACCTTCGCCCCACCTTCGCCCCACCTTCGCCCCACCTTCTTCTCCACAATCGCATGTTAAAAGAGTTCAGTGTCTTCAAAGTGTGTGGTCAGCACAGGTGCAAGCGGGAGTTAATATTTGTATGAGCAAAAAAAAAAAAAAAAAAAAAAAAAAAAAAAAAAAAAAAAAAGTGGACCAGTTGTACCAAAGTCCTCTACTGTTCCGCCGTGGGTGGTCTCGGGGGGGGGGGTTGCCGCTCTTTGCCGCTCCACCCTTACTTCGGCCAAAGACCCCTACTAATGGGGATGTTAGATTCTGCGTGGATCTAACAAAATTAAACAAGAACGTAAGTAGGCAAAAATGCTAGGTGTTGAATTGTTGAATACACACTTAATCAAATTGGTAAATCTCGAGTGTTTAACAAATAAGATACAAATTTCGTATTCTGGCAAATTAAATGGACTCTGAGTCAGCGAAATTATACCAATAAGTTGGCCATAGAACTGGAATGGAATAAATAGAAATACAATTAAAATACCTTTAGTAATTATCTTTTTTTAAGTCTCATAAGCTTACTGTATTGTAAAACCATATAGTAAGTATTATAAACTATTTAAACTTATAAACTATTAATGATATACTAGAGATCGCCTCCTGATTGAAATTAGACCAAAATTTTAGTTCATCTGGACCCAAGAAGTTTAAAAACATTTTATAACTGAAACATCTGCTCTTCCTGTTTTTTAGCAGTTGTTTTTACAACAGCTGTCTAATGGTTCAATCAATTTTCCTTCCTCCAAAAAATTAACATTGAAACTTTGAAAGCCTGTAGGGCGCAACCTCGGGGGCCGATGTGAATCAAAATACCATTCTGCTCATCTACAAGACACTACCTTTCAAACGGTATGCGCGGGTTTCTTTTACGTCTCTCACAAGCTGAGAAAAAAAGGAGGAAAAGAAACATTCTTGCCTATTAATATATGGATAACTGTTTACATTGCTAAAGAAATGGGAAAATAATTTTAGTTTTAATACTATGTTATATGTGTATTAATAAATTCTGTCACCATTTTTAAACGTAAACATCAAATTCATGAATAATCATCATGAAAATTACCCGTCATTTTTGACGGGCTGTTTGCTAGTTAGTGATAATTATCAGCAAATTACTACAATGATGATGCCGCTATAATAGTAAAAAAAAACTCAACAATCTAACAATAACAATAAATATAGTACCAACAATACACTCGCTATTTCTGTGCCTTTACATTAGGTCACGAATACAGTAAATATAAGGTACTGGAGAGTATAATTTTACTGATTATGGATAGCGATGAGTTAATTATAAAATTAAGCGCGTTAAATTCGTATAATTATTATAATAAATGTAATAAGTATTGTAGAGTTAGTTAAGTGGAAGTTGTGTTTGAGAATGTAACTCTCGCCTTATTTGTCTGACCAATTTTGTTATTAAAGTTAAGTGTTATTTTGTTATTTACCACGTACACACTACAGTAGCAGAGACGTGGCGGGGATGGCGCTACTGTAGTGCCTTACAAAAAAGTGGGCACGCAATCCTGGCTGGCACTAACCTTTGAAATATTAGTCAACGCCAATTAATTTATTAATAAAGTTTAATAAATAAAAGTATATATTGACTAACTTTTAACAATAAGACCCTATGCGTCTTGTGTGAATTGGCATTTACAGTGTATTGCATTTACTGTATTAGTGAACTGATGTAAAGACACTGAAAATGCGAGTGTAATGCGGAAAACTGATGTACTGACATATATAGGTCAGTCGTATGAGAGGTGTTGTACTCAGAGCCTTTCATGAGGTTCTCCCTGCCGAAGGGAGGAATTCCCCGCAAATTCCATTTGACCCTTTTCTACCTAAGGTTCGCCGCTCGGACCACGTAACCAACTCAAATGTTTTTGAAGACAAGAAAAAATTAAGGAAAAGCTGAATTTAATTTAAATTTAATTAACTGAAACCTTTTCTATTGAAAACGAAGTTTTGAGCACGTAATTTAAACTGGGGGCGTGTCTGTGGTTTTTACCCATAATTTTATTTAGCTCACAATTTTTACTATTTTTATAATTTAACCTCATTTTTCTCTATAACCTTATTCCAATAAAAAAATAAAAACATTAATACAACAAATAAACACATAATATGTTGCCAATAACTCTTTTGCTTTTAAAAACTTGTATGATTTATTAAAATTTGAAATTTGAATACGAATGTATAACAAGATCCTTTCCGTCGAACATCTCAAATATAAAGGGCATTAACAGACAGAAGTGACCAGTATCTATATTTTATGCATTACAAAATAAATAGTAATTCAATTGACTCATAATAAAAAGACAAATTATTGTTGCTGTGTTTATTGTGTGCCCAACTAAATAGTAAACCCAAGTATACTAGTATTAGCAACGTTACGTACTGTAAAAACACCTCAAATGAACATTTTTCTCCTATTGCTCTAAAACGTTATTTAAGTTATAGAAATGATGTACCGAAAACAGCTGATGAATCCTAGTATGATGAAAATGCTTTTCTTCACTCTCCAGGCTGACCATGAATGATGAAAAAGTAAAGTGTATAATGATATAAATGTTGTAAAAGGAGGAAATCTCAATATAAATTGACTGAATATTACAAATACGGGGTAAGTAATGATAAAATACAGCATACATTACATTGTGTTATGATACTTGTGTGTACTTAACGTAATAGGACTCTACTGAAGCGGAACGTTTATTGTATACAGAGTAACATAGGGCGATGCAGCAGGTGTGTACCACTGGACCTCAAAGAGGCATCAGACAGATTAACTAACACATATAGTGAACTCACTTAATTGTATTCGCGTTCTAATGACACTGGTGATAAATTCAAAATAGTTTACCAAGAAAATTGAAAACAAACATTGTAACTATAGGAAATATTTGTATTGCAAATTCTTAGGAGTATATTTATTGACTGTAATGAACAATCAATGATATAAATTATATTTACGTTATGAATTGTCGAAAGGAAAATAACAAGTAAATAAGTAGTGTAACTCTTGTGACTACGATCAAAGAGCATCACAATCAATGTGAAAACATAAATTTAATAAAAAGTTCAAAGCTTAAGCAGGACTGGGGAAAACATTACAGCAGTTTACATTTACAACAGTCCTGAGTCATCTGGTGTGAGTCGGTGGCGTAGTGGTTAGCGCCTCGGACTTCGGGACCATGACAGCGATGTCGTGGGTTCGAATTCGCGTTCTGTCAGTGACTTTAATCAGTACCATTCACCTTGTACTGTAGCGGCTCACCCCTTCTTTGTCTTATACGATCCACGCACAGATCAATAGTCTATGTGGACGGGGCAAAGTAAGGCAAAAAGAGGTCCGCCAACCTCTTACAAAATCTTCACTTTTGGCGCGGTCGGCTATGTAAACCAGACGCTTTTGGGCAAAAAATTCTACTTTATTCCCCTGTTTTGAACTTTGTATTTAACCGATCTTCCTTAAACTTTGTAATAATGTATTTGAATAGTTACATTAGATCTCTAATACCTAAAAAGTTTGAAAATATGAAAATAAAACTCTCAGCCATGATGAAAAGTTAGTTAATTTTCCTTACATTTAAGTTTTTTTTTTTTTATTAGGAACCTAGATCCATCCTCAAATTACAAGAAAACATATTTCTTCAACGATAGATATTAAAAAACACCGTCAGAAAAAGGGAAATTTAGAGGGAATTTTTAGTGATTTCACAGGGCCCACGATGGTTCTTAAAAAGAAGTAAGCCTTTTTAGGAAGAGCATTGCGTTTTTAAAACAAAAACAGACATATAGGAGAAAAAGTCTATAAAAAAGTAATACATAACATTTGTAAAAGCTTTTTTTATTGCAACAAAACATTGACCAAACGCAACTCCATTTAAATGTTTTTAAGTTATATGTATCTATATGTCCATTATATGTATCTAAAAATTGCTAGACTGAGAAGGAGTTAGCAGATGTGTACTTTGCTACCTTGCTACTTGATCAACGGGACCTCAGCCATAAGGCAACAATGATGACCTCACCAGGGGGTGATAATTTTACACCTTTGTTTGTCTTGTATATTTGTATAATAATAGCTATTTGATTGACCTTAATATTTCTTACATTATACTCTTTTTAAATGGGGACATTTCAAGTCTATCAATCCAGTTTAAATTATAGTTTTAAATATATGTTTTAATCCGTAGGCCCCTACTATAAAATAAGATTTGTTCAACCTACTAATTTTATTAAACATTGTCAAATGCGGTACTGTAATGGCTTTATTACTATGTTAATATGTTTATTAACATATTATGTGTACTATGCAATGTTTATTAATTTTATGTTAATATTACGTAATACATTGCATTAGCATTTTAATTATAGAACTATCTTGGTTCCGAAAGGTTTGGAAAAGTTATTACAGGGGATTAGTAAGGTGATGATACATTGCTAGGTTAAGATGAAGCATACTTATTAAAAAATAAGCTATACAAAAATAAACTGTTGTTTAAAGGTAAATAATTAAGATGGATTATAAGAAGGTACAGTTGATCATGTTGTGTTTAAAAATCAAATAACCTTATACATCAATTAAACTTCTTTATAATTGCATTGACCATAAAATATTAATATAATACAGAAAATATATTTTTAATATTTTTCAAATACGGTACTTAAAAAGCATGGTGATATTTTTCTTGTTTTATGACTTATTTTGATTACAGAATTATACCGATATCAATTATGTAAATAAATGTATATAAAAAAATATGACAGAAAAGTTGCAAAGAAATAAAAATTTGTTGTTTATAAACCAAGTCATAATTATTGTATTTCAATTCATCGGTGTTTTCTTTAAACAAACATTTAAAATATTAGTGAAAAATGTAGTGATACACAACCAGATCCCCGATGATTGGCGAAGGGCCGGCGAGAGATCCCGAGTGTTTGGTTTGAATGCGGATGCGCTTTTGTCGCTAATGTTTTTGAGCTAATGTTAAGTTACCAACTTATTTTGAAACGTACACGACGTCACATGTATAGGCTCCTCGTGTTCTTAGACTAGAAATTATTTAAAACATGGACCACATTCAAAACAGTGTGCTATTGATGTTTTGTTTATTGGTTAACTGATTAAGCCCGTCAATGCAACCGTAAATCCCTCGACCGTTTTTACAATCTAGGGTATAAACTTTCTCCCCTTGTTGCGAAATACGGTTCAGAAGCCATTGAAATAAAACATCTAATGACTCCAAGGTAAACTTAATAACAAGAAATTAGGAAACTTTATTCCTAAGTTAAATATATACAGGGTGTCCTTGAACCCTTTACCAACGTTTTAGTCTATTAATATTAATCCAAATACAAGCCAAAGTAACACATTAAAAATTTCCAAATCTCCTTAATTAACCACTCAGCCACCATTTTTTATTTTTAAAGAAATATTTTTAAATCAAGAATGGTTTGTTTTATTAAAACGAAACTTGGTAAACATAGTTTTAGGGCAAAGGTTCAACTGAAAAAGAAATTATAACTTTTACAATTAATCTTTTTTTAATGGGGGCTGTTTAAAGTTTTTAACTTTAAGAACATAAAAACTATATAGGGTGGCAAATTTTACGTTCTATGTTGTTATGTGTTTTAAAAATATTTAATTTAAAATCTACTGAAGCACAAATGCGGAAATCGGTTCATAAATAAGCAATATAGAATCATTTAAATCTAAGCGGGTTACCGAGCGAAAAACGCGGTTATAGCGCAAGTTCCAGTGTTTCATACCCAAACTGCTCCTGTTGAAGTATTACGGCCAGAACTAGCCTCAATTCAATCTCTCTATCTTTCTTCCTTGTAAACCAATTTCTATAATTTTTCCATCGTAAGATTTCAAATAAAATTGTATAAAAACACATAATAACATAAATTTTTTCCATATATAGTTTTTATGCAGTTTAAGGTTAAAGATTTTAAACAGTCGCCTTTTGAAAATTAGAGTCATAAAAATGTATTATTTTTCCTCAATTAGAAATTTGCATTAAAAAGCTATAAAGGGTCTACCCATTTTCAACTAATTACAACAAATCGTCCTTAAATTAAAAATTATTCTTTGAAAATACAAAATGGTGGAGGTATTGTTAAATATGGAGTTTTAGACATTTTTAATATGATATTTTGGCTTGTATTTAGGACAGGAATAATACCCTAAGAGGTTGTTTGAGAGTTCAGGGACACCCTGTATTTAGTCATAGTTATTGGAGTGTAAAGGTAACTGAAATGGCGTGTGTAATATTTGAGATCCCAGGTGATTGATGAAGGGATTGAAAACTATCCAAGATAACGGATTTGCGTTTGAAAGTGAATGTATTATTGACGTCATGAATCTATCACAATGCATTTACTTGGTGATGCAATAAAATAAACACTTATGTAAAAGAATAACATATAAAAAGACTATATTTCTATATTTCCACTAAAAAACTTTTTAGCTTTAATACTTGATTTTAGTTTTGATTACCAAAAGCATTTGCAAAAGCATGCTAATTATAGCATTTGCCAAAAGCATTGCAACAGACATAAAGAAAACTTAACTAAATGTATATTGGTGTAATAACATAAATATACAGATGTCCCGGAATTCTCTGGATCCCTTTTGTATATTTGTTCTTTGCATCGAGACAAGAAAAAACATTATACAAATAGAGGTCTAAAAGGCTACGTTCAGCCGCTAGCCGCCATTTTGTTTTATACACATAATAAATTTTATTTCCGTAACGGATGATCGCATTAAGTTCATATTTGGTATGAACCTTTATCATACCAATGCCCATTTTGAAGAAAAAAATTATTTTTTACACTGTATATTTTCAAAATGGCGGCCAATTTAATTTTTCAAACTCATATCAGAAAATCGGGAAATTTTATAAAAATTGTACAAGACACAAAAAAGTTGCCAAGTTGAATTATAGGATCTGACAACAAATAACGGAGTTATTGCGATTCTTCTCCAATAAAAACATTGATTTTGCATTATAATTAATGCAAATTAAAGTCATTTTAACAGAAAAATCACTTGTGTCTGTAATCGAAGCAAAATTTGGACTAGCTGAAAAATGTAATCATTCAAGATATTACTGTCATCACTGCGGAAATTTTAATCCTTGTGATTATCGTGATGGTAAGAGACTTGCATTCAAAATTATGGACATCACATTGAAAACAATATTTTTCACAAATAACTAATGAAAGTTAATAAGAATTCTCAAAAGAAATCGAAAATAATGAGCTTTAATTTTGTAAAACTAAATGTCCATTATATATTAAGATTGCAATCATTCAATAACTTGTTGTCGTCCTGAAGAGATGATAGACTATGTTAAAGGGCTGTTGGGAAGAGACTCGAGTCTTGCATTTGATATGATGAATATCACCTTGACGACACTATTTACACAAAAAATAGTAAGGCAGGTAATTTCATAATCCTCACTATTTTTCGATCGTATAGAACACAAGGTTTGATAGGTATACCAAAGAAGTTCATTTTTCCAATGTTTTTGTCTATATGCAAATTATTGAAAAATATCAAGGTACTACAGAAACTAACACTCATTAGTCCTTTAATAATTTCTCTCCACCTGTATAAGCTGTACCTAATAATTTGTACAATTTTTTTTAGGAAAAGTTAGCCATCTTACTTACTAACTGTATTGTGTATAATGTAAGACATATAGTGTATAGTATTATAAAGCTCACAAGGTTATAAGTGCAACTGCCAATAATTTTTATTGATTTGTTTTATAAAAATCGTCTTTATTGCTTTGTTCACAGGATTTCAAAGATATTTGAAAAAATATTGCTATTAATACATGTGTTTGTCTTATTTCAATTCAGTGGTTTTATTTTATCAATTTTATTATTAGAGTGCTTCTTTATTGGTTTAGTTTGGCAATTCTTCTCTATAATGAGATGCCACTAAATTGCTGCTACTTCGAACTATCCATGAAAACCTCTTTATTTCATATTAAAGGTAAAAGCACAGATTTTACAAGAAAAAGTCAAAGGTCACATTACAAAAGATAAATGCCTTATTAAGGGGCCTGCAACAAAATTCCATTGTCTATTGTGCAAATTCTTGTTGTGAAAATAATATAATAAATAAAAATAAAACCAGGAATAGTGGTTCTAAGTGGTTATTTTATAACTTTGTGGGGGAATGTTTTCTCCCATTGTAGCAGGTAGGAACTAGTTGAAATGTCTCAATTTATTTTCCCATAAAAATAACTGTTGAAGTAAATAATAGAAGGCAAATGCCGTTGAATTTATCAAACCCGAAATGGTAATTTCTATTTTATTGTATAAAAGTGACCTTCTCAGTATGACAAAGCCACTGAGGCTGATGCTTTCACGTGTAACAAAGATCTTTTAGCCTTTTGTCACAAAAAGGCTTCTTTTTGTTTCACAATAAATGTCCACAAGACATAAAATATGTCATGTTTTTTCTCTTTAAATAGGTTCATTTAAAATTTTCTGCGTATCTTATCGTAAAAAATATGCGTTATTATTGTTTCTAAATATTACTTATCAATTTTGTTTAATGTGCTGTTTAATGTCTTTATATTTTATACTAGTGTATACCGCCTACCATTAATCTCTCAGTGGAAAATACGTTAGATACAGGGCTGTAAAACAACGTAATTCTGCAAATATGTTCAAAATTAAACGCGGTTTTATGAACAGAATTTTAAAAAGAAAATTAACAACGTTAATTTCATTTTAATAATTTAACAATCAACCCCACATACTACTAAAACTTTAATGCCACTAATTTAAAAACAAATCATAAAAATCCGATATTAAGTTTAACAATTAAATAGCAAGTATTTTCCTCTTATTTTTTCATCTCGCAATGTTATATATTTTTAACCAGACAACTGGAAATCAAAAATGTATTTATTTAATTAACTATTAAACCTTTGTGTCTATATCAGCAGTTTAAGCTTATTTAACACCAATTCATTGTTAAGTATAAAAATGAAAAGAACATATTGTAGCAAAGTTTTTGTGTTTATAGACTTTAAAAATAGTTTTATAATTTAATTTATACTTCAACAATTTTTATTTTGGAAGGGAAGATGGAGGTTCTTTTACATTCAGAGTTTGCAGCTCCAGCGGAAAGGATTTAAAACAAGCAAAGAGAGGAGAAGTTGTTACTAGAGTTTACGAGACAACTTTAGCACTTTTGGTTTCTAGGTTAAACCATTCAAAGTAATATACACTCGAAATGGCAAAAATAACAGTTTACCAAGGGCATCCGAGATTTTTGACTTTATAAACTGTTAGGTAGATGTAAAGTACACCTTCTAATGATAATTACAAACCTGAATTTATTATATATGGTTTTCTTCAGCACATTTCATACTATGTTAGACTAAAAAATCAATTAATGTTATCAATGTTATCTTTTTTGGAGGTAAAATCAAACTAGAGAGTCAATGCCCTGCAAATTTTTATCTAAAAATCTACAACCTTACACTTCCTATGTTAATACATTATTATCTGTCAAAGTTTTTTAAACACTGTTTAAAAATACAAGGGTGCTGAGAGGTCTGGAAAGGGCTTAATACGTTTATCGATTATTTAGCTAGAAGTTAAATATTCTGAGAATGCAATTAAGGGAAAAAACTTAATTATTAACGTTATTACTTAGTGTCCAGGTCTGATGGGCGTCAGCATATTAAGAGTCTGTATAAATTCTTAAATGTAAGTGTATAGGTTGTCAAAAGTTATTGAATTTTAAGTTGCAGTTCAAAAAAAGACTTCACTTGACTTAATTCCTGTAATTCCGATCGGAACATAGGGCACCCACGAGACGTCTCCAGGTCGGTCTTTCTCCAGCTAGTCTTTTAAAATGGAGAAAACTTCCAGGGTTTTCCCTCTGCAGCTGCCTCCTATTCCACCGTTCCTCTCCAAGTGTGTCTTGATCGGCCTCTGCGACTTGCTCCCTTAGGAATGCATGCGAGGGCTTTCTTCTCTATGGAATCATCTGGCTTCCTTAGGGCATGCCCAATCCAATTCTATTTCCTCCTTATTTCTATATGGATTGGCATTTCACCACTTCGTCTCAAAATTTCTTAATTTGTGATTCTGTCTGGCCACCATATACGATTAATACTTCTAAGGCACCTGTTAATAAACACTTTCAGTTGGGAGGTAATTTTACTGTGTACTTTTCATGTTTCACATGCATACAGGACAACCGCTTTAACATTTGTGTTAAAAATCCTGATTTTATTATAGAGTGAGATGTTTCTACTTTTCCAAACAGGTTGTAACTAGACAAAAGCAGCATTTGCTTTCCTGATTCTAACTTAAACATCATCTCCAGTTACTCCTCCAGCTGCAGCTTCCAACCTAAGCAGTTTGTACAAACCTTCCTAAATAGACAAAGAACACCACTCGGTCAATCCTAGAGTCATCTACCACCAACTTAACTTCTTATTTGCCATCCATCCTAATTTATTGGTTATTTATTGGCTTTTTACAGAGTCTAACGCTTTTTCAAAGTCTATAAACGTCAAATATACAGTAGCTTGATAATTAGTACTCTGTTTAAGTATGGTTTTCACGGTGTTGATGAGAACCACACAACTTTGATGTTTTCTAAAACCTGCCTGATTCTCGTAAAGCTGATTTTCCACTGAATCTTTAATACGGTTTAGTACAATCCTCATTACTATCTTGCTAGGCACTGACAACAACATGATGCCTCTCTAATTGTTGCACTCTGGAATATCTCCTTTTTGGACCATTTCATTACTAACCCTTTTTTCCATTATTCAGGTACTTCCTCATGTTGCCAAATTTCTCTCATCAAAGGATGTAAGAGATTTGAAGCTGTAATCTCATCCACTTTCAGCATTTCTGCAATAATATTGACCAGTCCTGCTGCTTTCCCATTCTTTATTTCTTCAATTACTTTCTTGATTTCATCTTTTGTCGGGTTTTATATATTTATTTATTTCCTTTCCAAGTTCTCATCCATTTCCTGTTCAAACTCCAAATCGTGTGTGGGTTTATTTCGATTCAAAAGCTCCCTGAAGTGTTTTCATCTTTTTATCTGAGCCAATTTTATGTGTTAGGATTGTTCCTTTCTATGTTTTACTGGCCGATCTCTCTTCCAGTTTGTTTTGGATAATACTCTTGTTATTCCATATAACTCTTTCAAATCGCCTTTTGTTACTGAATTTTCGGGTTTCTGGGCTAAGTCGTCAACTCATTTTCTTTCATTTTTCCTGGTGCTGTGTTTTACCTTCCTGTCTGCTTCTTTGTGAAGCCTCCTGACTTCCTTTGTTTTCTGTCTTGTTTTAGCTTTGAATCCATTCTTTTTCCATTAGATTTTGACACCCAAAACACTTTCTCCTACTTATTAGAAAAAATGTTTAACTTCTTCCCAACTTTGATCCATATTACAGTCCTCTCCTTCATTTATGGCCAAAGCTTCATACCTATTTCTTAGCTCCAACTCGAAGCTCTCATTTATTATAGCATCTTTCAGTCGATTTATATAATTTTTCCCTCCTCTGCTCTTCCCATGGGGTTTCTCTGCAAAGATTTTCAGCTTGAACTTTTATTACGTACTTTAGTGGCGAGTGCCTAAACTTCCTGCTCACAGCAATGTAATCTATCTGATTTTGAGTAGCATTGTCTAGGGACACCAATATGACTTCGAGAAGTTTAATCGCCTACCATTTAAGGCTCAGTAATACTCTACTCAACGAAACCTTTAATTAGATGTAGGCCCCACTATGATTAAATTTAAGATTTTCCACTGACTCCTTATAGGCCGACTTATACTGTCCCATTATACTGGGACACTCAGTTAGGCCATGCAAAAAAAAATGTGTTAGCCATTAATTGTATTCTCAAAAATTTAAGCTTTTATGTAAGTTATTATTGTAAAATATCAAATCGTTTCCGACTTTTCAGTTGACCAAGTAGTAACCTCAACACATCTGATAACAATTATTTTTACAGCGTAGTGAATTCGGTCAGTGTTTTTTGTGATTTTCAAAATCCCAAAAGTTGTTTAAACATGTTAATATTTAACATTATCGGTAGACTTTTTCTTCAGTATTTCTGTTTTTGTTTTTAAACGCAGTGCTACTTCTAAAAAGCCTTACTTCTTCTTAACCAATCACCAGGTTATACAATTTATTATGACATTGATTGTTATATTTTTGTATAATTTTATTAAACTAAATATTTTTTCTTTATTACTTATAAATGTGTTTCTTAGGTTTACTCTGTGTGGACTTTTTTAAGTCATAAGAGGTTCGGTACTCATGAACTTCGTGATTTCTTTCGACAATTCATTACCCAAGTATAATTCATATCTATACATATTTAATACGCGACATGGAACTCCTCCTACAATTTCAAAAAAAAAAATAATAAATAATAATAATAAAAATATTTATTTAAGTGTCAATGAATAGGGCTTATCGAGAAGTTGTTTCTAAAGTATATTGTTAAATATCTATCGAAACGGAAATATCTATCCAAACGGAAGAGACCTATATAGCCTTAAAGTTCTAAATTTCCACATTTGATTGACATTGATGAGAAAATTTAAAATATTTCCAAGTTAACAGCTGTATCGAGTATCGGTAGGAAAACACAGTATTTACACCAGTGAGAACGTCTGTCTATTCATAAGCACTGGTTAACGAACTGATATAAAAGCGCCAACAGCAAAAATTATCCAAACTAAATTGCTCGGTAACGAGCAACAAGTACACTAGTCAAAGTTTCTTCCTAACGGTGAATAATTTCGCTCTTAAGTATTATCAATATAAATATATATTACACTATTTTAAAAAATACTCTTAATGTTTCTGAGATTTTCCAATACAATATTACTTAATTCTTACTTTTAATGTTATTTTAACATCACAAATTTTTACAATGCATTTTATTTACTCATATTTTTAAAATGTCCCATTAAATCTTGAATAATTATTTTATTATGAAAAAAATGTGATATTTTTACGACGATGAGTCAGGGGTTGAACCTCTTCTGAAGGGTCCCATAAATTTGCATTTACAGGGATTGGTCTCTCCACCCAAAGAGACTCTTGCTCCTTTCCCAATCTCCAATTTCATCTTTAACTTTCTAGTAATACTTTAAAGCGAACTTTAAAGTTTTTAATTAACAGCTTGGAATATTAAAAGTAATCTTCTTCATTAATGTTGAGTCCTTCAATGATCCAATTATAATGAATTCAAATAACAAATAAACCTCCTTGTGGTCCCATATTAGTTAAAAGTAGAGCAAACAACGTTTGTTTTTTTAATAGTATCTTGTATTACTCCAATTGTTTATTTTGATCAAAGTATCAAATAATTGTTAAAAGATTAATGAGGTGTCATAAGTTGCCGGGTAATAACTCTCTATGACGTCATCTTTGTTCTTTTTACACACTTGACATGTGTAGTCCCAACCAAAACTGTCGATTTTGATAAATGTTTAAATCTACACTTTTTAAGCAAGCGTTATAACAACAAATTAATAATCAATTTACTTATTGCTTACTACTTTAAACATTTATTATAGATCCGAATACTTTGACCCAAAGATCTAACCCTTCGTGCTAAATAACTGAAACAATATAGTCTACGAGAGGGAGTTATAAAGACTTAATACATATTTAATTGTTAAACTGTCACACAAAATAAAAATTATCTAAATAGAATTTTTATTGAAGGAAAAAGTTTTTGAAACAGCTAATGAACATTAGGGTTAACACGTTTAAACGCCCGATTAAAAAGAATAAGGACCAGATACCGTCACAAGCAACTAACTTCATATATTGTTGGTTTTGAGTAAATATCATTTAGTTTACCAGAGGACGTCTTCATGCAGTTCCCAATTTTCGGACTAGACCCAAATGAGCCCACCTTAACAAGTTCACTCTCTAATCCTCCTAAGCTTGTAACAACTCCCGCTTCGTCTCATTTCCCTCAAAATGCCTTCTTGTTAATTATTTCGTTGAATTTGCAACTTTTTATTTATAAAACAAAAACTAAACAAATTATATTTATAACTATATTTAATACATTTTTCATTACTTGATTGAGGTTTGACTTGTTATTTTAAATATTTTTATTACTTATTTAATAACAAACTAGAACTGATCAGACATCAATATACTGCACACAATGCAGCGACTATAATAACAATCAGAAATACAGATCCTTAAGAGCGTGCGCACACTACCACATCAAGCACTATTACATGGCTCTTTCATGAAGCAGTTTTACTGTTTAACTCCTTGAAAAAGCTGAAATTTCTCTTCAATAATGTTCTACGTGTAATAACCTTCAAAGATAAAATTGGTAAAAATAGATAACAAACACTAAGTTGCTGGGTTAAAAAATATCTAATTGATAAAGTAGTTAAATAAATTAATTATGACCAGAATTAATCAAATGTGGTGGGTTCATCGCCATGAAGTTAAGTTGTTTGGAAAAATTGTAAATAATATTTGTTCTTGAATGCTTACGGTTTTAGGTTATTATCAGCAACGCTGTTTCTTACCACTCATTGGCCATCCGGTGAACCAGAGGTTTCCATCAAATCCGTGGATAATAGAACTGCTGGAAGCACAGTAATGGCATTTGTGATCTGATTGAGGCAGTGAGCTTTGATGTAACGAGATTATGACTGTCAATACTGCATCGGTGATGGTCAGTGCGAATTGTGACAAAGTGCATGATGAATTTAAATGTTGATGATAAGTACTCGAAGATTGGGAATTCTGATTGCTTACCAATATTTATATTTACTTGAGAAACATTGTTAGTTTTTTTTTTTTTTTTTTACATAAAACGCAAATTAATTTAAACATATATTTGATATGTTTAGTGTCTAGATACTTGATGGTAACTAATTATATACTCGATCAATTTTGCAACAAGTTATAAACATCTCAATTAATATTGCAATAAATTTTGTCTCAGACGCCTGGATTTTTGACAATAATTATGTGATGATCTCAGTTCATATTATTTCAAATTATTCTTGGTTTTGATAAATAATCCCCAAGCCCATTTGCAAATTGGTAATCTTATGACCGACCGAAAGGCATGTTCATCCTATAACGGTTTATATTTCGTTTACAAAAAATACATTCGTTTCTACTTTACACTAGACTTTTGTACGTTTGAAGTTCGAAACCATCTTTCTTCAATGTTTTAGCATGAAGTATTCTATAATAAAAACACCCCATACACTATCATACTAATGAGGGTCATGTGTCTTCTTAATGAAACCTAAACAAAATATCTTCTTTTGCTGACATATGTAATAAAAAATTTAAGTCTTCGACGCAACATGGATAATCTCTCTTTACCCAAAAAGAGGGGCTCACATCCTCTAGTATTTTGTTGTGATTGAAACAATTATTTATTTGCATTACTAGTTAAACTATATGCTAGAACATGTCAATTAAAGCCTACATGAGTCGTTTTATGTTTAAAAGTAAGTTATAGAAACCTATAATCACAACTTAAAATCATAAAAAATCAACAACATATGGTGTCTATAAAAATGAAGTTTAAGATTTAAACCCAACAAATTAAAAACATTATTCAAATTATCTGTCATATACGCATGAAAGGAATATTATTTCAAATACATATACGGCCGGAATTCAATATTTTGTGCCACCAAGATATTAAGTTATTTCCAACAATAAACAAATATTGTTCATTGGATTGCCGTAGTGGATTATGGTGACACTGGATACATTGTAATCTGACCTGGTTCCATCCTCGTCCGTATAGTCCCTGTAAACCTTATACTTTACAGTTCTGTTCACTCGGACTCATGTATATTGAAAAAATATTCTGAGCTAATTTTACATTTACTATCGGCTAATCATTAATGGTAAAAAACAAGCATACAATTTAAAAACAACTATATATCTATTGCTAAGAGTAATATTTTAATGCATAATTATTTTTTAATAGATTAGCCATTTATTCATAATCACACGAAATCAAAATCTAACATAACAACTTTCATAACGTTGCTTCTTAAATGCTGTATTTTTTATTTTATTATGAGTCATAATTTGTGCCCCGCCGTTAAATGGCGATGAACAATAAAGTCCTAAACTGAAATCTATCTGAATAAAGATGATAAACAAGGTTTACTAGTGAAATAAAATGATTTGATTAAAGAAGAAAATTGCGTTTAATACATTCTTACACAAACATTTCATTACTTTTCCCTCTATTTAATTTTATTCCTTCATTTTTCGTTTGTCTGTTACAAAAATTATTGTTTTCTTACTACAGTACTGGGTAGAAACTAGCACACCGTTCTTGATAATGTTATTAAGTAGGCTCCAAAAAAACATTATAATTTTTTAAGGTAATAATGGATATGAGTAAAAATACTCCCGTTACAGCAGTGAATTTGCAATAAAATTTGGTATTTTTCAATGTTCCCCATATTCACCATGGGAATGAGTATGTAGGTATGTTGCCATAGGGAACACTGAAAGTAGGTATATTTAGCATAAAAAAATGTATTTCGACATATGAAGCCATATACTAAGTTTCATCAATATCTGTCCACAAATAAAGAGTTTGCTTATTCTCTATATGATTAACATGGGGAAAGAGTATGCAGGTTTGCTGCCATGATAATTACAAAAACTAAGTTTTTTACCTTTAATGGATAAAAGTCAACCAAATAAAGTTTGATTCCAATTTTCATCCAATCGTATTGGTTAATAAGTGAAATATTAACACATCCTTATCCTCCATAAGTTTGACATTGGAGCCCAAAATACAATGTACTGTTTTTAGACATTTTAATATCTCGCTAACCAATAGAGATAGATCAAAGCTACAATATACAAAATTGGGTGTGTGTGTGTGTGTGTGTGTGTGTGTGTGTGTGTGTGTGTGTGTGTGTACAATGTCCCCATAAGTTGTGGGGCCTTGTGTGTGCATTTCACCGGATTGTGGGGCCTTTGCGAATTGTGGGGCCTTACACACGGCCCCACAAAAAATCGATTTTTTTGTTTTGAGCTAAAATTCCACTTTTTAGGGTCGATTAGGTTAGGTTAGGTTAGGTTAGGATAGATTAGGTTAGGTTAGGTTAGGTTAGGTTATGTTAGGTTGATTTAGGTTAATTTAGGTTAGTTTAGGTTAGTTTTTTTGTATAGGGCCCCACAATTCCAAATGGCCCCACAGTATTGTCAAATGCACACACATGGCCCCACAAGTTGGTGTGTAAACACAAGGCCCCACAAATATGGGCAAACAAGTATGTGTGTGTGTGTGTGTGTGTGTGTGTGTGTGTGTGTGTGTGTGTGTGTGTGTGTGTGTGTGTGTGTGTGTGTGTGTGTGTTTACTATTTTTTTTAGCAAGTCAAAAAATTACATATGAAAAACACAAAAAACCCATTTTGTGGGTACAAAACCCCCTAAAACTACCCCTACCGGCAGGTACACATCTCTACAAAATTTGGTCTCTATAAGACCGTTTTTACGAGAGTTATCGTTTCTAGAAACAGATATATAAATTTTTACTATTATTTTTTTTTGTCTCTGGGCACATCAAAACGAAAACTAAACATGGTCCCGGGCTTAGATCTTACCATGACACCTACGGTAATAGCTTCCTTCCTATGAGAAATTCGCTGAAAAGGGAATATTCTCCAAGTATTTTTCAGTAGAATATCTTAACATATTCAGGGAAGACCGAGGTGGAGATGGCCGGAAGGGGCCTGAGACGCCTCGGCCGGGGAAGTAGTTATTGGGGACTTACGACCGCCCTTGAGCACTTTAGGTTCTTGGTTGAACCGTTAAGAGTAACCAATAGACATGAGATGACTCTAGGTAAAATCGTGTTCAGAAATCGTGACAAAGAAATCATGTTTCTATATTATCAAGTCACATAAATTAATTGTGAAACTAGTCTGGTGGTTGTTTTGTTAGTAAGAAAAAGCAACCTTAGAAATCGAAATTAATTAATTAATAATATGACAGCTGAAGATTTTGATGTAGCAGTCATAAAAGTGTCGAATTTTCCAAAGACATTAAATTATACACTAATATTTTTTAAACATCTACAATAAATATATTTAAACAATGAAAAATGTATCACAGCCACCTATTTTCTAAAAACTATTACTTTACAACAAGCTGTTAATAATTTTACTTATATATTTAACAGTAGTCCTTAGCTGTTTATTGAAAACCAAATGACACTTAAAAAAACTTCATAAACAAAAATGTGAACTTAGTAAGATAAAATTTCTAAGTTCGTAATCCTTTTTTACTGGGTGCTTTCTCAAAACAGTAGCTGGAGGGCCATGTAAGAACAAGAATTATGCGCTTCTGTAGGAGACTACTTTCAGAGTATAATTTATGGAGGAGTTTTCTCCAGATTTAAACACACAAATCAAAGCCAAAACTGATTTATAACTTATTCAAGAGTTTTAAGGCAGATTAACTTAAAAATTATTTTAAAATCCATAGTCTTGATTTTACTCCATTGAAGATATTTATTATTTCATTATAATTTCGCATTGGTTAAGTATGATAATGTAGTTATTATTACTCTTCAGAATGTGTTATACATTTTATAACACTCAAGTAGTGGAAAAAGGGGGCTGCTGGCTCACTTCAAGGTCACCCGAGCGATGACGTCATCGAGGTCAATGACCTCACCGATGACGTCATTGATGACGTCATCGATGACGCAATCGATGACGTCATCACCAATTACGTCATTCTGTGACGTCACACCCATGACGTTGCAGAAATGACGTTGCGATGACGTCATCACCCCTTACGTCACCAAGATGACGTCATCGATGTCACAAAAGGTCAAGGCCACGCTGAAACCTAAAAATTTCCGGCACTTTTGCTGTTTCTCACACTATGCTCCGAGTTTCAGTCAGGTTCCCATGACCTTGACGACTTGGAGCGAAATTAGACAAGAAACAGCAAAAGTGCCGAGGAAACTGCAAGTTTGCAACGTGACTCTGCCTAAACCGTCATGTGACACCGCTCGGGTGACCTTGAAGTGAGCCAGCAGCCCCCTTTAGACCAGTACTACAACCGCGATGCGCACCCCACGACAGCCACCGAGTGACTGACTGTCAGGCTCTGTGTACTCTAGGTATATCGGCTTGAGAGACTAAGACTCTAAACTGTCAGGAATGGGAGTAACTAACTGAATTTTGCAAGGAAAAGTCATTTCATCCAATATTTTAAACAAATCTTCATCAGTAAAACTGACATTAGTCTGTTTGGTATAAAACCTAGGGTGTCCGCCCAACAGTTTGCGCCACTTAGCTAAAGTCGAAACCCTTTTGACTTTGAGTGGTGGACAGTGAGCAACTAATAAAGTCTTAACACGGCTAAGTTTCTTACCTAAAACGTCCCGCGACATGGCTTCCCCTCACAAAAGTCCGCACAATACTAAGAGACTGTTGTTAGCGCAGGAGTCAAGGGAAAAGTGGTGGGGGAAACGGCAGGAGTGGGGGAAGGTCACAGTGGTGGGGGAAGGTGAGGTTGTACGCTGGAGTATCGCATCACTTCACCATGAGCTGTCCTACAGTCAACACACTGTTCTCTTGGCCCGAGTTGGCGCTAGAAGAAACATTTCTGTACAGCTTAGGCTGTGAGAGTCGAGGAAGCAAAGTCAAAGTGGAAATTGTGTTAAACTCCAAGATAAAGAGTCTCCTAAATAAACTAATTGTATCCCTGCAATCCCCTATAACTTTAGAGAAATACCACTTTATAAAGCGACACCTTAGTCTTTGGCAAAACGAATTGGAATTGGAAAAGATTACAGTAAAATTAATTTAACTTAAAATTTGGACTGGACACTCATGGCGATACCACGTGGCGTGCAAACGCCACCCTAAACATTACAAGTTAGGTTATTGAGCACCTCTGATACGATAACCGACGTGCTAGAGTTAAAGTGTGATGACCTTGAGTCAAAACACTGAAATACTACAAGTCGATATCGTCCCAGAGTTAAAGTGTAGTGACCTACATTCAGAACTTGTAAAATTACTTACATATAGAGAGCTAGAGAACAGCGAGACGCACCGCATGCAAGCCGGAGACATACTGGCGAAGCAGTGTTGTGCAGCCTAGGGACCCAGTTGTGGTGGGGGTATAGCCAACACTTAGAGTACAAGTGTTGTGGTTGACCTTGACCCACTTAACTTACCTGACCCGCACTCGCAGTCCGCTCCCGCGCGTTGAACGTGAACGATCGGGACGGACCGCCATAGGCATCACTAAACACTGAATGGCGCCTTCAGTGTTTAGCGAAGTCTACTCTAACTTTAAGACTTGTATTAGTTGTAAGATATTGCGCTTGCATTTGGGTATTGCGAATTGTTTTATATGAGAGTGTTTCAATTGTACCCTATGTCTCCTGTGTGTCTTTTATACTTTGTGTCTTGTTTGTCATATGTATTTAATGTGTATGTGCTTTTCCAGCATTGACTACGTTGAGCTCAATTGTGTGTTGTAAGTGTGTTATATTTATCTAAAGTGTATACGCTTGTTTTAGCATTTCCCCTTGAGCTTTTTCAATGCTCAAAGTAAATTGTTAAGACAGGGAACGGGAGTAGGCCCCCGTGTAAAAGCATTTTATACCAACGTTAGCATGGGTCCTCTCAGGCATGCAATATTGCGGATGGGTTTGGGACTCGGTCCGTTTGTACGCTGACATGCAGACCACAGCTGTAGCCAATTTGCGGTGGCCTCTGCACTCGGACCGAGGGCGTAAGCCACTAGGGCTGTCCTCAACCTCTTGTTTCCCTTCTGGAAACTCAAAATTATGTAAATGAATCTTTGTTAGCTATTTGTGTTTTTTAGTCCCCAAGGCCCCCGAACATTCGTGGTTCGCCATGGATGTACGGGGGCCGAAATTTTTTAATGTCCGTGTGGCCTTGACCCACAAAGATTTATAAAAATTTACTGCATTGATAAAGTTAAATATTAAAGATAGGGTACGGGAGTAGACCCCCGTGTAAAGCAATTTTAAACCAATGTTAGCATGGGTCCTCTCAGGCATGCAATATTGCGGCTGGGTTGGGAACCGGTCCGTTTGTACGCTGGCATGCAGACCACAGCTGTGGCCAATTTGCGGCGGCCTCTGCACTCGGACCGAGGACGTAAGCCACTAGGGCTGTCCTCAACCTCTCTCAAAATTAAGTAAATGTTTTGTTAGCTATTTTAAAAGTTATTTGTTACCAATGTAGTAAATGTTTAAAAGTCTAGCGTGGGGAAGGTCAGACAACATTGGATGTTTCCTGTTGTCATAGTTGTGTCTCTTCGGAGGCTACAGCGATGGCAACCTAAATGCCCCAGGTGGGGCTTAATTTTTTTAAAGTTTTTCCGTGACCTTGACCTAAATATAGTAACGACCCCCCCCACCCCCACCCCCACCCCCAACCCCTCCCCCACCCCCTCCCCCTCCCCCACCCCCTCCCCCTCTCCCACCCCCTCCCCCACCCCCTCCCCCAAACTTTTTTTTGGGAAAAATTTTTATACCTTGACCAAAAAAGTTTTTTTTTTCTGAGGCTCAAACAGACATTTTTGAAAAAACTTGTACAAAGTAGTGGATTTAGACCAAACATCATTGCTTTATTAAGCCTGTTGAAGAATATATTGAAAATGGGTGTTAAAAAGCCAAATCTAATACATGATTGATAAACCGGATGTATATGACGTCACCTTCCCCCACCCTTCAACCTCGGGTATAAAGGGGACCCGGTTGAGCGCGCTGCTCATTATTGCGTGGACATTCACCGAGTGCACACTCAAAGCCAAACTGTAAAAAATGGCCCTTTGCGATAGTTGTGGTGAGTTTTTCCAAGACGAAGATATCTTTGTTTTACACCGAGAATTGCATCATGAAGAGAACAGAAAAGAAGAGATTGTTGTAAGTGAAGAAGACTTGGATGCGTTTGATCGGTTATTGGAAAACTACCAGAAGCAGATGGACGACTGCGATAGCTATCTACAGTTACACCGAGAATTGCATCGTGAAGAGGACAGAAAAGAAGAGATTGTAGTAAGTGAAGGAGACTTGGATGCGATTGATCGGTTTTTGGAAAAACCCCTGAAGCTGGAGGACTGGGCTAGCTATTTACAGTTAATGCAAAGAAGAAGACCAAGTGTTATTCAATTTGCCGGAGCTGGACCATCTACAGCTGGAGGATTTATTGAAAAGGAAATGGAAGAAAAAAAGTGGAAGATGTAAAACAACTGCGTACCCAAGAAGAGGATATGGAAGAAGAGGATACAGAAGAAGTGGAAGATATAAGACAACTGCGCACCACAGCCTTGCCAGGACCAGTTGTAACTCATTTCAAAATTAATAATGTGCAATTGGAATTGGAAAACTTTATAACCCAAGCTAAAAATTTAGTTGTAAAAACATTGATGGAAGAATTGGCAAGATTGAACTTTATTAAATTTGGATTGGTGTTGGAGGCTATGTTTACTAATACCGATGGTGAAAACTCACCGAGAGCATTCATTGCTAAAAACCGAACCCTTACAACCACATCTGATATCAATGAAATTCTAGAAGAATGTTTGAATGAACTGCTAATGAAACTCCAAGAACATGAAGGAAGAGGATCTGGCTGGACGCTATCATCGATCGAAGGTATGGATGTGAGGGTTCACAAGCATGGATATGGTATGAGGGGTAGCAGCTTTATCCCTCTACCAAAGAAAATTAAAGACACCAACTCTTGAAGAAATGTTACAAACGGGGATAATGAATGTTTTAAGTATGCGATGCTAACTAAGTATGTAAAACATAATCCTTGTAGAGTTGGTAGGGAATATTATGAAAACGAACACCGCTACAACTTCCGAGGAATGTCGTATCCTGTGAGTCTTAATCAAATTGCAAAATTTGAGAAACAAAATCCAGGTGTTTCTGTTAACGTGTTCGGCTTAGATGATTCGAACAATGTGTATCCACTACGAGTTGGAAAAGTGAAGCAAAGAAACCATACTGATTTATTATTGATAACTAAAGGTGAAATTTCACATTATGTGTGGATAAAAGATTTTGAAGCTTTGGTTGCACGACAATTAACCAAAAAGAAGATTAGAGTGACAGTGTGTAAGAGATGCTTTTGTTTTACAAATAAAGATTTAAAACATGGAGGATCGGAGTGGTTGAAGGAACACCAAAGACTTTGTAATGACAACTATGAAGTGAAGATTAGTCTGCCGCCGCCATCTCGAGCGTTCATCAAATTCAACAAAACAGTTCACCAATATCGGATTCCAGTAGCTGTCTACGCAGATTTCGAATCCACGTTAGTGCCACAGGAGCTTCCGGATGGTGAGGTGACTAGAAGAACCAAATATCAATTGCATCAACCTAACAGTTTTTGCTTGTTGGTGAAATCAACTTTGCCTGAAGAACAGTTGCAAGACTATGGTTTAACATCCACTCCGATACTCTACCTTGGGGAAGAAGCCGCTAAGCATTTCGTAGACCAGTTGTATGACATTGCTGAAAAGGTGCAACGCTTATACGGTAATGTTTTACCTATGGAACCTTTGACTCAAAATCAACAAGAAGAATACAATTTGGCAACAAGATGTTAATTATGAAAGAAGAGCTTCAGTGAAGAAAATCAAAAAGTAAGAGATCACGATCACCTGACAGGGTTATACAGAGGAGCTGCTTGTAATTCATGCAATATAAATTACAAACTGCCAAACTTTATCCCTGTCGTGTTACACAATCTTAGCGGCTATGACTCCCACTTCATTATCCCAGAGTTAGGACGGGATGATGGAAGAATCGAAGTATTAGCTGAAACATTGGAGAAGTACATCAGTTTCTCAAAAACAGTAGGTAAAATTAAACTTCGCTTCGTAGACTCTTATAGATTTATGTCAACTAGTTTGAGCAAATTGTCTGAGAACCTAAGAAGAGAAGATCTAAAAGAAACCAGCAAAATTGTACCTGAAGATAAATTGGACTTAGTAATGCGTAAAGGAGTGTTCCCCTATGATTACATAACTTCTGCAGAAAAATTTGAAGAAACCAGTCTGCCACCGATTGAAGCCTTCAATAGCAAGTTAAATGAAAGTGCAATCACCGTTGAAGACTACAATCATGCTTGTAATGTTTGGAACCAACTAAACATTCAAACCTTAGGGGAATATTCCGACTTTTACATAAAATTGGACGTAACTCTGCTGTGCGATGTGATGGAAGAATTTCGAAACACCTGCTTCTCCGCCTATGGACTGGACCCTCTACACTCGTACACATCTCCAGGATTAGCATGGCAAGCTATGCTAAAGTCAACCAACTGTCGATTGGAGCTTCTAACAGATATTGATATGGTGCTCATGATAGAATCTGGTGTACGGGGCGGTTTGACACAAGCTGTAACACGTCATGTCAAAGCTAACAACAAGTACATCCCAGGCTTCGACGAGAGACAACCATCGGTCTACCTTGGCTACTTTGACGCAAACAACCTTTATGGTTGGGCAATGTCAAATCCGCTTCCCTACGCTGACTTCAAATGGATCGACCCGGCCACCATCGGTGACATCTCACAGATTCCAAAGAATGGTCCAAAAGGCTATATTTTGCACTGTGATTACGAATATACGGAGCACCTTCATGACCATCACTACGACTTGCCTCTCCTAGCCAAGACTGAAGTTTCACCGACAGGAAGATGGCCAAAATTGATGATGACGTTGGAGAATAAAGATCGGTATGTGGCTCACCACTGGGTAGTTCAACAAGCTCTTGAATTGGGTCTACGTGTAGTGAGAATTCATAGAGCAATTGAATTCACCCAGTCTTGTTGGTTGAAACCATATATTGATTCCAACACTACAAGAAGAGCAGCAGCAACATCAGCATTTGAAAAAGACTTTTACAAATTGATGAACAACGCCATCTTCGGGAAGACCTTAGAAAACAAAAGAAAACACAAGATTGTTAAATTAGTAAGTGATCCTAAGAAATTGGAAAAATTAGTGCAAAAACCAAATTTTGGAACATCCATGATTATAAACGAAGATCTAGTTGCCGTCAGTATGAAGAAAACAACAATAGTGATGGATCGTCCGTTATACATTGGAATGTCGATTTTGGATATAAGTAAAACTCTAATGTATGGTTTCCATTACAACAAAATGGTTAAACACTACGGAAGAGACAACATTGGAGTTGCATACATGGATACCGACGCGTTTATCTACTGGATAAAAACTTTGGACATGTATGAAGACCTAAGGAGTTTCCCATACAAAGACGATTTTGACTTCTCTGACTATCCGAAGAACCATCCGAATTACAATGAAAAGAATAAAAAAGTAATCGGAAAATTTAAAGATAAAGCAAATGGAATGCCTTTGGAGGAAATAGTTGCGCTAATGTCCAAACTATATTCCTTCAAGATGTATAAGGAAAACAACATACCGACAGTGAAGAAAGCAAAAGGAGTGAAGACATCTTATTTGAAAAAACATGTGACATTTGACCACTACAAGACTTGTTTGTTTGAAGATACTACCATCTCAGCTACGTTCAACACTATCAGAAGCTTTAAACATGAGGTCTACAGTGTCACTGAAGTTAAAAGAGCGCTATCAGCTCGAGATGATAAAAGGCATATTATGCCGGATAAAATTCACACTCTTCCTTTTGGCCACTACTCTCTAAACCCTATCGACTAGTAACCTATTCTTCGTCCTTCTACAACTTCGACCTTATTCCTTTTTCCTTCCGTAAAAAAATGGGGAACACGGCAAGTCAAACGCCGTGTTCCCCATTTTTTTACACAAGTTTGGATGACCTTGACCTATATAAATGATGTAAATATTTAAGACAACATTCATTGTGACTATACATGTGATACATGAAACATTCAAACCTGCAATATGAAGGATTTGAAGCAAGAAATTGTCAACGAACTTCATAAACCTGCAAGAAGAAAGTTTCCACGAAGAAATACAGTGATAAAAGGAATAAATGATTTATATCAAGCAGATTTAATCGAAATGATTCCTTATAGTAAACAAAATAGAGGATTTAAATACATATTGACTATTATTAATTGTTTTTCAAAAAAGGCAAATGCTTTACCACTAAAAGATAAAAGTGGCAAAAGTGTTACAAAAGCAATGGAAACAGCTATACAAAGAGACAAACATACTATAAAACATTTACAAACTGATGATGGAAAAGAATATTTTAATAAGGAATTTGCAAATTTAATGAAAAAAACACAACATTAACCATTACTCAACCAATTCAGAGGTAAAAGCATCAATAATTGAAAGATTTAACAGAACTTTAAAAGGTGCGATGTATAAGATGTTTTCCAACAGAGGATCACACGTATGGATTGATATGTTACCAAAACTTATAAGCGATTACAATAACAAGTTTCATAGAACTATCGGTATGAAACCAAGCCAGGTGACTAATAAAAATGAAAAACTTGTATTAAAACGTATAAAAATGAATACTAAACCAAAAGTTGAAAAACTAAAGCCTAAAAGGTTTAATGTTGGCGATAAAGTGCGAATAAGCAAATACAAAGGTGTATTCAGTAAAAGATATCTTCCGAACTGGACAAATGAGGTATTTACCGTATTTAAGGTGCAACCTACAGTACCAGAAACTTACATTTTAAAAGATAATAAAGGACAATTGCTTGAAGGAGGGTTTTATGGACATGAAATGTTAAAATCAACAGTAGGTGATGTATATTTAGTCGAAAAGGAGTTGCAACGAAAAAAGGATAAGGTTAAAGTACGATGGTTAGGATTTAATAAAATGGAAGATTCTTGGATACCTAAAAAGGATCTAATATAATGATAGAGCATCATTTTGGGTTGAACCATTACAAAGGATGGAGATAATACCGCAAAAAGACAATTTTACTATTAATAATATAGATGAACTCACAGTGGATGGTTCTCAATTCAATACTGGGAAACACGGTGTTTTGTTACCAAACACGGTGCGTTGTCTGGTTACCGGTCCTTCCAATTGTGGAAAAACAAATGTAGTATTCAATTTGATTACAAACCCTAAAGGATTACGTTTTAATAATTTATATGTATTTTCAAAGTCACTACAACAACCAAAATATCAGTTATTGGAACAAATACTCAATAATGTGCCTGAAGTTAAATATTTTAAATTCAACGCGAGCGAGAGTGTCATGCAACCGCAAGAGGCTAAACCATTCTCAGTATTCATATTTGACGACGTATCTTGTGAAAATCAAAATACAATAAGAAATTACTTCGCCATGGGTCGACATAACAACATAGATAGCATTTATATTGGTCAAACTTACAGCAAAATACCGAAACAGCTCATTAGAGACAATGCAAACATGTTAATTGTATTTAAACAGGATGAAACCAACCTAAAACATATATATTATGACCATGTAAGTGCGGATATGCCATTTGAACGATTTAAAGAGTTGTGTGGAAAGGCTTGTGCTGAAAAGTATGGGTTTTTAACAATTATGAAGGAACAACCGCTAAACAATGGTCGATACAGGATAGGATTTGATAAATTTATACTAATACACTGATCATAATGTAAAACATTCATTGTTGTACAACACGTCTTGCTACAAACATGGTTAACCAAGAAAAGTTAATAAAGGAAATAAAATCACTTAGTGATTATATTCGAGATAAAAACAGAGCATTAAAATTAGGTATTAGCGAAAGGGAGAAATTTCTTGAATCTACTTTTAAACCTATTACTGAACCCTTGAAACAATTAAACAAAAAATTTGCTAAACCCGTTTTGGAAGGAGATGCAATTGCACCTATTACAAAGTTTGAAAGAGAAAATGTAAAATCAGAAGATTTTAGTGATGAAGACCTGGAATCCTCTACATATAGTGGTTTTACCGGTGGAGAACCTGAAAGAGAGCTAAAATCACCAGACTATAGTGGTATAAGAGAATTATATGAAGTAAAAGCTAAAAGAGGACATGAAGATGTATCAACTGCTAGTGAAGAGGAAAAAGAAGAAGAAGCAAGGGAAGGTCCGTCAAACATAAGCTTGTTGGGTGAAAACATTCATAACAAAGGACCTTTAGGAAGGAAATACATAGCCCGGTAAACATTGATGAAGATGATAATATTATTGTTGGTAATCAAAGATATAAGGGCACAAGAGGATTATTTGAATTATTATTTGAAAAAAAGCCTTTAGAATTGTTAGTTAAAGAAGAAGACATGGAAGCATATAAACAGATTTTGGAACACACCAATGCATACAGGAGAAAATATTTAGCTGACCAACCAGTTTTTAGATCTAGGTCTTTAAAATATAGAGTATTTGTATCCAAGTTAATACCAACAACGAGAAGACAACCAATGCCGATAATGCCAAGAAAACCTGTAAAACGAAGGTTTGTGTCATCCACTTTGGATATAAGTGCTCCAGAACCAAGAAAAAGAAACAAATCTGTTACAGGTACAGGTTTAATGAAGAAACTATATAACACAAATGTGATTTATTACAATAATATCAATAAATTGGTGGATAGAATGAAACTAATACATGAAGCTAAAGAAGCGGGTCATACTGGATTGGAAAACGAATGGATGGCTTTAGTGGATGAACTCCGAAACCGTAGGGTAATCTCATAAAAATGCGTTACTCCCTAGAATACTATTCAGTTGCACCATGAGTGTCGACAAGTTCGGACGTTACTCCTCGGATGGGTTATATTATGCGAATAGTTTAAAAAGAAGTGCTGGTTTACCACAAACACCTGATGGAGATTATGATATGAGTAATAAAAGGTTAAAAAACATAAAAGATCCTACGGATGAAAACGATGCAATAAATTTAAAAATATTAAAGGAAAAGATATCGCCAACATTAAGACTACAAAATAACACATATGACGCAGAAGATCATAGAATCATCAACGTTGGTAAACCAAATCAAAACGGTGATGCAATAAACAAAGGTTATTTGTCATCTGAATTAAAAAATACGTTAAAATTCAATGGGAAAACGTATAGTGCTAACAATAAACGTATATCCAACGTAGATGACCCTAAAGATGCAAAAGACAGCGTAAATAGACGCTATTTTCATTCTTTGATACCTGAAAAGACAAAAGATGGATTTTCTTTTTATAAATTTGTTATTAACGATATAGGTTATCCAAAAAATGAAAATGATGCTGTAAACCTCAAATATATAAAAGATCATTGTGTCATACATGATGTGGGAGTTATCGATTGTCTTGGTAATTGTTTAGCAAATGTAAAAGATGGTTCGGCACCAACAGATGGAGCAACGGTGGGTCAAATGAAGGAAACTTTAAAACAAGAAACATCTGGATTTGTAAAACAAGACCAAGTAGTATCGCGAAAAGGGGATGTATTTGTGCAGGGAAATGAAAAGTTTACATTACTTGAAGAAAAGAATAATGCTTGGGATGGTAAAGGAAAGAAATTATCATATATAGGTATGGGTACAGAATTCTTTGATGTTCCAGTTGTAGCACAAACTATATGTTCTAATCCATACAATGATGAACCTTACATATGTAGGTTTAAAAAAATACGTAACGTATCTCCTGGTACCAACGATTTCGATTGTGTTGTAGTTAGTCAATCTTTGATATTAGATAAACCAACTGGTGATATTTTTAATGCAAATGATAAGAAAATAGGTAATTTAAAACAAGGAAGTGGTCCAAATGATGCTGCAACTGTAGGACAGGCTATAACAACTTCATTAAAGGACCATAAAGTATATACTTGTAATAATAAACGTATTACAGAACTTAAAGACCCTCAACATGTGGATAATGCTGTCACTGTTAATTTTCTTGTTAAAGTTTTAGGAAATGCATTATTTGATATATACAATATTATTGCAACCCGTACACATTGGGGTAATTGGGTGTCTGAATCCGAGAGAGGTAATTGGATTAAACAGGAAATTTTTAATAAATACTTTATTAACCCTAATACCTAAAAGTTTAGATCATCAGATTGGGGTGATATTGATATATAATATAAGAACGCAATAAACGACCTCATTTATGTCCAACTCGTCATAGAGTTAACACATAAGTTGTACATTTCGATTATAAAAGGACAATAATGACATTCCAGCACATCAGTCCATATCGAGACAGTATACGGAAAGGAGGCGGTATCACGTCCACAGCGGTTTCTCTGTTAAGTAAAGCTTTAAATCGTATTCCAGTAGGATCTATCGTAAATAGAGCAATAGACGCTTTACCATACGAATTTCATATACCGGGAGGTTATCAGTATTGCGGACCAGGAACTAAATTGAAAAAACGACTGGAAAGAGGTGATCCAGGCATAAATAAGTTAGATCAGGCTTGTAAAGATCACTATATCGCATATTCCACGTTTACCGATTCAAAAAATAGGTCAATCGCTGATAAAAAGCTAGCGAATATAGCTTGGCAACGAGTAAAGTCTAGTGACGCTAGTATTGCGGAAAAAGCAGCAGCTTTAGCGGTAACAGCAGGTATGAAGGCTAAAACAGCGGTAGGAGGTGGAAAAAGGAGGGGTAAGAGTAAAAAAGGATCAACCATGAGGAAACATGGTGGTAATATTAGACTAAAAAGACGTTCTCCGAAGAAAAATAACAAAAACCGACAATATGGTCAATGGTAAAAAACGGGGCTGGTCTATACCTAAGACCGTATCGTGCATATTAAATAAAAGAAATCATTGGTTATACCACATAAAGCGTTGACTAATGTTGAATTATTTAAATATATTTCCTGTTTAAAAATACCATTTTTCCGCGGAGTATTTATGAAAGACAGTTTACCAAAGAAAATATGGAAAAATGAGACTGGAATCGTAAATTTGGATAATACTGAAGGGCCCGGCACCCATTGGGTGTGTTATAAGAAACTAAATAGCAATGTATATTATTTTGATAGTTTTGGAAATTTGCCACCACCTAAAGAACTTGAACATTACTTTAATTCTGCTAAAAACATATATTACAACTATAAAAGAGAACAACCTGATAACACTTCAATATGCGGTCATTTATGTTTGGAATTTCTAGCTAAAAGTATCAGTCACTATTGAGATGTCTTCCTATACAGTATCATTAACGGGAAAATCGTCCACTTTACGAAGCATCCTTTTTCCAGCGTTACGCTTGCAAAAAGGAAGATTTTGGGAGGCAGCACTGTTGGATTTTACAACTTACAACTCTATTCCGAATGTTACAGAAGGTAAAAATAACTTATTGCATTATTATAAAGGAAAAGTTGCAGTGGGAAGTTTACAGACTTAGAAGAGTGCAGTTTACCCACAGGTTCTTATGAAATTGATCATATTAATGAATTTTTGCAAAATAAAATGGGAAAAGACAATATAACACTAAAAGGTAATAACAATACAATGAAAGCTGAGCTTACTTCAAAATATTATATCGATTGCCCAACTCGATTGATGATTTATTAGGATTTCCCAAAGATGGAGCAATTTTAGAACCAAATAAAACACATTCTGGTAAACAAACTGTAACAATATTAAAAGTCAATAGTATAGACATAACTTGTAACATTATACAAGGAGCTTACAGAGATGGAGCAAATACTCATATAATACATACTTTTTACCCCAGTGTACCGCCTTGATTTAAAATTGTTGAAAAGCCACAAAACCTGGTATATCTACCGTTGAACACCACTTTCATTTCAGACATCGTGTTGAACGTATTGGATCAAGACGGCAACTTGATAGATTTCCGAGAAGAGCCTATTACGGTTAGATTACATTTAAAATCGACACTTTAATACAAAATCATGGGTTTAACATTTAAAAGCGAACAACCTACGGGAAACCGCATTAGTAGCTCTTCAGCTGTGGAGGAGTTAACACGTGAGAACATTCGTTTCTTAGAGAGAATTGGATTAAAATTAACCGATTATGGATATACTGGATATAGCGCAGGGTCCGACATTCGACGAAACCCTATGGGAAAAAGAATATCACACCCACAACCCTTACACTTCATCAAAATTAAACAATAACGATGAAATCCGTATTCCTATACAAAATCAAGACATTTACACACTACCATGTGAAAGTTACTTGTATATTGAAGGAAAAGTTACTAAAAAGGACGGTACTACTACTGGTACAGCAGTTCCATTTATAAATAATCCTATGGCTTTCCTGTTTGATGAAATTAGATATGAAATATCAGGTGTAACAGTTGATTCCACTAAAAAAGTATGTATTGCAACAACTTTAAAGGGATTAACATCTATATCACCTAATGAAACCAATTTAATACAACCTGCAGGATGGGTTTTACCTGAAAAAGACACAATCACTCCAGATACAAATGGAAATTTTGATTTTCATATTCCATTACGTTTGTTGCTTGGTTTTGCTGAAGACTATAGAAAAATTATATTAAATGTTAAACAAGAATTAGTTTTGTTGAGATCTTCTAACGATAAAGACATTATTAAAGCTCCAAACGGTACAACGGATGCAACTT
This sequence comes from Neoaliturus tenellus, assembly GCA_030545055.2. Lineage (NCBI taxonomy): Eukaryota > Metazoa > Arthropoda > Insecta > Hemiptera > Cicadellidae > Neoaliturus > Neoaliturus tenellus. Next base: position 98,588,395 of record CM061536.1, on the reverse strand, counting down.
TGGAATGGAAATTAACATTAGACAAAATTGTATGGCGAGTTCCACATGTTAAATTAGCTGATGAGCATAGAATGCTACTATTAAGAAAGTTAAAGGCTGATCGTGATATTGTAATTCCTTTTAGAAGTTGGGAATTTCATGAACATCCCAGCTTGCCAACTACGGATCGTCACACTTGGACTGTTAAAACATCTAATTATGTGGAACGAGCCCGGTATATTATATTTGGTTTATAAACAGGCAGAAGAGACACCATCACCAAACATGCAGGCCAATTTGATCATTGCAACTTGAAAAATATTAAAGTTTATTTAAATTCACCATTTTTTCCATACGATAATTTAAATGTGTCATTCGCTAATAAAAAGTACAGCATATTGTACGATATGTATGCAAGATTCCAAAGTTCATATTATGGTAAAACGAATGCACCTTTACTATCACCAGAAAAATACTTAGATGGTTACCCTATAGTTGTAATCGATTGTTCTAAACAAAATGAATCGGTAAAATCATCAAGTGTAGATATAAAAATAGAAATGGAATTCAACGCGCCTATACCGGCTAATACAACTGCATACTGTTTAATTCTACATGATAAAATCGTAACATACACACCTTTAACTGGAATTGTTAAAAATGTATTGTAAAAGACCGGTTTTCCTACATTCCAATGCATTCCGCGAGTATAAAAGCAGAGCGTTCAGCTCGCTCCTCATCAGTTTGTTGCCTGTTGTTGTATGGGTAGCATCTTATTCAATATGGCTTCTCCTAGTGGTACACAAGAAAATGTAGTAGATATTGAGAAGGAGATATCCGACTTTTTAGATCTTCAAGGTCAACCGGAGGGAGATGAACACAATGCTTGCGGACAACTCCACGCCAGTAATAATGTTGAGGAAAAAGGTAAAAGAAGAAAGAATGCACACAAGAGGAAAAGGGATATTGAAGATAATATTTCTCCTAACATATTAAGTGAGGTATTCTTGCGAATATTTTACCCAATCTCTTCCAGTTTGGACAAAAGTGTTTTAATCGGTGTTATGAAATCTACAGATTATTCCCCTACTGTAATTTTAACTCATGGACCCAAAATGATTTTGTTTACGGACACTGCTTGGGAATCGTTTATGAAACACTTGCATCTGCTAGAATGCTATTTAAGTAGTAACATGTTTGGAAGAAAGACAAGAGTAGGCCTTTTGGATTCAAATGTGGAAATCGATATTGTTAAACATCGTGGTGATCATCAGTTGCGGTTTAGAGACACAACAAGACATGATAACAAGATTCAACTTAATCGAGAAGAGTTTTTTATTCTAACTTGTGCAACTGAACCAATAACGAGATACTTGAGACAACTGGTGTTTTCAAGTTCAATTATTAAAGATTATCTGGAAGACACTTTGGACAAACAACCGGACGCACCTATATTGTACGGACCTGTAGATACTTCTATATTCAATAGGGTTCCTCATGAAGTACAAATGTGGAGACAATTGGAAAAGTACGCTCAACTACATAAGAAATCAGTAAAACGTGAAGAAGAGGAAGAAGAAGGAGGAGAAGAATAAAGTGTTAGTGATGAAAACGAAAACAAGGAAAATGTAAAGATGGAAACCTAAATGACAATTAACTACACAGCAATGGTTAATTTTTAAAACAATATCAAACACTTTGTGGGGTTAGGCCTACCGGGGACGGTGCCCACGTTAAATATACACCAACGCGCCAACAACTGTACGGCCGGGTATAAAAGTCGTACCTACCGTGGTGTGGAAATCAGTTGACCTTTGGACTTCGTCATGAGCAGACGAGTGATCTTCGCAATGGACAAGGAAGAAGAACAAGTAAAGTCCAAACCTGGTATAATTGAGTTCCAAGCGTTTCGGGGTAATGATGATAGATTTATCATAAAAGAACTTGTGTTTTTCGACATCAATACAAGTGTTCCATATACATTTTTGTTCAAACCACCATGTTCTTATTCATCTTTAACTAGCAAAGCCGCTACTACCAACAGGTGGATTTCAAAATATTTCCATCATATCGATTGGTATGATGGTTTTGCAAGTTACACGGACTTGTATCACATCATGCATCAGTTTTCAAACAGGTTTACCGATATTTACACAAAAGGACTGGAAAAGAAGAGATGGATCGAAGAATTTACTCATGTTCCGGTTAATGATGTGGAATTGGATAAAAATTACAAGTATACGATGGAAAATGTTTGTATTTGTACTAAAAGTCCAGAACATGAAAAAGATAGACATTGCGCTTTAAAAAACGCCTATAAACTCGCATCTTACCTTTAAAGTGGGGAAATGGGGAGTGGTGGGGGTAACGGGGGTTATATAAGTGAGGAGCAGACCGGGACCTGGCATGAGTATTACTCGAGATTCCGAGACGACAACATCTCCCAGCAAGAAGACGAAGAAGACGATCTATAACTTGACCATGGCATCTCACCAGTTCCTGCAAACTTTGGTTGAGCAGTTCAATGCTCGCTCCAAATCTACCATACTACCCGTCAAGAAGTGTTCCGAACTTAAAGACGAGAAGCACTACATTATCCAGGCCATAAAGAAGATGGAGACTACAGTTGGAGAGGCCATCTGCTGCAGTCTTAGCGAGGCACCATTCACTCCGGGGGATGAGCCCAAGTTCCAAGTCTACCTGCCGAAACGGTTCGTCCATCTCCTCCAGAACGAGGATCTGCGCTCCATCCAACCCGGCTGTCTCTACCTGGTTTCCCACGGTTGCACGGGTAGCAATTCCACCGAGTTGACCATCCACATCGCCGACAAGCAGCAGTGTTAGATTTAAGTTTTACTGTTGTACATATGTTATTGTAATGTTTTATAAATAAATAAACCATAAAAGACAAAAAAAGAATACAAAAAGACAAAAAATGCAACATATCAATATGTGAAGTTTGTCACATATTGATATGTTGCATTTTTTTTAAACTTCGCGGGTGACCTTGACCTTTGACCTTTGCATTTCACAGTTACCCCCACCACCACGCTACAAGTCAAACCTGCTTGAATGCAAAACACCCCCACCACTTTTTCATATACCTCCAAGCGCTGTGTGTCGTCTTCATTTCAACTCCAGCAGCCAACCGAACAACATCAGTATGCCTCTGAACGTAAGCTGTGCCAGCTATGAGGAGGTGACGATCAAAACGCAACAGGAGCTGAACGACTTGTACAAGGAGTTGCAGCTGATGGTGGCAAGAGGCTACCGTATAAACGTGCAAGTCTACGCTTGCAATATACGGAATCTTCGGCAGCCGAAGGAAGAGCCTGGACATTCCTCTTCAACGACAGCTTCCTCACCGGCGTCGATGAAGACCGAGCCAGACAACTTGGATTACTTCAGCTGACTAGCGGTTGTCTTCCTTGTCCTTACAATTGTAGAATATGTTTATTTCTTCATTATATTAAAGAAGTAAAAAGAGCAAAGCCACCTATCTTGTTACTGACATATATGCTCAGTAACAAGATAGGGTTTTTTTTTAAAAACACAATTTGAATGACCTTGAAACTTCCCCCTCCACTGATTCGCTACCCCCACCACTTCACTGTTGATATACATGAGACAACACAATTAGATACCTCATTCCTTCTTCAACAGCCAAACCTACAACATCAACAATGGCTAACCTAACAACAGATGAAATATGTCCTCACGCGTGCTGTGACTTCGTACACGAGTTAGAGAAGAGGATGCAAGAGAGGGCGATAAGAAGAAAGCAGATCCACTCAGAAAATATCATGATAGTAAACGGCTATCTTTTGTTGTTCGGCCTTATCATGGTTGTACTGTTCATACTGTACGGCATAGTTACATGTGTCGGCAAGGTTGCAGAAGAAAACGCTCGCCACCATCAGTTGGAAGATTTCAATGTTACTTTCTAGGTTTTCCTTTTTTAAAACTCCATTTGGATGACCTTGAACTTTCCCCCTCCACTCCTTCCTTTTTTAAAACCCAATTTGAATGACCTTTAAATTTCCCCCTCTAATTTTCGATAATGTTACAACTGACTGCAGCTCACCTCATTCCTTGCTTAGCTACCATGGCGGACAGGACTCTTTCTCAAGTTGACTCCACTACGGACAAAGCATTTCCCTTGCGGTGGACCGTTCATTTACAACAGAGGTGCCCACCCCCCCTTTGGACCAAGACTCAACCCCCCCCCCCCAACCGGACCGGGACCCCCCCCCCGGCTATAAAATTTGTAACCCCTTCCCCCCCCCGGAAAAAATATCCTCTTCTAAATACTTATTCTTGTGTAACTTTCTGTAATTCATTTATCAAGAAATTTATTTAAATGTAGGCTTGTTTAATGTTATTAGTTGAGCAATCTGTAAAAAAATAATAAATAAAAAACTGCAAAAGTGGTTAGAATGTAGACATTGGAGTAAATTTTAAAAATTTATAGGCCTATATCTTATAAGTTATAATTGAAACGCCATTTCTTAGTAACTACTAAAAAAAATTCCATGATTTACGTATCAATTATTAAGGAACATGATGAGTATATTTGCAGCATTTCCTTTAAATACACGACTATCTCCAGGGTTAGCCTACATCCTATATCTCTTTAAAGTCTCGGGCCAATGCAATTATTACAGAAGATTAAGATTAAAGCTAAAATATTATTAACGTTATACACATTAACCTACCTTTTTACTGGTTTAGCCTAATACAGGTAAATTCTTATCACGTTTTAAAAGTGAAATGTGCAGGGGTCACCGTTTGTCTTTGACAACGTGAATAGGGAGGCACGGCGGGCGGCGTCTCTAGACTATAAACTTGGTATTTGATTGTTCCGTTTGTTTTGGTGTTTCATCAATCATCAGAGACACATGAATCTTTATAATTTCCTTTTTGTGGATGGTTTTAATACGATCTTATTTAATACATTGTCAGCTTTTAGAACAATATTCAATAATTGTCTGGTTTTGAATCCTTGAACAACAACCTAGAAACCTTGAATAAGGCCTAACTTACACAAACTAAAAGTTTTGAGGTTATCGCACACGCACAACAGTCAAATTTCTGTATCGTGAAATTTCAGTGACCAAGACTATGGAAAACGTTACTTTCCGTACGAAATTACAAACAGCTTAATGTGTCTGTTTTTTGTGTTGTTTCATAAAATAAAAACAGATATGAGCAAGTGAGTCAACACTTTGGCACTGACTTCCACCGCTCCCGCGGCCGCGAACGACATAGCGCGCGTCATTTGCAGCTCGCCCGTTTCCATAGCAACCAGGCTTCTAGATTTCGCCAACCTTAAAGAAATGAATACAGATAGTCACTGTGTTCGTTGACCAACAGTTTGGGAAAATTGATGGTAAATCCTATTCTATAAAGTTTTTGACGGTCATAAATGATTTGTGTATTATAAAACTTTAGTTTTAATACTCGTTATAAAAGTATACTTTAAAAAATCGCCCCCCCCATCTCGGACAAAATACCACTTTTTCGACCCCCCCCCAAAAATTTCAACGACGCAGTCTGCGTCGTAACCCCCCCCCCTGTGGGCACCCCTGATTTACAAGATGCAACAGAAGTGGAAGTCTTGTATCAAAAATTACTCTATGTATTCAACGGGAACCCTGGACCTCTTGAATGTAGAATGGATTTAAATTTTGATGCAACCAGGGTCGGCACAGAACCTTCAACTTCAAGCCAGCCTCAGCAACAAGATTTTACACATTTATACACTCCAATATCACCGGAAGATGTAACTGTCTGCGAGGCTGACTCAACTACACGTTATGTTCAGCCGAAGCCTTGGGTGTTGATTATTAACAATGTTTACAAAGTGGAATTGGTATGTAATAGATTAAAGGAGTTGATGGTACAAGATCCCGGCCTGCGCTTTCAAATAGACATACATTTCATCTGGGGAGCACCTGCGCGGGGCTCTTCGTCTGACAGCTCTTCACGTACGACGGATGAGGAGGAGGAGGACGACTAGTCATTTTTTTTAAAACTCCGTTTGAATGACCTTGACCTTTCCCCTCCACTGAGTTTATTTAAGGTGCACTCTCACTGACTACAGCATCATTTCATCGCGCACCTTCACCGCAGCAACATGGAGAGTCAACTCAACTACTGTTGCGAACAAAAATGTTTTTCATGGCCGAATGACATTGATGTGGTGGATGGCCTGGCTTGTAGAAAATGTGAAGCTTTTGGTCAGTGCATGTGTAAGTGCAAGTCTTGGAAGAAGCCGAAACCAATGTTGAAGACATTCCATGTGTACCAGATGAAGAGGCATAAGTACACTTGTTGCCCTGAACGTTGCATTGAATTTAATCTAAAACAGCTAACTGGCTGCAAATTGTGCTACAATCATTTTGCAGGTTTTTGCAAACATTATTTAGGAGCGTGTCAGTACAGATCAACTTGGCATACCGAAGCACTCACTATCAATGAAATCGGTATAGACTCACAAGAGTAGTCTTTCTACTCTTTGACTTTTTTAAAACTCCGTTTGAATGACCTTGAAATTTCCCCCACCACTTCCCCCTATAAATCTAGAGTACGCAGGGCCCGGAGGTCAGTTGCTCGGCGGTTGTCGTAGGGTGCACATCCATGTTGTGCAATCTGCTGTGCAGTTTTCATTTTAACCAGTTCAAGGTCGCCATACTTAAACTCTGGCACTGGCAAAAACGTCAAGCTGTTAAAGACAATCCTAAGTCCCAGGTTCACAGTCAACCTCAGGGTCATCACACTTCAACATGTAAAATTTAAGGTAGCATCAAAACGGTGCTACCTAGCTTGACATTTTCAAGTTTTCCAAGGTCATCGCAGTTCCCCCACCACTTCCCATATACCTAGAGTGCGCGGGGCTGGACAGTCAGTCGCTCAGTGTCTGTCGTAGGGTGCACATCGCGGTTGTAGTACTGGTCTAAAGGGGGCTGCTGGCTCACTTCAAGGTCACCCGAGCGGTGTCACATGACGGTTTAGGCAGAGTCACGTTGCAAACTTGCAGTTTCCTCGGCACTTTTGCTGTTTCTTGTCTAATTTCGCTCCAAGTCGTCAAGGTCATGGGAACCTGACTGAAACTCGGAGCGTAGTGTGAGAAACAGCAAAAGTGCCGGAAATTTTTAGGTTTCAGCGTGGCCTTGACCTTTTGTGACATCGATGACGTCATCTTGGTGACGTAAGGGGTGATGACGTCATCGCCACGTCATTTCTGCAACGTCATGGGTGTGACGTCACAGAATGACGTAATTGGTGATGACGTCATCGATTGCGTCATCGATGACGTCATCGGTGAGGTCATTGACCTCGATGACGTCATCGCTCGGGTGACCTTGAAGTGAGCCAGCAGCCCCCTTTTTCCACTACTCACTCAGTAGTTTCAGAGTTAGCTGGATATCAGCCTTGGTCTCAGTATAACATTTAGGACACATCCCAAAATTGAGAGAGTGTTATTCAGTATAGGATTAAAAGTCTGAAATCCTCGCAAATTAAATAAACGAGGTGGCCTGTGCGCAAATTGCGCATTTTATGATTCTGTATGAGTAAAACTCACCTACAGTACGTGAATGTTGATTATGAAGTGACAGAGGTCTATTTTTGTTTACTATCTGGCTTTCAAAATTCATCTGTAGATAATCAGCTGTTAAATTACAATTCACATTAAAGAACTTGCATTAAAAGTTGGTCAACATTTTAAAGCCCCCTCTGATCAAAGGTGAGGGGGGCGAAGCCCGAAACAATATGACCTTTTTAATTATGATTCGTCACTGCGGTATATCCTAAGCTTTAAAATGACACCTCAATCTTAAAAATCGGTTCAGTAGGTCGAGAGAAAAAGGGACGTAACAGAAGAAACCCTTATAGAAATAAGAAGATAGATTGAATCCAAAATTATTCTTTTTCATTACATATAATCATTCTGATTAAATAATTGATAGTGCGTTTTTACCTCTAATATTGGAGTACAATCCTCTATTCTAAAACGATTAAGCTATAATTGTATGTATGTTTGCACACGGATCTCAAAACCGGCTCGAATGATTTTCTCCAAACTTTACAAATAACTTAGTTATGGGATCAAAACAATATACAGGGTGTTTCCGACCAAAATGGAAATATTTTGTATATATTTTCTTGGGTCGAGACAATAAAAAACTCGGATAAACATTGTTTAAACATATGTCCTAAAATGCTTTGTTAAGCCACTAGCGGTCATTTTTTTAAACATATATTTCCGCGACGAATCATTAAATCAGTTCATGTTTAACATGAATATTTATGACACCACGGTTCATTTTCAGGAAAGAGATCATTTCGGTCCGATGTGAAATTTGAAAATTGCGGCCTATTTAAAATTTTTAAACTCAAATATCTCAAAACCTGTATATTTTATCAAAATTGTACAAAGTTGTGTAACATTTTGATAAACTTTACCGGTTTAGAGATATTATAGTTAAAAATTATAAAATGGCTACCATTTTAAAAATATACATTAGAAAAAATAATTTTTTTCTTGAAAACTAACATTGCTGTGATGAAGATTCAAGCCAAATACGACCTTATTACGATTATTCGCTAAAAAAACAAATGCGGCTAGCGGCTTAACGAAGCGTTTTAGAACATAGGAACTTTTTTTCTTTTTCTTCAAGTAATCATCTCCAAAAATCCTGAAACGTTTTTTCTGATACCCTGTTTACAGCTCTCTATGCCAGGAGAAATTCTATTTCTTTATAATTTTTAACTGAAATTAAAAAATTGTTAACATTTTGTCAACATTGGTCTTATAGAGTTAAAATCATAACAAAGAAATAATGAAAACAGCTGCCTCAACTGTCTAAGTTCATACCATGTGCACGTGTTCCAATACTAGGAATACGCTCCGATGTCCGTCCCGTACAAGAATTTTTTACTCACTTTTTGAGTTATTAGGTGACGCTTTGTTTTTGAGGGAGAGGTGAGAAAAATTCATTACGCACACAGGTGGCAAGCCTGTAGTGTGGGGCTCCCCTAAAAACGGGTTTACCCACTAAAAAACCTCGCCTCTACTCTTTAGGATTCTAACCTGGAGTTGTTTATTACATTACGTCAGGCTAGGCCTAAATTTGGCTTATGCCCGTGGGGCTCACTCCTTATCCAGCCACTCGATCAAGGGATCTGGGCCACTTCGCCGTCCAGATCGGTTTCTTTTCCAGGAGGATGCCCCGGACGAACTGTGATAAACAATCCCAGTTGCCCTCATCCTCCAAGATCTTTTGGCAGACCGAAATCCACCAAAAATGCACCAAAAAATTTGTGTGGCCTTCAGGCGGGGCCCTTCCCAACGGGGGCAGCGGAAGAATGTGTGTTCCGCATCGTCGGGAACGCCCGAGCAATAAATGCAGTCTGGTGAACCGGTCTTGCCCATCCGGTTCAGGTACGACCGAGATAGCCGTGAATTGTCAAGAATTGGCCGCCGTTCCACCCATGGTTGGACGTGCTTGATAAGTCGCGCAGTCCATCGTCCTCGGGTGTCGTGCTCCCAGCTGTGTTCCCACTGCTGGAAGGTTCTGGAGCGCTCTTCTGTTCTTGCCGTGTTCTTTTAATCTAGCCTTGTCTCTGATAAATTGCCTTTTTCTCTCCTGCCAAGAGCTTGACAGGGATAAATCCGGCGACCACCAGGACGGCAGGCTCGGACACTGTCCGGTAGGCAGAACACATCCCGAGCGCCGCTCGACGTTGAACCCGGGCGAGTCGCAACCTGTACTACTCTTTATCGAGAGCGTCTGCCTACACCTCTGCTCCATAAAAAAGCACGGACTGAACCGCGGACATCAACAGACGTCTTCTGTCGAATCGTGGAACCCCGACATTGGCCATCAGCCTACTAAGGTACGTGACTACCTTAGCGGCCTTGTCCGCCGTACGGAATATCTGATCCCTCCAGCTTAACTTGGTGTCCACCATAATCCCGAAGTACTTAGCAGCACGAGTTGATTGGACCACCTCCCTTCCCACTTGGAACGGAACGACGGTGACCATCCTCTTCTTCGTAAGGATCACAATCTCCGTCTTACGGAGAGCAAGCGAGATACCGTGATCGGACATCCATGTGTTGACCACACGCATGACTCGGTTCAACTTTAGTTGGGTCAGCTCAACGTTGCGTGCAACAATGAGAGCTGCGACATCATCGGCGTACCCAACCAAAGTGGTTTCCTCAGGCATCTCTGACCTCAGGAGGCTGTCATAGGCAACGTTCCAGAGATCCTGGCCGAGTATTGAATCTTGCGCGGCACCAGAAGTGACTTCCATCGTCCACGTTCCGTCCCTTGTGTCGTAAATCAGGCTTCGGGAGCGGAAATAATCCGCAACAAGATGAGTCGCAACAGATATGCAGGAACGCGAAAGGTGTTGCGAAGCGCATCCAGCATATCGACCCACCTCGCCGAGTTAAAGGCATTCTTGACATAAGCGTAACAAGAAGCACTACTCAGCGAGAGAAATGGTTGTGGCTCTCGGCTCTCTTCACAGCTCTCTGGACTTCGGTGATAGCGTCAATCGTTGACCGTCCCTTTCTGAAGCCGTACTGACGGAGGCATAAGTACCAGGCAGCTTCCACGGCAGACGTCAGGCGGGAACGGATCAGCTTCTTGGACAGCTTCCCAGCCGTGTCCAACATGCAAAAAGGCCTGTGGGACGACGGCAGCTCGGGATCACCTTTGCCCTTGCTGATGAGTACAAGTCTGGTGGTTTTCCAGGGAGCCGGAAACACCCCTTCTACCAAACAGGCGTTGTACATATTCTCAACAAGTCAGCATTAATTGAAAATACTTTCTTTAAAGCCTCGCTGGGAATCCGTCCGGGTCAGGAGCCTTGTTGCTCTTTAGGGAGAGAACGGAGGTTTCCATCTCCTCGAATGTGAAGAGTGGAACGTCATCTAACCGTCCGAAGTCAACCGGCGTACATCCTAGGCCTAGCCTACAAATAAATACATACAAACTATGATTTTAGCTAAGACCTCAAAATAAGCAAGTAACTTAATAATAATTATGCTTATAAATTAAAGAAAAATAGATTGTAGAGCGAAAAAACAATGCAATTTAAAATCCATGATTGCAAATTAATAAAAATCAAGTAATGTAAGTATTGTAGAATTACGCTTACTTAACACTTAATGCATATTTTGTTACCTGAGACATAGGCTACAATGGCACAACACATTCTAATTAGTTGTTCAATTTAAATCTTTCTCCCAAATAGATATTAGTTGTATCCCATAAATTAGTTAATCGCATAATTCCGTACGACACCAATTCATTCCACATCAACATGCCTATCTTTTATTAGACTATAATTTATAACTTCAATAAGTAAACATCAGTGTTGATCTATTTAATTTAACAAATATGTCTGTCAAAATATCAATTAAATTTTATTTAAAAACGTAACATAACGGCGAGCAAATATAAACAAGAAAAGGTTATGTTATGTTGTTTTCAGCATACATCGACAACTCAGCTGCGATGGGGGAAAATAAACTGATCATAGCAACTACATTAGTCAAACCATGTAGCCTAAACAACTAAAGTTCTGTCAAAAATTCCGGATTTTTTTTTTTTTTTTTTTTTTTTTTTTTTGTCTTTAATTTTATATTTGCAACTGTACAAAACAAAATACAACGAGCAAATTCGCTAATAACATAAAAAGAACAATAACGTGAAACATAAAACATGAAGGAGTAGGCTCAGAAGTCTTCCTCCTTATTATTGTAGATGTTAGGGGTAGTCCTCTTCAATATTAGGGATTCAAACTAGAAAGTCCCGACTCCAATTCCGTTTCAGCCTCCTTCGACGGATGCCTGGCAATGTTAAGGTGAAAAGGTCTTGTATCAGGGGATTTTCATGTCCATCAAGTTTGAGGAAAAATTTTAAATAGAGTTCTTTTGCTACTTCATGTACAAATTTAAAATTGAAATCATTATGCAAAGTCTTGTTGCTTACATAGTAGGGAGCCCCAGATATTAAACGTAGTACTTTTGACTGAAAAATTTGGATTTTCTTCATATTTGTAAATTTCGCTGTGCCATAAACCTCAATGCCATATGTCCATATTGGTTTTAATAGGGTCTTGTACAAAAGTAATTTTGATTTAAGAGGCAATTTTGAATTTTGATGAAGCAGCCGATATAGTTGTTTAGATCTTGCATTGAGAGCAGTTCTCTTTTTTGTGATGTGGGTTTTCCAAGTTAATTTTTCGTCCAGGTAGAGTCCAAGATAACGTGTGTCTGTACTTTGAGGGATTCTAGTGTTGTTTATATAAACCGGTGGGCACAGGCCCCGTTTTAGAGTGAAGGTGACATGTGAAGATTTTGACGCATTAACTTTCATTCGCCAATTTTTTAACCAGGTACTTAAAACATTAATATGGTTTTGTAGGTGGCTACTTGCTTCAGTTGGATCTTCTGAAGTGCTGAGGATGGCGGTGTCGTCTGCATAAGTGGCTATCTTGGTATTGGGAGTTTCAGGCAAGTCAGCTGTATAAATACTGTAGAGAAGAGGGGATAACAATGACCCCTGAGGAACGCCAGCAGAGATAGGTTTACAGCCATAGTACTCCAGTCCTTGTTTAACAGTAAAGAATCGATCTTGTAGATACGACCTGAGTATTAAATAGTAGGTGGATGGAAGAAAAGCTTTTAATTTTGATAACAAGCCAGGGTACCACACTTTATCAAAGGCGGCGCTTACGTCTAAAAACACAGCACTTGTGTACTTTTTATTTTCAAGGCCGGACGCAATTGTATCGACCACCCTATGAAGTTGCTGAATAGTCGAATGCCTGGATCGAAATCCGAATTGATGATTTGGTAGAACATTGCTTTCTTCAACAATACTTTGCAACCGAGACAAAAGTAATTTTTGGAATAATTTAGAAATGACAGGAAGTAAGCTAATCGGCCTATAAGATGAAACTTCGTGAGCAGGTTTTTCAGGTTTTTGAATCAAGATAATTTGGGACAGTTTCCATTGTATAGGGTAGTGAGTCGTTCGAATTATGGCATTAAAGATCTGTGTTAATAAAGTAATACAAGAGGAGGGGACTTCACGTAAAACTTCACTTGTGATTAAATCATATCCTGGTGATTTCCGCAGGGGTAGTTTGCAAATGGCCTTTTTAACATCAGTAGCTGTAATTCGGGGAGGTGGCAGGGACATAGGTAAAGGGGAGGTAATAGAATTTTCTATTTCAGATGAAAAAGCCAGGTTCTGTTCTTCGTGTGGACTGAAAATTCCAGAAAGGTGGTCTGCAAAAACGTCAGCTTTCTCCTTATCCGATTTTGCCCAAGAATTATTAGGACGTTTAATCGGGGATGTTGTAGGTATGTAGTGTAAGATTTGTTTTGTAGTTTTCCACAAAGAACCGTCTTTAGGGGTAAGATTTGTCAATTTCCTTTCAAAAGCTGAAACTTTGAAGTCTTTTATAGCATTTTTTAATTGATTAGTATATCTATTGAGGGTGGTCTTATCGGACGGTAGTCTGCTCTGATGCCATATCCGCCTGGCTATCCGCTTGTTCCTTATTAGTTCACAAATATATTGAGGGTAGGAAGGGCCAGATCGTTTCTTGAGAGGCTTGGGAGTTAAAGAAGTCCAAGCGGCTTGTTGGATAGATTTCGTCAGATGATCAACAGCTGCTTCGAGGTCGTCACCTGTTTTCAAAGGGAGATTCAAATTTAGAGTTGAATCGAGTTTATGTCGGAAAGATTCCCAGTCCATAATTCCAGATGTTAATGAGGGTTTTACCTCTTTTTCTAAGGGTGCCACAGATATGTGCAGAAGAATTTGAGAATGATCGGAAGGAGAATTGTCGAGACAGTGTACGGTTTTGTGAAATTGATTTACTCCTTTTGAAATAAAAATGTCAAGTAAATCGGGTATTTTATTTGCGGCAGTAGGCCAGTATGTGGGAGTGCCAGGTGAATGAATATCAAGATTGTTAGATAACACCGATTGGAGAAGCTGACGACCCCTGGGATTGTTAAGTCTTGAGCCCCATTGTATATGTTTGGCATTGAAATCGCCACCGCAAATAAAATGCGTACCCAAGTTAGAAAATAACTCTGAAAATTCATTTGAATTTATTGCAAACCTTGGAGGACAGTAAACCGCTGAAAATGTTATGTCAATGTTATTAAAGACTAAGGTTGTTGATGCTGATTGAAGGGAGTTTGTTGGATTAACTGATGGGTGAACAAAGTGTTTAATGTTATTCTTGACAAGCACCGCAGCTCCACCATACGCCCTGTTATCAGGCCGGTCAGCCCTGTAAATGTTATACCCTGGCATGAAAAATCTCGTATTATTTGTAAAATGTGTTTCACTTATTAAAGCAACATCGATGCGTTTTTCGTGTAAAAGTAACTCCAACTCTTGAGCATGTTGATGTAAACCATTTGCATTCCAAAGCAGTACTGTAAGAAAAATATTTGATATATTATTTGTCATGTTTATTGATGAGGACTTGCATAAGCTGAGTCATCATGGTTAATAGAGGAGTGAAGAGCGCTTTAAATTCCGTGAGGATTGATGTGAAGTGAGAAATGATGTCTTCTTGGTTTAAAGTAGCATTGGTATTTGAGTTTTGAAGACGCTTAGCGTAGTTATGTTCATCAGTTAAGTTATGAGACAAGGTCACAGGATGGTCACTTGTGCTGAAGGTATGAGAATGGAGTTTATGTTTCGGAAGTTGTGGGAATGATGATGGTGAAAGGTCAGGAGGTGATTGAGGTTGGGGAACATGATTTCCTTCCTTCGAAGGTCTAGATCTAGGGGATCGCCGGTTTTGCAGTTCCCTGTGAACAATACAACCTCTATAATTAGCAGGGTGACTGTCCCCGCATAGCGCGCAAGTTGCCGGTGTGTTATTCGGCTTCGTGCAGGCTGTGGATTCATGGTCTTTAGCACATTTAACACATTTTGGAGGGCGATTGCAGTATTTTTTGGTATGTCCCAGCTGTTGGCAACGCATGCACTGCACGATCTGCCGTTTAGGTCTTGGTTCTTCAACCTGAATTTTTGAATGGAGGAGTGTAGATAGTTCGAAAATAGTATCGTTTGCTTGGGATTGATCTAGATCAACAAAGAATAGAGGCAAGCAAGTTTTGTCCCTAGACAAAACATTAGTTACGCTTTGAACTGAAAATCCTTTGGCAATTAATTCATCTTTGATAGCATCTGGGTCAATAGAGCTGTGAAGTCCTCGAATAACTACACGAAATACTTTTTCTTCAGGAAGTTGAAAAGTATGAAATTCGGCTTTGTTTTCCCTCAAGAAGTGAACAATTTTCCTATAAGCTTCGGGAGAAAAAGGGTGAATGGTAACATTTTTCAAGGTCGAAGAACACCTAAACTGGTCGATACCAACCAATTGGGACAATAATTTGCAAAGTTCAAGGTATTGAACATTTGTTTGGAGAATTATGGGGGGCACTCTTTGTTTCCTAGTTTGGTTTGATTCAGAATCACTCGAGTTTGCAAGAGGTTGAAACCTATTTGAAGTTAGCAACGCAGGAGAGGTTTTAGAATTTTTGTGGGCTAGTTTGTTAGGACGAGAAGGGATAGAGTTATCACTGTTGGTTCGTTTTCTCGGTGATACAACGGTGGTCCATTGATTATTTAAGTCACTTACATTTGGCTGGCGTTCATCGTGCGATTCGTGGTCCATCTGGTGGTTGTTGTCAGAATTAGAAGTAGTTTGGTTATTTGGCGTTCCCATGGCAACGGAACAAAATCCCAAGCTAGCGGTGAGATGAATTAAAAAAATAACGAGTAAAACAAAAACTATAGTCCAAAAATGTTCACAAAAACGTTCCGGGTATATCAAAGCTACATTTTACGCTTAACACTCAATCTTAAAAAGAAAATTACTAACTGTTTTTAAAGAAATACACTAGACAAAAATAGCACGTGTCTTCTATTTATCAGGTCCAGCTGATCTCCAAAATTCCGGAAAATAAGCTTTTTTAATACTTGAAAATAATTGCTCGATTATAGTTTATTACCTAGTTTAAAATACTTAAAATCTAACCTGAGAATTTCATTGAAATCAAATTAGGAATAAAAAAGCCTTTTGGCTAGAGAATTTGCCTAAGAGAAATTTAAAGTCGGTCTAAAAGAATTTTATACTCTATGTTCCATAGAGGTAAAAAATTCAATAAATATGTAGTTTTGCATGGCAGCCAGTTACAAAATTAATAAATGATACTTATATATGTTTAAAAAATCATCATTTTTTTATTGTACTTCATATTGCTGATTATGAGTATTTAGATAAATAAACGTCATGTAAAAGTATAGGACAATTTATCAATTTATAGCATTGAAATTTTGAAACAAAATCATTAAAGTAGGATTCACGAAAATAGTCCGATGAGAGTCAATACATTGTTGCCAAATTTATTCTGAAACACATTGTTTTACTGTATTACACATGGTTACCGTAATCACAAATGACAACATTGCAGGGCGAGAGGGGGTGAGGGGGGACACAGCTGTTAAAATTTCCATCGGACTATTTTCGTGCATCTTACTATAGTAAGAATGATGATAACAGCCGTTAAATAAATTATTAGAATCCACGTGTTAGTGGTTCAACATGTGTTTCAATATATATACACCAGAGTGCAGCACCTCGATTGAAACAGTCAGGCCTACAATGAAACAGTCTGAAAGGCGAGTGAGCGAAGCGAACGAGCTTGTTGGGAAGGTGAGTGAGCGGAGCGAACGAGCTCGTCTTGAACAAGAAATGAGCCCTTTTGCACTGAGTATTTTAGCGTACTGTCTGTAACTGACATTACTATAAACAAAATCCCTGTTTGAGTTTACCGAGCAAATGCTCGGTTACCAGATAATAGTAGTAAGTAAAATGAATTGATCAGTACGACAAAAAAATAGTTCAACTCAAAGGCAGTCACACTTTTCACTAATTTCAGAAATTCTTAAATTTTATGTTCTTTGATTCCACCTGAGAACTTGACTTGATAAAATATATCTGTTAGGGGTCTATAGGTCTAAGTTATGACATATTATACTCATACTTTGAATTAAATGTCTTTCTATCATTTTGAAATCAGTTTGGTGTAATCTAATATTAACAAAAGTTTATATTGGTTTCACTCTATTTCTTTTTCAAGTTCATATTTATTCAAACATATTCTCTTTTAAGTTTTATTTTATTCTAAACATTGATAAGTTAAGTATTTCGACATCATTCTCCAGGTATCTAACATATTACGATTTTTATAGCCATTAGTGGATTTTACAAATCATTAGAACAGTAGTGTATAACTCAGAATTTAAATATCAACAGACTAGCAAAAGCAAACCGTGGCAATGATTACTACCACATGTTTGATATGCGCTGCGCCATTTTATTCATTGTTGAGCGTAGCCGATTGTAGCTACTCCACGTTTGTGTGCTGCGTTGGCTTTGTTCGATATACGTGGCGCTAAATCGGAAAGAAATGATGTCGGGAAAGTTTCGGAACACGGCGGAGGTGAACATAAGTGGCAAAGAAGAGTCTTGGTGGAGAAGGAACCTGAACTGGAAGAGAGTGGGGGCGACTGCAGCAGTTGTGTTGCTCGTGTTCAACTTTGTCTACGGCGTTTGGATGTATCACTACGTTAGGTAAGTGTGTTAACTTTTAATCAGAAAGTTTTTTTTCAGATTAAGATTACTTTCAGCTATAAATAATGTTACTGTAAAAAGTAAAGCCGGAATTCAGCTTTGAAATTCAACCTTAAAACCTCTTTTTATCATACCCTTGCGATTTAAACGTTGTTTTCGGAACAGTCAGCTGTGATGGAAACTAGTAGATTCCAGATGGGTTGGATAAACGTGTTGGTAAAATAGCTATTTGTATAATAAGAGCGTAAAGTACATCATTGCCACTCGAGAATTGTAGATGGCCGCACGAAGCGTTAGCTGAGTGCGGCCAAACAATTCGAGAGCGGCAATGACTATTTGCGCTCGTAATACACACAAGATTTTTCCTACCGACATAATTGTTACATATTACATGTTTCATTGTATACAAAATGTCATTTAGATTATTTTTTATTTGTTTCTGTTGGAACATAATGTTAGCTATCAACCATAACCTCAAACTAAAAAAGAAGCAATTAGCCTACTAAACGACAACAATGTATAACAGCTGTAGCATGGTTTGTAATAACAGCTGATTTAACATTGCTGTTTGATCTATCGTGCGGTAAAGAATCATTGCCGCTCTAGAGCGGGAAAGAAACGGAAACCGGAAATGAACTTCTTTGCATAGGGGTTACAGGTGTGGCAATGCAATTATTTCCATGGAGTGGTAGGGAAAATAGTTTTCATCACACTACATCGATATCAAATGTTTTCGACCCTCGCTTCTACCAACGAAACACCTGTTTTCTAGGCCTAGGCCGGCAAAATTTTCCGGCCTAGGGCGGTAATGGAAACAGTAGCAGAGAAGTCTAGAATATAAGAAGTTATGTAACAACAACAATAAATAACAAATCAGTGACGTAGCTGAGAGCAACTGTTAAATATATATGACGTAGATGGAAAAATAGTGCTCCCTTTGAATCAGCTGTAGTTGTCACCTACCATTAGAGTATTCTAGTTTCGGTGGCCTTAGATAATGTGAAGTGGTTGCCCAGCAACCAGAAACACAAGAAGTACATCGCGCTAAGTTAGTTGAGGTTATGTTTAGTGTGTTATGAACGAAAAAGTAATTTTTTACTTCTTTAGAATCTATTGAATTGTGTTGTGTGATGAAAAATATCATTCGTAACTCGGGCCGAAAGCGTTTTGCCAACCCTTGATCGTTTCAACTTCTCGACTTCGTCTCGAACTTGAAACGGGTCTTTTTTGGAATGTCCCCGCATTTTTAAACAATTTTCTATTGAGTTCACACATAATGGAAATGGTTAAGACACCTAACCTAACCTAACCTAACCTAACCTAACCCAACCCAACCTAACCTAACCTCAGCTGTCCCGCGACTGACCC
Organism: Neoaliturus tenellus; assembly: GCA_030545055.2. Classification (NCBI taxonomy): domain Eukaryota; kingdom Metazoa; phylum Arthropoda; class Insecta; order Hemiptera; family Cicadellidae; genus Neoaliturus; species Neoaliturus tenellus. Next base: position 98,569,351 of record CM061536.1, on the reverse strand, counting down.
GCCGGGAGAGTCCGGGGGCAGTTAGGTTAGGTTAGGTTAGGTTAGTTTAGGTTAGGTCAGGTTGAAATGTCCCAGCATTTTTAAACATTTTTCTATTGCCTTCAACATGTCCAAGAAATTTAGCACTGCAGGATAAAATACTGCAGGATAAAATTATAAACTAGAAACATGATGACGACTGAATATGTTAGCCGAGCGCGCAACCTTTTATCGGCCTACCGATAACCAGGTGAAGGACCAAAAGATAATCTTACTGATAACGATGACGATAAAATAACTTCCCACTTGACTACCAGTCTTGTCTTAACCATTTCCATTATGTGGGAACTCAATAGAAAACTGTTTAAAAATGCGGGGACATCCAAAAAAGACCCGTTGAAACACGAAAAAGACCCGTTGAAACACGATCTCGGGGCCGGCAAAACGCCACTTTCGGCCCTCGTGACAAAATATACTATTTCGGGACTAGACCAGAAACCTCCAAGATTTTACACCATTTGCGCTACTATATGATACTTACACTAACTCTTTGCATTGTACAATGTTCAAATATCTAGTTGTTTTCCTTGTTGAAAAAATGAAACAATAAAAAACCTCTGATGATATTTATTAATGTCAATGTTTATTAATACTAAATAGCTTAAATCAGTTCAACTACAAGATAAACAAATAACAACGTAAGAGGTGGTATAAGTCTTTATCAACTTTTATCCAAACTGTATTTTCATTGAGGGTGGTATGATGAAAAGTACCGTTTCGTAACTCGCCCAAAAGTGGTATAGCGGTGTTCGATCTAATTCAAGTACTTGGCTTCTCACGATATTTGAAATTTGATCTTGCACCGATAACGACCACTTTCTAGACTAGTGACGAAATATACTATTTCGTGCAAAACTAGTACGAGAATAACCGAGCCTTGCTCAATTGTTTACTTTACTTTTGTTATAGAATCACAGTAATTAGGCTTTGAGGTTTATGCTAACTATATTTTTTTATAAGTGGCAGCTGTTCTCAAAACCAATGCTTAAGAGTAGATTTCATTTATTTTTGTTTACCTATCTTTTTTATTTTGTTGTTTTGATGGGAACCCATAAGACCAAAGTTAAAAAATACACTAGTTAGTTTTAGACGGAAACGATTTTTCCTTGTGTTTTTAATGTTTCTAAATTTATTATTGGACAAAACATACTCCCAAATGCAAAGTTTGAGCAAAATCTACCCACTATATTTTGAGATAATGGAAAATTCATCATCTCAGAAACTTCTCTTTTTTTGTTGTATATGTGTATATGTGTTTGTCTATATCCGTCTAATACGAGTAAGGTATAGCACACGGATCAGCGGAAGGTGGGGTAGTATACACACGGATCTCGAAAATGGCTCGAACGATTTTCTTCGAATTTTGCAAATAACTTATTTCTGGGATAAAAAATAATATGTATTTTGTATTATTTACCTGGTAAATATTCATATTTCTGGACGCAACTTGGAGCTGACGCACAGGCCTCAGTGCCAATGTCAACTCATTCCATTCCAAATTAAATAATGTAATTATTAATTACAATTTTTTATCGAGTACCTTTTTAGTTCTTTGTTTAATTTATGTAGATAGAGTTATCATTACTATGTATATGTAGTTGTAGTACAGCATGTTTAATTTGTTCATATTTATTGGGAATAAACGACTTCATTCATTCATTCATTCATTTCACAAATGTGCAGGCCGAAAACCGTGCATAACCAAACGTAATGCTATACTGACAACTTATACATTTTTACTGAAATGTTAAAATACACTCAAGACAGTGTCCTAATCTGAATCTACTTAACTATCACAACAGCAATTCAACAAATTGTATTGTTCCTACAACAATGCAACATATTTGTCGGTTTCTACAATAGCCTCCGTATTATTTTCACTGTGGCTCGATTTTTATTTTCACACACTTCGGTCACCGCGGATTTTTGCTACTTTATACTTTTTTTTAAATGTATGTATTCCACTACGACTTTTAAATCAGTAATATTAACAAATTCTCACTCCAAAACACCATTACAATTATTTAAATTGTGCCAAACAACATTTTGCACAAGTCTTAATTATTATAACTGTCAATAAATCAAGTGACAGTGGGATTTCATAGTAATATCAGGTTGTTGTCGTAGAATGTTCCGTTGTTGTCGGTTACCGGAGACTGTCTTTGTTGCAGTGAACTGAACACCAACCAAGAGATGCGACTGATAGAAGTGAAGAAAGGGTCGATATTCATTACTATCTACTACAAGATGCACGGCCTCCTCGGCAATCCCTTGTTGTTGCAGTCAGATCTCGTCTACTGGAAACAAAACGGCAAACTCTGAATATGGAACGATTCACAGGGCTCTAAAACTGAAATTAATTCCGTTTCATTATTTATTTTAACGCCAAGTTTTGTTTATATCATTGTTAACTTTGGTTTATCTGCAAAATGTATGAGTAGTGATTTTCTTTCTTAGTGAGTGTAAATATCCAGTTATATTTTTTCTATCTAGATGATATACAAGTTTAAAAATAGAACTAGGCCTATGAATGTATATTGTTACTGTTGATGATTTTTCTCAATATACTATGTTTTATTAGGTGTTATATATTTAATTGTTGGAGTTTTTGTCATTTTAAAGGTATGTTTAAGTAATTTATAATAATAAGCACACGTTGATGCAATAAAACTTTTAATAACTACTATTGTGTGATAATTTTCCGAAAGAGATTTTATAAAGATTATTCAAATGCGTAAGGAACAATAAGGACTAGAGATCGAAATTCGATCAAAATTTTAGTTGATCTGGACCCAAGAAGTTTAAAAACATTTTATAACTGAAACATCTGTTCTTCCTGTTTTTCTAGCAGTTGTTTTTACAACAGCTGTCTAATGATTCAATCAATTCTCCTTCCCCCATAAGATTAACATTGGAACTTTGAAAGCCTGTGGGGGGTAGCCCTGGAGTCCGATGAGAATTCGAATGGGATTCTGCTCATCTACAGTACTATACCTTTCTAACGGTATGCGCAGATTTCTCCTACGATGCACACGAGCTGAGAAAAAAGGAGGAAACGAAACATGCTTGCCTATTAATATACAGGGTGTTCGGAAAAAACGTTTCAGGAATTCAGGAGGTTATTGCCCACATCAAAATAAGCAAAAAAGTTCCTGTAAACATATGTCCTAAAATGCTTCGTTAACCCGCTAGCCACCATTTTGTTTTTTACACTAAATAATTTTTATTTCCGTAATGGATCATTGTATTAAATTAATATTTGGCATGCACCTTCATCATGGCAATATCCATTTTCAAGAAAAAAGTTATTTTTTTCCAATGTGTATTTTCAAAATGGCGGCCATTTTAAAATTTTAAACTAAAATATCTCAAAATCGGTAAATTTTATTAAAATTTTATCAGACACAAAAAAGTTGACAAATTTAATTATCTAACCAATGGTACCAAGTTTGTAAGGATCTGACAACAAATAACGGAGTTATTAAGATTTTTCATTTAAAATTACCTTAATTTGCATTAATTGCAATGCAAAATCAATGTTTTATGCAGAAAAATCTCAATAACTAGGTTATTTGTTGTCGGATCCTTACAAACTTGGTACCATTGGTTAGATAATTCAATTCGTCAACTTTTTTGTGTCTGATAAAATTTTCATAAAATTTACCGATTTTGAGATATTTTAGTTTAAAATTTTAAAATGGCCGCCATTTTGAAAATACACATTGGAAAAAAATAACTTTTTTCTTGAAAATGGGTATTGCTATGATGAAGGTGCATGCCAAATATTAATTTAATACAATGATCCATTACGGAAATAAAAATTATTTAGTGTAAAAAACAAAATGGCGGCTAGCGGGTTAACGAAGCATTTTAGGACATATGTTTACAGGAAATTTTTTGCTTATTTTGATGTGGGCAATAACCTCCTGAATTCCTGAAACGTTTTTTCCGAACACCCTGTATAGATTTCTTTTGTTTATTCTTGTTTTATTTTGCGTGAATATGTAAAATATTCTAGCTGTTTTTCAATGTTTAATATTCTGAAAGTAATTACCTCTTGGTAAATTACAATATTTGTTCAATACTTCGTCACATTTTCTATTTGGTGAGAGCCTAGTGCTACAAAACATTTCACTAAATACTTACACTACTGGACTTTGTAAGTAATATCTTTAATGTTTACTTGACAAACAAACAATAAAACTGACAATAACTGCGATATTTCCAAGAATGAAAATAGTGTGTAAGCTTTATAAAATTTTAAGTTCTAAAAAATTTTTTACATGTATAAAGTTAATAACAACATTTTCAATTCAAATAATAATCTATATTTGCCTCAACCTATATTATTCGGAATCATAATAAAAACTACGTTTAGAAATATAGCAAAGTTTATTCTGTGGATGTTGAGTGATGTAAGACTTGAATACTACTTAAATATCCCTGCAATGCTAAGAAAAGTTAAGTTGTAGAATTACCTTATGGCAAGATTTTCAGCTTCGCTCACTCACTATCAGATCACTAGCTTGCTTAGCTCACTCGCCGGTCACCATTTAGTTCGGATCTAATAATACACAGATTATGATTCATTCGATTATGTACCAAATCTATCAGCGCGAAATCCGTTTTGTAAAATAATGTAATGATGTTTTCTATCCTGTGATAGAAAACATCATAACTACTCATCAGAACTACTCTTGTAAAAAATTAGTACGGTATGTTACACACTTTTCCGTCCAAACAGATTTGTTAAATTTAATATTTAAATTTCAGAATTAAATGCCATCTTCAGGGTGACACCAAAGCGTTCAAAGGTCATCAAAGTTGTTTCATTAAAGTTCTAACAATACTTTAACAAAAGACAGTAACAATAACTACATCACAACTACTCATTGACATCCACTTGTAGATGGCGGCAGGAGACAGACCACGACTGATGACAGAGTACAATAATTTTAAGATCCCACCTGACGACCTTCAACAATTATCATATGCCACTTACATAGTAATTTGGCTTGTATAAGAATCGTTCCAATGGAAACCTAATATACTTTTCAAAATAATATGCAGACATGGAACAAAGGAAGTTTCAATAAAGCTAGTAGAGCGGAGCCTTAGAGTAGATTCAAAACGAAAATTTTATCTCCCTCTCTTAAACAATTTCTTAGGCCTTAAAAAGTTCACAATGATTGTTTAAGTAATTTCGGCATCATTGGGTAAAAAATATTTTATATTATTAGTGATTTTCCTTAAAAGCGTTGCTCCTAATTTATCACAATAATGTTGAATGTTCCCTTGCTATTGTACCTTCTTTGTAGCTTTTTATTCGTTAGATGAGGCTGTTTTGAACCACGTCAAAACATCAACAATCATAAATTTGAAACATTATTATTCTAATAACATAATTACTATAATTACCTCTGAAATTAGGCAGCCGCTAAAAAATTTACGTAACTTTTTGTTAGTGTTCATTTTTCATTACAACATGGATTTTGTGGAATATGGCGATTATAAATGTCAACCTAGCTTGAAGTTTAAGGTTAAAAGCTGTTTAAGGAAGTGGCTGAAGGTCATAGTGTGCTTTACTCTTGTGCTGCTCATGTACGACCTGGTGTATTGCGTTCAAATAATCTCCTTCGTCAAGTAAGTCTTAAATTTTGTAATAATTTAAAATTTACCTTGATACATAAAATTACCCTTTCATTCAACAATGAAAATATTTTGTTTAGATTTTACCTAAACAAATTCTTGCCAAAATGTTTATTTATACAATAAATAGATTATTTACATGTATTTAATAATTTAAAAAATTCTTAATGATATAGAGGTTTTGAAAAGAATGGTGGCTGAAGTATCTTGGGAAATGTATTGTTTTTATTTGAAATTTAACGAGTTTGTCGATATGTAAAATAGTATACTTCGTTACAAGGGTCGAAAATGGGGGTTTTTCAAGCCCCGTATTTTCTCATAAAACTGGAAATGACATCGTCCCCCGAACAGCTGCTGGTGTCCCGTAGTAACGAAAGACTCCACGGTCAAGTTCATGATTGTATTTTTCACACGTTCCAGGATCCTTAACAATGATCAGGACTTGCGGCTGCAAAAGGTCAAGAGGAATAACGAGTTCATGAGTTTGTACTACTCGATGCACCACTACTTTGGCGACCCCTCGCTGCACCCCACGGATATGACCAAGCTGCGAGAGATAGACGACGAGATGTAGGACCAGTGGATGAGACTAGGTCTCTGATATTGTAGCACCTTGTATCAAGTATAGTAGACACTTCTTAACTAACAATTCTGTTTATATTATTGCGTTTACCTAGTCGGTATCTGTTGAAAATCAAACTTAGGTTTGATTATAAAAATGAAGGTAACTTTAGTTTCTAAATTTCTGCGAAAAACCTGAAGGTGTTAGGTGGGTATTTAACTATTTTAAAGTACTATAGCAAGGTATGTAACGCTGTTAGTTTATTTTAGGCCTCACCTGAAAAATTTAGGATTAATAAAGAAATCACTGTTTGGGAAAAGCTGCAAGGAAATAAATTGTAACGAAAAAATCGCGCTTATCACTAACACTTTTTTGTCTTTAAGAGTAAACCACATAAATCGATAACATTTCTAACGACTATGGATAACAATTTAATAAAAAATTTCCTTTAATTTAAGTGCCAATTTTTTTTATTAATGAATAAAAATTTTAATTACTTTTCAGTGCCTGAGGACAAAGCATTTGCGCGGTAAATTTATCTATATGTTTGCAGCAATATTCTAAGTTACAAAAGCTTATTCTTGAATGCTGAGTCCAAAACGGGATGTTTCTTTTCAAGACGAGCTCTTCGTTCGGCTCACTTGCCTTTCAGAGTGATTAAATGTACGTCTACGGGTGCTGCACTCTGGTATAAATTTGTAAACCACATGTTCAAACTCTAGCACGTGGGTTCAACCACCAAAACTAGAATTTTCTAAAGGTACGTGGCCACTACAGCTCATGAAGCCATGAGAAAAACAAGCATCAAGTAGGTCATATTTATTTGACAGTTGCTATCATCGGAAGCACCAACTACGCCACTTATTTTTTATTTTATTTTTTTAATTATCTACCTTTGTATGTTCTTGATTCCATGAGGTTTACCTCTACATCTATCAGCTGATTTTACTATTGTTACCTAATCATTCTTTTGTTTTTATTTGTAGTAAATTGCGATATTGAAATAAGCATAATGTGGTTTTCTTTTACTTTATGAACAATCATAATCATTAAAAAACATAATCACCGGTATAAAGCAAAGGTTGAAATCTAAAAAATTATTTTTATTATAGAATTAATAAATAAATCTCTGATACGCTATAATACCAACTACTTATTTTGGCCTATATTGAGATGGTAATTTGACAGTCTAGTAAGCTGTTTTCATAATTACCAAACTTTATTACACCAAAAATTAAGTTTTAAGAATTTAAATTAAAATTGACATTTTTACTACAGAGACCTATTTAAATATTGTTTTAACTTAGAACATATGTTAGAGCAATTCAAGATTCGTTTATCATACATATATAAAATTATACCTTACACGTATTAGAGTTTTAGGATATTGTGAAGCGATCTGTTAAAAATCAATACATTGATATTGGACATGGACAGCCCTAGACGTTAAAGGGTCTACGAGAAATGCTTTGAACGGCGAAACCCCCGGGGGATTCAGGGGCTGCAGTGACGTCATTATCAATAGATAACAGCGGGTGATAGCTTTATCAGTGCATGAACACAGCAGAGGCATTATTTCGGAATGTACACCAGATAATTACCGTGCACTGTATAAACTATGATACATGGCACAATCAGAAATTAATTTCTTAAAATTACAATGCTCTAAAATTAATGTTGCAGAGGTTAAAGCTGCAAATTGAAAAAATTAAACTACTGTAGTTCATAAATAAAAGATGAGAGAAAGAGTTGGGATTAGGTCATCACAAAATATGAGAGGGTTAAACTAAATTTAGAGTGCGATAATTTTAATAATATTATTATTTTTTAGGATTATTTTTGACTTAGTCACTGAAAATTGCTTTAATCGTTATTGCGTTCCTTTTTTTATGAAATGCTTTCCTATAGAGTTATAATTGCAATAACTTTTTTTTCTTTTGCTCTTGGTTGCTATTTTATTTCATTTGTCTATTTCAATATTTCAGAAACAATTTTTGACACCCTGGTGTGATGTTGGATATTAGTTAAAGTAGCCACTTTGGATTGTAACTTAAATAATTGTATTTCTTACTATTTTTATGATACACGAGAGTGAGTTTTTATAATGGTTTAACGTTTTGACAACTTGTGAGCTATTTAAGGACAAAAGCAAAGTATATGAATGACGGATATAGATCTATTTTGTACTGCGACGTAGAAGGATTTTTATTTCCTCCAGCACATATTTTCTAATTAAAAATAATCAGCTTTACGATTATTTTATCTAAATTGCATCCGTATTTAGAAAAATGTAATTCATTAAGTACCAGTTATGTATTGTTTTTAAGAAGCAATACAGAAATTATTAACTGTAGCAGAACTGCTTGTAAATATTTCATCTGAGAGGATTTATCATTGGTTAGAATAAAAGAAATGCCTGTGGCAGTTTCAGTTAAGTTTGCATCAAGCAGAAAGAATTTAAAGCTTATTGGTTTGATTCAAACATAATAATATTTTATTTTCCTTTTTAAGTTATCGGGAATGAAGAGTTTATATTAAAAAGTGATTTTATTTTTGTGTTTTCAAGCGAAAAATATGATCAAAGATCTTGTTATTTGTAGTGATTAAATACTTCATAAAACTTTTCGATCTAGGCCTATCGTTCCGATTTACCCGGTTTAACTGTTTCTGCGTTAAATTTGTCAGAACACATTTTTTAACTCGTGATGTTTAAACCCTTTGATAAGGAGATCGTCGACAGATATTTGAAAATTATTTTTGTAAAAAGGATTATTTGTAATTTGGTTTTAGATAATAATATCAACACAGTAACATCATAACCCTCCCCGTTAAGACTCATCTTCACCTTTGGGCCAGTAGCCCATTGTTGTGCAGTCGGCAATGTTAACCAACGTACCATGTTAACTTGGTATTTTATTTCCCTGTTTCGGACACCGTTTATCAACCGATTTTTTTTAGACTTGGTAAGTGTTTAGTTGAATAGTTATATTAGGTCTCTCATACCTCAACATTTTGAAAATTTAACAACTCTGTGACGTCGCAAAGTAACTCGATTTTCCTTACTTTGAAGATTTTTTTTATACTTATACCATTAATTTTTACTCATATATCAGCTATGAGGGACGAGGGACCTAGATCTAACCTTAATCTACGATACATAAATTTTACCAATAAATAAAAAAAAAGTCCTAAAGGGGAATATTGAGGCATATTTTCAGTGTTTTTACAAGGTTGAAAGATGATTCTTAACCACATTAGTTTTAAGGTTTAACTTCTTATTTATCACTTTAAAACATCACAAAATATTCATTACACATAGTCATATATAGTGTAGTAATATTTTGGGATATCTTTCCCAAAGTAGTAGGGAAAGTTTCCAAGCAGCACTTAAGGACTTTGCAACTCAACTCGAAAGTCTACTTACCAAGGAATGACACTACGTTGTTGGTGTACAACGCACCAACAACTGGAGTTGAATACTGCAAGGAGTTCTTGAAATAAAACAAAGTATATCTTAACATTTTAATCAATTGAATACATACTTTTCTTAAATTGATGGGGTTTTTAAAGTACACATTCTAAATTATTTAAATGCTGTCACTGATTCAAAAATAAAGAGTTATTCAATGAGAAGAAATCATTAAATTAAAAAAAAAGTTATGTTATATAAGTTTAACATAACAAGATTTTTTAGAAAGTCAGTAAAATCTGAAGTTTAACATTTATTTTAAACATTAAAAAACATTAACAATATTTTAAGTCGGTATTAAAACATCTGTTGACATAAATTAATTTGTATATGTGACTCCGGTAAATTAATTTATATAGATGACTCCGGCATTGTTGTTATGATTTTCCGTCGGACAAGAGTAGACAAAAACTACCTTAAAACACCAGTAGAGCAGTGATGTTAGATTAAACTTTGAAGTTTTAATCGCCTGGAAAAAGTGAACGAATTGAATGAGAAAGTCATAAAAGGGTTTAATTTGTTATATTTTACAAAGTTATAGTTATAACAAATCTTAGTGTTCTCTTATTATCAAATCATCTAAAGTCAATGTCAAATTCTACCTGCTTATTTTCTCTCTAGAAAAAACATTATTCTTGTATTATGAAATATGGATTTTTAAAATTACTTAAAATGTCAATATTTGTCGTGTATGAAAATCCTAAACAAAAAGAGGAAAAAAAATTACCTATACAAAAAGTATTAAACGAGTTTAAACCCAATCCGTGAAATAAGAGTCTGTTAGACGAGTGTAGTCATAACCAAACATCTACTCTACGAATTAAATCCTGTTTTAAATGGGCATACCGTCGTGATATGATATTTTTATTATTGTTTTAGTTTCTTGTCTATAGAATATTTCATAAGAATTGGGGCACTCTTTCTTACTGCACAGAACGTACTAATGTACTGAAACACACGATATATAACATTGTTTTAGTTATCCTTTTAAGACTATGAAGTTACCCCTCCATTTAATTGTGAGCTTACATTTTATCGTATTTTCCATGAAACTTTAGTTACTGAATTTACTAAAACAGATTTTACAACGTGAATATTTTTATACTTTTAACGATTTTGCCAAATTTTTATACTCGTATTTAAACTGTACTTGTTTTTATGTAAAAACTACTTTTACAAAGTAGTAAAGTATGGATTAACAGTTTTCCTCATTACACAGTCTAAGTGTAGAAGCATGGTTTTTCATTACTCGTACCAATATAGGGCTCAACTATTCGCCTGAAACCTGTATCAGTCACTTGGGGCCGTGGTTAACTTTTCCTTTAGTCCTTTGTACCCGGGGACGAGGCCGACGGCATCCCTCGTTATTAGCTTCTTTTGTCACCTGCCAACGAAAACACAAAGTAGAGTTGATATTAAACACCGAATACTCAAAAAAAAACTCAGGAAAACATCACCTAGAACCGTTATAAAAATTCAAAATATTAAAAATATAGTTTGATTTTTATTCTCATTTTACTTGTTAGTCTGTAGAAAGGTATTTTATTTCGTTTGTTCCATTACAATAAATAGTATATTTCAGTTTAAAAAGCAAAATAAGCAATAAGAAGCCCAGCTTCTCATAATTGTAAAAGTAGACTAAATTTGATGCCATCCTTAATTTTATTTGTTTTATTTTAACTAGAAAAAAGTTTTATTTATAACTAGCTGAATATATATGTAATTATCTTGTTCATGTTGATAATTTGTTTCTATTGAAACCTTGATATACACAACATAATACTAAACTACATATCGAGTTTTGCTTTATTAAAAAATAAATAATAATTTCATTTCACCAAAATAATTAAGCAATTATTCAGAATCATTTTTTAAGGGTTTCTTTTAATTTTTATGGAAATAATAACTTTTTTGGGTTTTCACATAAAGTAGCATTTCAAGGAACCTCTGAGACGGCGATTCGTATTTCTGCAAGGGAAAGCTTTAAAGTCTGATTTATCAGGTACTGCTGCACAGACTTAAACTCACAAATCAAATCCAATTCAAATTTATGACTGTCTCGAGTTACATACTACTACAAGTAAAATTTTATGGCATTTATATTTTAAAGCATATTAAATGACTTTAGTTTACCGCACTAAATTAAACAACGTTGAGAGTTATCATTGTAGTTTTATTGATTCTATATTTCACGTCGTTTTCTATTTTTGATCGAAATGGAGTATTTTAATTTTAATGTAGAGTATAATCTAGAAATATTCAAATTATGTTCAAACATCAATAGGGACTTATAATTTAAACAACGTCCATCAATTGTAAAAATGACCTTGTAGTTTAATTTTTTACACAACATTAAAATTCATAAAATTATTTTACTTATTTAACATTTCCACAGTTTCAATAAAGAAACAAACTGTTCTGGTTAATCAGGTACAATAATATTGAACAATTACAAACTTACAAAATAAATCAAATTATAAAAAAAAAAAAATACCAAATATATACAACTTTTTATATTATTTCCAAAATATTATGAAATTTTATTAAAATTATCCCTCATTGTTGAGACAATATTTATGTGAGAATTAAAGTAATGAATTTTCCCTCTCCTTAGCGCTGATGTTAAAACTGATTTATTATAAAGGTGCTCGTGAAACATCGGAAAATATTTTACTCTAACCTGAGGGATGTTATACCTCGCAAAATAATAACCTAAAGTGTTTTAATTCAAATATTTTATAGGCTAAAGTATTTTTGACTCAATATGAGCCTTTTTTAACCGTACAACATTAAGATACCAGAAATATTGAAAACCAACACGGTTCCATGATCGCTATGTGACAAGCCGAAAACGCATGTTTGATGGTGATTTTTAAGTTCATAACTAGATTTTGCTGCATCGCCAACTACAGTATTTTATTTTTTATCTTTAAGTTATTTCCCAACAGTAGGGGCTGCTTTCAGCAACACAAAGGGACAATATGTATGGACGGAATCACTTACCGCCTTGAATGATGTACGACCAGTCGCACTCCCTCCATAGTCCCGAGAGCCTCCATGTAGTGTGCTTTACCTGCTAATGCTGGACCCTCACTCAAAGTGTCCTTTGCAATAAGAATATACTTCATCATTTTTACATCCTTTTTCTTAAAAGATGTTACACGTTTTAAATGATGAAATGATCGTTGAAATGATAGTACCACTGCTTTACTGAGTACTTATCTGTATGCTGCTATAGTAAGCATAAGTTAACTGGTCGAATCGATCGATGTCGGAATATTGCATTAGTTGTTAAACACCTTAATATTAAGAGTGTTTAGGTTTTATTGCTTATAAAGCCATACGAATTGCCATTTTAAGTTTTCATTAACAAAATAATATATTTAAATCGTAAAAATTGAAAATACAAAGTGTATAATCTTGCCGTTTGAAATTTTTTACCTCTTAAATAATCCGTTAACATTTTAGTAATTTTGCGCTCAGGAAAAATCTCTTATCCTGAATTCTATAGGAATAATAAGGGTGTAATATATTTTTGTATCATTAAAGTATCACGGACCTTAAATAAGGTATTGAGCGTTAACAGATTTTATAATGAATATATACCACATTTTGCTGGTATATATTCATAGGGGGTTAAACATTTTAGCTTTTAGGGGGTTAAACATTTTCTTTTAAATTAAATGATTGTGAAGTTAAAATTCACTGGCTTCTACATATATATAATTTCTAGTATGTAAAAAAATAAACAAAATCTATTTATACTCCAACACGTTGATTAAATTATTATATGTGACCATTCCTGCAGTACTCAGTAAATGATGTAAACCAAAGTTTTCACTATCCAAATATTTTTCCTACCACAAAATGAAATACCACCAACCCCTAAAAATATTGAAATTCTTCTATGATAACTATGCAATATGTAGAGCTCAAATATTACAAACGGCATCTCACGAAATATGAAATTTTCCGATAAGTTTGAATTCCTGCAGCGGTGACTCTCAGCTTCAAACCCCCTGATGGTCGCTCGGGCCGCCCCACAGCCACCGCTCCTTGACGACTTTGGAGCCCTTCTCCCCATGATGGTGTTCCCTCAGTCACTGTGGGCATCACCGACGCGTCCACGCCCCTCTGCCGCTCCACGTCGCTCACCCTGAGTCGCGGGTCGACCATGGCACCCGCCGGGTGTCCACCCAAGATCACCCGGTGTCGCAGGAAGTACTCCCAGTACGTTCTGGAGTCAGGAGGAGGGCGGGAGCAACTGCTGAGTTCCAACTCATAAAAAGTCGCTCCTGCAGCTTTGAACAGTTCGAGCAACCTGCAGCTGCGTGGGTAAAACTTCGAAGAAACTTGATCATCGCATTTACATCTCACTGGTCTGAAAAGAAACCAGTTGTTATTTTTGGGTGTTGAGTACAATTTTCACTTTAAAGCTGGACGCATCCCTGGCGTTTACCGCTTAAAAGGTTTGGTGACGTAAAAAGCAAAGATATTTGTTGAATTAGCTTTAAGATCCTTTACTTAACTTCGTCGTTATACCCGGTGATTTCCGGCACTCGTGATAAGTCTGAGGAGTTTTTGTTGCTGAAGGAGAAGTAAACTTGTGTATTAGGATAGTCAATTCCAGAACAGGAAGAGTCTATTAGGAAAGTAAATGCTAGTTCAGAAAATGAGTCGTCGATGTATTTGAGGAGGAAGTTAAAAATTTTTCGATTTATATTTTCCTCAGCTAGATTGTAATCTAAAACAAGCATCAAATCGGAAATGAAATAATGACAAATCTTCCCAACATGAAGATCAGAGGTAACACTTATTCCATGATCTAATAATTAATTGACGTTTGGGACCGCTCCCTCCCCCAGATATGGACTATTTAAAATACACGATTAAACCAATTCTAGCGCATCCATAAACTTATCTCCTGTTACGTATCATGTGCCATTGTCAACATCAACATTTCTTTTGACAACCACCGATGCAGTATTGACTGTCATAGTCTCGTACACATCAAAGTTCAATGCATCAATCAGATACACCCAACAGTTTACCAAAACAACAGTTTTGCCTTCAGTTCTATATTTTTATCTGCATGGCTGCTCTTTTTTTAATAATATAAGACATTTTTATGTTAAGAGTATTTTTCCTGTAACGGTTTATATAGGTCTTAAGTTATTGGTCAGATTCCGTTTACTTACAATATATATGAGGGGTTATTCTCACATGATTAAATATAATTTAATCTTTTAGCTACTATTCAATATAATATATGGGTCAAAACTAGGGAAAAATATAATAGAAAAATAATCTATTTTGTTTGTAACATATTTCCTATGTTTTAAGAGGTAACTTTTTCTTACACTTTTCCCAAAACTGAAGTGAGTAAAAGATTTCCAAATAAATTTGTCTGCCTTACCTACATATAAACATTTTATACAGTACGTTTTCGTTTTGCGAGGAACTTTAACAACGATGTTCAGCCGATTTCATTGATTTTAGTGCTTGTCATTACACAGAGGCGTGAAGTTGCTTCTAAAATAAATTGGTAAATATCCATCAAAACATATCATATATAAAGGAATAAAATGTTGTTGTCGCCAATTTGTTAAAAGTTTTGTAGGAAATTAATTTAATTTTAATTTTAAAAGACCGTACACCAGAGAGCATTCGCAGCAAACACATGTTCCGAACAAAATGTGTTCTATCGAGCCCTGGATGGTCACTGGCTAATAAACTGCATCAAAAGGGTGTAAATAGTATACGCATGAAGTTAAATATTTTATAAATATCCAAACAATGTTGCTTTATTTAGATATACGGTTCAATGGTATTTACTAATATCATTAGGAATTAAGCATAAAAATGTAACACCAATACAAATAGCTTTGAAGTGAGTTCCTCTTTGCTGAAGATGTGAGGGAAGAGTTATGAAGCACATCCAAATACAAAACCGATACTTTGGATTATTCTTAACATTTCTCATAAATCATCGTTTGCCTCAATCCATCTCAAACAATTTTACTGCATTTACTTTTTCCCTTGGCAAAATAATACTATATTTAATTTTGATGCCCTCTACGCCTTTGCATTTTTTAAAGTATTAATAACACTGATAAACATAAGAACGTCTGCTTGTGCATGATTATATTATCTCCTTTAAGGTACTTTAGAAATTTAAGACGTTATTTAAAAATTATGTGGAATTAAAAAGCAAGAAATTAACGTAAATCATATTAAAAACTTTAGTACTCATGCTCTTTCATAAAATTCGCTCAATATCTAAAATAATAGGGTTATGACTAAATTCATAAACATAAAAGTGCCTTTTCTAAATGAGAATGTAAAATAAGTAGGTTGACAATGAAAAAATATGACTGCTGTTAGGATAATACAACTACTCCCTTGAAATAAAAAACAAGTTTTGTAAAACAGATTAAAACTACATATAAACACAATGGTGAGGACAGGTTAAGCATCCGAAAAAGCTCTTCCCTTAAAGTATTAATTTGGGGCCTTAAAATTCTACGTTTTCTCTCGAAATTATATGTAATTTTTCTTGTCTGAATAACCAACCTATTTAATGAATCATTTATTATGCCGTTCATTCGGTCCATCATACTACAACTTTTAGTTATATTCACCATAAAATAAGCACCATAGAGTGCGTCGGCATCTTAGAAATATATCGAATGTATGCCTATTTCATTCTGCATCCTTTATGTATCAAAGTTGGTTTCAATCTGATTTCTGCAATAACAACATTTGGAGATTATTAAATGTTCAAGATTTCATTACTGAAATCTTTCAACAGTTTCATTGCGTTAAACATTACGAATGCATAATAATTGCGGTGACTATTTTTTGAAAATTTTCTATGGACTAGGTATGTTTTCATAACTGTCACCGTTTTGTGGGTATGTGTCTGAGATTTTGACTGTTAGTTTTGCCTGTAGAGAAATTGATTATTCCATTAAATAACAAGTCAACCCTCAATTAACTAAGTGGCGTAAAAAATAATTTTGTATAATTATTTCATTAATATTTTTATGGACGTTTGAAATTATTTCATTTTAGAGAACTGAGAGATATAATGATAAAGATGAGATGAAGCCACAGTTGCTATACGTTTAAGAGGATTAGGGTATGAACTTGGTGTTATAAAGGTGAGCCTTGCTGAGGGCAAATGTAAAGTGGGAACTAAATGAAAAAATATACTCATGAATTTTACGAACTTTACAAACTAACAATAAATTTAAAATATAGGTTTTAAGAAAGTATATTTTCTCAGTTCATAGACATTTTTTGAACCTTCACTAGTACAGTAATTATTTTTTTTATATAATAATAATACATTGGCACAATCTCTTAAATTTACCAAACTTATATGTCTAACTTATAGAAATACTAATATTATCAAAGTATCATATTCTCCTACAAAGATTTGTTTTACTTAATTTGAGAAATCTTTGCATTTCTTACTTTTTTTATATTATTTACAATATTTATTATGTACAATCAATTTGGTTTATCGTTAGTAAACTTATCTTCAACTTATTTGGTTTTATAATTAATGCTAAATGTTCCAAATAAATTAATGTCTTTGTTTTATAAAGTAATTTACTTTATAATCATATGTTATGTACTCTTGTTAACATGCAAGCAAGAGTGACGTAACAATGGAAATCAGATATGCAAAGATTAATTTCCCCCAGTGGCCATCACTGATACGGGCGACAATGGTGACGTCGGTTTAGAGGGATAACAACCAAGCACTTAGGATCTTGCAACATTGGGGCCGATACTGTGGTTAAACCGAAATATGTGGTCATATAAGGAAATATAAGTATTGGCCTTCTTACAAAGAATATGAAAACACAAATTTAAAGTCAACACAGATCATTTAAACATATATTTTACATAAAAAGCAACATTTGAAAATTTAAAATTTATTTGCTAATATCTTACTTATTTGTGACTAAGTTATTATTTTATCAAGAACCTGGACTTGCCATTGGCCGTCTTAATTGCGGTTTAAATGTCCATTCGTGTTCTATGTCCATGTATGTGTTGACATTCTTGACAGTTTAAATTCAAGAACAACAGACGCGTTCAACAGTGTTCAACACGACCTTAAAATGATAAATAATGGGATCTTGAGCCCCAAAATAGTAACTTAAAGAAACTAGAAGTATTGACGAAGATCAAGTTAATTATGTTTATATTTAAAAATAGAAATATTTTTATTATGACGAATTGGAGATTTTATGAATAATTACAATAGGTAGTTAAAAAATAAGTAAAACTCAGTAAAAGTAATTAGTAAAAATAAGTAAAATAAGTAAATAGGCAAAAATAACTAAAAACAAGTAAATAAGTAATGATTTCATGTGGAATCATTACTACACTCCCATTAAATTAATTTCGGTTTTCAAATACCTCACAGACCTATTTTTTCATAATTATACCAAATATTAAACAACAAAATCACGAGAGATTTAAAATTCTTTTTAAAGTCTCAGATTCTAAAAGAATCAAGGGTCACTCCTGGCAGAGACAAATCCCTCTACTGTATATGCAAATAAAAGGCAATCCTTTCGGAGACCCAATCTTGACTCTTGTCCATGGTGGTGTGTATTATAAAACCGTTGCTATTATAGTGGCCTTGAATTATGAGTGTAAAGGCACCAAGAAAAATTACGGACAGAAGACATATTACAGGCCAAGGCACTGAGATATAATGAGGAGATTTTTGTATAATGAGTTCTTTACATTGTATACGTAAATGTTATGGTGTTAATATAGAGTAAATTATAAAATTACCATGAATAATATGGCTAATATCGATAGAATAGCATTTTTATGAAAATAATAGAAAATATGTCTGTTTTTAAGCCTTATAATTATAAACGCGTGTCAACATTACTTTCAGTGCAAACATTCTGTAAGTTATCGAAATATGAATAAACATTACATGATGTATGTGACGTTACACTCACAACGTCACAAAGAAGGCAACGATTGCTACATGGTTTTGAAATTTTATTTGATTTATTTTATGAATAAACATCGAAAATAATTTTAAAACCTACCTAAGTGTGTCACACATTTAAGATAAACAAAAGGAGCGGGTTTTTTTTAAGTATAGATCTTAAGTTTTAATATACAAACAGGAATTGTTGAGAATAGTCTTACTCTTAATATCGAACATCAGTTAAAATTTTACAGAAGTTAAAAACAAATAACCTTGCAAAGTTGTTACGCCTTTCAAGAGGGTCGAAAGAATGAGATGGAATTATGTCAGATGTGGTGAACGGGACCTCAGCGATAAGGCAACAATGATGACCTCACCTGGGGGTGATAATTTTATACCCTTGTTGGTCTTAGACCAATTTAAAGACTTGCAACTCAAATCAGTCACACTGATAATTCATTGCAGGATTATGTTGGATGTATATTTAAATTCTATGTTGTAACTTTAATAATTTTATGAAAAATGTAACACGTATAATATTCACTTTTATTCAGATTAAGTTGATAATTTTGAACATCTCTCTTGCTCCTTGTTAAAGTATCATCTTTCAATAGGTACTAAACAAGTACAATGTTGATTAATAGCTTATTTGTTACCAGTTAAAATTAAGTTAAAAAGTGTATTTATAACACACTTTTATAATTAAAAAAAAATAATTACATATTGAATCCACTTCCAAGGTTTTATATTATTGAAATACTGTATGGTTTTTACTTATTAGTTTCAAAGAAATGGATGAATACCTTTTTTAACTTTAAACCTATCTTTAATAGATTATGTAACAAGAATACCTTTTCAACTTCAACCTATCTTTAAGAGATTATCAAATTTCAAAGAAAGAAAGAAAAATAACATAATCCCTGCGGATCCATAAACAGCAGGTCAATATGTACAAGTCTAAAATTCGAATACTTAAACTTTATTAGTGTTTTGTACTGTTAAGATATTGGAAAATGGAAAATATCAGCGGAACGGGCATTGATACATCTCAAGATGCCTGGTGATTGATGAGGAACAAGTGATCCCTTTTTATATTTGAATGCGAATGCGCTTTCCTGTGTATCAGAACACTTTCAAAATCTTACTGGAAATGAATGTGAATGGATCATCTCTTGCAGACTGAATATCCTCTGTGTTTGTTTAGGGCTTTCTTTATTTTATATTTATAGTAGAGTGTAAAACAATACCGTACTATACTAATATGTTTTATGACAACTGTTAAATTTAAAGCAAATTATACATGTAAAAAATATTGTAACACAACTAAAATCGTTGTTGTTAAGTTTATTGGACAATTTATTACTATCCTGCAAAATGGAGATTTAAAAAAGATAACGTGGGAACATAATAATTATAGGACTAGTGGGTTAAACAACATTTCTGAGCATAAATAGTATAAATGATTTCTTGCCCAAAAAATACATTATTTTAGAAAGATAAGGTAATGGTCAGTTTAATTTTTGTCTTATTTGTCTTGCCTACACCGACAATAAATCCGTGCGTGGAACAAATTAAATAAAGTAAGAAGGTTACTGATGATCTACATCAGTAACCTTCTACCATAGTAATACAAATTCGGATCCATGTCACCGCTTGGTACAAGGTTTGGCATACTAAAAACTTCGTCACCTCGTCACCCTTATAATACATTCGTACTCTAAATGTAAACTTTAGTGCAATAAATACTGTTCAGTTAATGACTAAAATTTATTTCATTGTGAAATTTTACTTAAAAAAAAAAACAGATAAGTTTTACGAGCTGTAATTTTCGTAAATGGTACTGTAAAATATAACTTTATCCAGTTAGTTTATTTCCTTGGAGTAAACGTAAATAACGATTGAATATTTTAATTCATAAGTTGGTCATTTTTAGATTTTTCATTTAAAGTTACACGTACCGTATCATACATCGGGTAAACGAGTTCAAGTTAACATTGAAAGTGTTGTATTGTATCATATTTTGGCTTTATTAGTCTGAATAGCTCAGCCTAAAAAACAAAATTGCGAAAGTTGTCTCTTAAACCCTCGTAATAACTCCACCTCTGGTGTCTTTCTGTTCTTTGATTGGTTTTCCTCTCTATGGCTTTCTAGGCTCTTCTTGTTCTCTTTTAAATCTTTAACGCTAGAACTGTAAACAATGTGATAACTTGTTCTTAAATTGTTCACAGTATTGTGATAACTGTGTTGAACAGTAATAATTTCTGTTTTATTCTTAAAATATGAACGTGTATCAATTAAATTTTTAATTTAAACTGATTTAAATATAAATTTTCATTGATTGCAACAAACATTTGGGTAAAAATAAATTGGTCACTAAAAATTGAATAAAAAAATGCATAAAATAGGGGATTAGGTACTTAGGGTGAAAATATTGTAATTTTTAAACACTACAAATTAAGGTCTTAGGGACTGTTTTTTAATTTTATTATTTTTATATTTATTGATTTGGATTCATTTTCTGTATCCTTTAGGTTATAACATTTACCCCTACTGTCTACTCGTTACAAAACCTTTTGAAAACACAAGTATTTCTTTTTAGGCGTTAATTTTTTAGCTCCAAAAACATTTTAAGACTTACTGATAGTAAGCACTGCACACTGTAAAAAATATCCTGTGCTTTTACAATATGACACTCAAAACATTTTAATAAACCCATAAATGGAGTACCACGAAATGTTTTATGTCCAGTGAACAGTTGTTGTGAAACAAAGACGAGCGTGTTTTGTGACAAAAGGCACAAAAGGTCGTCGACGCGGTCATTGTTACTTGTGACAGCGTCAGCATCAGTGGCTTTGGTACAAAACAAATGTCAAGTAAAAAACCGTGTGTCTTTTTTATGTTTCACTATGAGGTAAAAATTTTGGTCTAATATCTCCAGTTTTATTTTTTTTTAACTTTTCTTTACTTTGATTTAATAAGTAAAAATTTAAACATTTCGTGAAGAAAAGGTCACATTATATTAACTTAATCACCTAAGCTTGGTTTCACTTGTCTTTGGTCTTTGCATTTAAAGACTATGTAGCGTCTTATAAGTGGCTGGGTCATTTTTGTTATTGTTAAATTCAGTTGACATTTATAAAGACAAATGTTTTTGAACAACAAGTGATGAGGCGGCTTAAAATTTTTAAATAGAAAACAATAACAATGTTCACATCACCAAGGAGTGATAACATGAATTGTTAGATCTTAGACAATATTTATGGATTTTATTAATCAATATATTACAACTTTTTCACTATAGTGTTCCGAAAATGGCTATTTTCGATACAACCGTTGGGGCACGAAATGGTTCTTTATTAACCGAGAAAAAATTTGCAGGTGGAGAAATATTCAATTGTCACTATTAACAATTATTAAAACTTAAGCAGTAGCGGACAGCCAAATAATTGTTTCAAACAACAAGACAATTTAACAAATGCAAAACTAAATAAACTATACATAATTGTTTTTAAATAAATAAACTAAAAATTACAACTAAAATAAACTACGGTGATAAAAGTTTATTTTCGGTCCTAGTACATTTTTATACTAGGAAAATATGAAAAGCGTCATCTTAGTGATTAAATTTACTTCTTATAAATTTAATAATTTTACATTTAACAAATTACAGATAAGGCAGAATATCTTGGCCTCTGACATACTCCACTTATGGATTGAAATTGGTGAACATATTGCACTAAAAACAGTCTGCGACAATCTGCAACTTCGTCGCTCTACTCCAATTGTTTGAACTGTAAACGGTCATTATAGGCCATGATATTCCGTGATATCCGTACAACAAAATCAAATTATAACAAGAGTGATTTTTTTTTTTTATTTATAAGAGTGATTTTAAAGCCAAATTTTTTAATGATAGTTACTTATTATACTATTTTTTTTAGAAACAAATAATAACAATATGCTAGCAGTGCATGTTTTTCTTTAAACAGAAATAAATTACCTTACACCTTATGTATTGAAAAAACAAGTAGTGTGTTTTGGTTACCGCTGGCTCAGGTCAGCTGCCCCGGAAGCCATGCGCCGGGGCACACAGCTTCCGGTCGGTTAGAGAAGGTATCAGGGGAGGGGGAGGTACGCATAAATTAAAAGTTAGTTCAAAATTGAAATTCAACTTGTTAAGTGGGTTACGGAAAGTATGTCAAGGTCATCCCGAGTAAGTTTTAAAAAAGCCTATCCCGCTACCACAGGAAATAGTTCTGAGAGTCGAACTACCCGGTGATAGCGGGATAGGCGGATTTAATTTTCTTTGAACTTTATTCGTAAAAACAGATACAATCAATGTGCAAAAACAAATACAATCAATGTGCAATACAGGTTGAATTCTTGTGATGAAACACGGAGTTGTAAAAGCAAACGCTGACGACGAGGATGAGGTAAAGGCAGAGTCCCCAGATGACGTACTTGACGAGTTTGAAGAAACGTAATATCTCGAGTTGGTTTTGCCGTTCCAATTCCAATCGTTTAATTTCCAATTTCAATTTTTCCTCTTTCATCTTTTCCTCTTCCATCCTTGTGACGAAGGAAACTTCATCAATCATATCCATCATTAGTGTTGTTATTTGGTGTTTGAAATTTTGAAACAAGTGATGTTGATAGTTCAAATGTTGGAGACGGAATGAGAAGTTAAAGCGAGGAACGTTAGTTAAACGAAGAAGCGGTGGGGGGAATTTAATTACATCGAAGCGGTGGGGGGAGTTGAATTACAACGAAGTGGTGGGGGAAGGAGGTTGCTCACCATTTGTTTCCGTACTTGCTGTTGTCGTGTCTGATTGTAGAGGTGTTAGTGGAGTAAGATTTAGCAAACTATCTTCATCAGAACTGTCAACCTTATCACAAATAGGACAGGCGTAAGTTATTTCCAGATTCATTTTAACAGTGTTGAATTTACTAACAATTTCGTGTAAAGTATTAAATATCTCTTGCAAATCTTCTTTAGAATTTACTTCGAAACTAGAATTCATTCGTGCCAACGGAGAGTTGTTCATCGTGCGAGAGTCGGTGATTGAATGAAGATCGGTGCTTAGGAAGGAGGCTTATTTGTCGGTGAGCATGAGCTTGTTATTAAGTAAATAGCTAAGTTCCTCTTCTTCGTCTTTCAATTCAAATATCTTAGCTGAAGTAGTAGTCCTTGTTTCGTCTTCACTCGATGATGAAGAAAATTGAAACATCTTAGCTGAAGTAGTCGTTGTTTCGTCCTCACTCGATGATGAAGAATATTCACGAGGACGTAAATAGTGAACATCAAGTCTGATCCATCTCATAGGATATCTATCCATCACAGAGAGCAAATTATGAAATATTTCCTCCAATTCTTCCCTGTCAGTTATTATATGTTGAAACTTGACGAAAGGCGATCCCATGTTGTTAGTTGGAGTGTTGGAAGTGAAATAATTCAAAGGTGGATTCAATAAGATACAAAACTTAAACAAATGGTGGGGGGAAAATCTAAAAGACTTATGGTGGGGGAAATCTAAAAAACCAATGGTGGGGGGAAATCTCAAGGTCATCCAATTGAAGTTTTAAAAATAGTGTAAAACTGAAATTTCACATTTGATGGTTCTACAGGATCGGAATAACAATCTAATCTGTATTTACATCTCATTATCATATGTGTACAAAAATCATTTTGATGAGACTTGGTGCGTTGACAATGAGCTAGATCGAGAGGATGAAATTTGAAACATCTTTGAGGACAGCATGTATGAAAATATCTTGATTTGTAAAATTTGAAAGTTCGCAATTCCGGTGGCGGTAGTTGTTTTGTTTTGCACTTGCAGTAACAAGATCCAAAAAATTCACATTTAGTGCAAGCTAACCCGTCCACCATCATTGGTCCTAAATCTGTACATTGTTGTTCACAACAGTAACGAGGTTCGTACTTGTACTTTTGTTCTTCCATGTTGACGCTGCTGAGTCCAGTGAAAGAATAAGAGTGTATAGTGTTGAACAGTCAATTTTATGTACTACAAATAGTGGTGGGGGTAATCTCAAGGTCATCCAAACGAAGTTTTAAAAAATTATACCTTACTAATGTAAGGAATGTTGATACTTAAGAAGTTTATTTCTTTTTATCTTCTTCAGACTTTTTGTTTTCTTCAGACTTTTTCTCTCTCTCCGCTTTAGCCATAGCAATAAGTTCTTCAGTCGATAGTGGATGTACTTCAGGAAATTTTAAAATTAACTTCGCCTGATATCCTTCTTTAGTTAGTATATTTAAATCCTCAGTCATTTGTTCAACGGTGTTGTAATCTTTTCCATAGATTTTTCCATCAAGTTCAATCATCATTCTGTATAACATCTTTAAAATTAGGTGTTGACGCAGCGAGAGTCGGGAAGCGAATGATTAGTTATACAAGTATTATTCCCTTTTTATCAACTTGACATTGATCACGTGATTCCTTAGTTTTATTTGTTAAAAGTTATTTAACATTGGTAATACTTGTGGAACTTGATGTTATGTTGACCAGTCGGCGATGAAGATGTTGTAGGTTGTGTAGAAAGAAATACTTCATCATCGCAATATTTTGCTTTAGTAAACATCCTTACATTAGTAGCACTAACATCAACAGTTAAGTGATAACCACCGGTAAGTAAAACTCGCATTTCGTTTGTTAAATCTTCAAGTTGTTCAAAACTTGTAATGGTGTTGGTATCGTAAGAAGCACACTTAACCTTTAGGGACATGTTGAAGTTTTGTACTTAGTGATAGAGAGCGAGATGTGTACGGTATGAAAGGTAGTCGTAGACTGATGAATTTCACAAGTTGATTTTCACTTTTATTATCATACAAAATTGGGTCAAGGTCATCCCGTGGAATTTTTAAAAAAAACAACATATTGCTATGTATAAAGACATAGCAATATTTTGCTTCTTTTATCTTTTTTTTGTTTTATATCATCTTTATTGAGAAACCATTACAAACACATATATTTACAATGCTATGTACAAACTAGTTAGTAGAAGGTGTTACATGAATAGTTAATTCAGTTGAGTTGTTTCCACTCGGTCCGTGTGAAACCAAATAGAGTGCGCCGGGTTGAATAACACGAAGATCTTCATTCTGTAGAAGTTGTACGAATCGTTTCGGTAGGAATATCTGAAATTTCGGTTCGTCACCAACTGTATACGGCGCCTCGCTCAATGTGCAATTAATAGCATCGCCCACTGAAGTGTCCATTTTCTTGATTGTATGTATGATATAATGTTTTTCTTCTTTTAGTTCCGAACATCTCTTCGTTGGTAAGATTGTTGACTTCGAATGAGGGTTGAATTGATCAACCAAATTCTGAAGGAAGTTCTGCGATGCCATCTTAATGTTATTGTTAATCTTGTTGCTAATAATAATGTCCGTCGGAGATGTTGTCTCTTCGGAGGTTCGAGTAATACTCATGCTGCGTCATGGTAGCGCTCTCACTTTTATTATCGACGTTACCCCCACCATTCTGTTGAAGGAAATTATTCAAGCGGTAAGCATTCTTTAAAGCGCACTGTGACCTTCGATGTTTAAAACTCTTTGATGAAATACAAAGTTCATTAAAGTAGCATTGGAAATCTCTATCCATTTTTGCATTAATCACTTCGTTAGTTGTAAATGATTGTATCCAATTAGCTTTTTCCAATCCCCTTGTGTAGATAGTTTTGAACTCTTTGCAGTAATGATTCATAATGTGCGGCATCATGTTATAATTAATAAAACCTTCATCCCATCTTAAGTTGTGAAAATGTTTGTTCAACCATTTGTTTGTAACTTTCGCTTTAGTTGTTAGTCTACTGAATGGTAATGGAGGTTTAAATAAGTAATGATAAACTACAGATGTGTTCATATCCA
Organism: Neoaliturus tenellus; assembly: GCA_030545055.2. Taxonomy (NCBI): domain Eukaryota; kingdom Metazoa; phylum Arthropoda; class Insecta; order Hemiptera; family Cicadellidae; genus Neoaliturus; species Neoaliturus tenellus. The sequence goes on along the minus strand of CM061536.1, from coordinate 98,542,773 downwards.
AAATTACTAATTCTTTGATAATAAAATTTCCATCATTACCTCGAAAAGCTTGAAATTCAATTATACCTCTTTTAACATCCATTAAATGTGGCGTATTAGAAAACGAAACACATTTGTTCATGATGAAGTCTCATCAGCAACTGACTACAAACACGATTGTTCTTCTTTAACTTCTTGCGCTTCTTCGTCGATATTAAAGTTGGTGTGATAGTTGTTCAATTGTCTCCACATATCCACTTCTTGAGGCATTCGATTAAAAATAGAAGTATCCACAGGACCGTATAAAAGTGGAACGAAAGGTTGTCTGTCCAATGTATCGATTAGATAGTCTTTGATTATTGCACTTGAAAATATTAGTTGTTTCAAATATCTGGTGATGGGACCGGTAGTACAACTTAAAGTGTAAAATTCTTCTTTTGTCAAATGTAATTTTACATCATGTCTAGTTAAATCTCTGAAGCGAACGATATGTCCTCCACGATGTTTGACTATATAAACTTCAATATTTGATTCTAATAAACTTAATCTTGTTCTTCTTTCAAATGTGTTGTTACTTAAATAACATTCCAAAAGATGTAGATGTTTCATAAATGATTCCCAAGAAGTTTCAGTAAATGAAACCATTTTATTTCCATGATTTAAAATAACAATCGGTGAATAATCCAATGTTTTTAAAATTCCAACTGATATATTTTTCGTCATGCATGCAAAAATGGGGTAGAAAATTCGAAGAAATACTTCTGTTAAAATATTTGTTGTAATGTTAACTTCAATCTTCTTTCTTTTTACTTCTTTTTCAACCTCTTCCTTTTCTTCTTCTTCTCTCTTCTTATGTTTGTTAAACTTGAGGAATTCATCCATTTCTCGTTCAACTTGTTTTTCTAGATCTGAACTATTATCATCATCAACCAGAGGTGTATTTTCTTCTCCGTTAGTAGAACTCATCTTGCGAACGATTCTTCCCATACGACGGTCGAAGATATAATGAAATTTCTACTCATTATTTTCTCGCTTTTATGTTTTTTGTTAAATCTTAAAATTTTTACAATTACGTTGTACTAATTCTTCTTAAAGTACATTCTTCACAATTCCGGTTAGTGGTGTGTAAGTAACTATTTTATCGTGTAAAATTAAGCAGTATGCCGAAGATCCATCTGCTACTGGTTCTTCAAATTCCATTTCAATTTTTATATCCACACTTGATGATTTTACCGATTCATTTTGTTTCGAACAATCGATTACAATTATCGGAGCCTTGGAATAATACTGGTCAGGTGATAATAGTGGTGTATTAGTTTTTCCATAATATGACGATTGAAATCTTGCATACATATCGTATAAAATGGAAAAACGTTTTTTGCTGAACATGACATTCAAATTGTCATATGGAAAGAATTGAGAATTTAGGAAAACTTTACAATTCTTTATTTTACAGTGATCAAATTGACCAGCATTTGCAGTGATAACATCTTTTCGCTTAGTTTGAAAACCAAGTATTATATACCTTGCTCGTTCCAAGTAAGTCGATGTCTTGACGGTCCATGTTTGTCGTTCTGTCTGAGGTAGTGTAGGATATTCATGGAATTCCCAACTTCGGAATGGCATTACAATATCACGGTCAGATTTTAACTTCCTCAATAATACGATTCTATGTTCATCGGCCAATCTTACATGAGGTACTCTCCACACAACTTTATCCAATTGGTATTTGCCATTCTAGTTTATCTTCTGTAGTCACAGGGTCTGCAAGTATCAAGTCCTTGTTAGTTGAAGATCTGAGTAATACCAACTCTTGTTTGACATTTATTATTACTCGTTTGTAATCTTCAGCAAATCCCAAAAGCAATCGTAAAGGTACATGAAAATCAAAGTGACCGTTGGAAGCTGGTGTTATAGTGTCTTTATCAGGGGCAACCCATCCGGCGGTGACTATTGAATTCTTCTCATGTGGTGTTAATGATGTTAATCCTTTCAATGTCGTTGTTATACCAACCTTTTTTGTCGAATCAACCGTAACCCCTGATATCTCATATCTTATTTCATCAAAAAGGTATGCCATCGGGTTATTTATAAAAGGAACCGTTGAAGCAGTTTTTCCATCCAATTTAAGTACCCGTCCTTCAATGTACAAATAACTTTCACGCGGTAATGTGTAAATATCTTGTTGTTGAATGGGAATCCTTATTTCATCGTTATTGTTTAATTTTGATGAAGTGTAAGGGTTGTGCGTGTGATATTCCTTCTCCCATAGTGTTTCGTCGAATGTCGGTCCTTGAGATATATCCAGGATATCCATCGTTGTTAAGTTTCAATCCAATCTTCTGTAGAAAACGAATGTTGTCCGATGTTAACTCTTCCAATGTCGAGGAGCTACTGAGCTCCCGACCCTTCCGTTGCGGTTTAAATGTTAATCCCATGTCGACTTTTATGTTGCCGCTCTGATGTGTATCCGTATAGTAATTGTTTCTCCTCTAAAGTCAACACTAACACCGTCTTGATCCAATATGTTCAGTACGATGTCTGAAATGAAACTGGTGTTTAACGGTAGGTATATTAAGTTTTGTGGCTTTTCAACAATTTTAAAACCGGGAGCCACTGTTGGATAAAATGTATGTAAAATATGCTGATTCACTCCCTCTCTATACGATCCGTGTATAATATTACACGTTACATCGATACTATTTACTTTTAATATTGTTACAGTTGTATTACCTGAATGAGTTGTTCCAGGAGTTAAAATTTTCTTTGTTGTATCTGTAAATCAAAGTAAACTGCCAATCGACTGTTCCAAGCTGACATCAATATAGTATTTCGAAGTTATTTCTGCTTTTAAAGTATTATTGTTTCCTTTAACGGTGATATTTTCTTCTCCGAGTGTTTTCTGTAGTAATTGGTTTATATCATCGATTTCATAAGCTCCAGTAGGAAAAATGTAATTATTTTCAATTCTGAGTATTTTCCTGAAGCATCCTTAGTTTCATAATAATGTAGTAAATTGTTCTTTCCTTCCGTAACATTAGGAATTGAGTTGTAGGTAGTCAAATCAAGTAATGCCGCTTCCCATAATCTTTCTTTGGATAGACGCAATGCTGGGAACAGCGTACTTTTCAAAGTGGATGAATTTCCACTCAGTGACACTGTATACGATGACATCTTAAAGCTGACTGACACTCTTCGCTAGAAACTCCAAACATAAATGTCCACATATTTCAGTATTGTCAGGTTGTTCTCTTTTATAATTGTAAAAAATATTTTTGGAGTTTCGAAAATAATGTTGAAGTTCTTTTGGCGGTGGTAGATTGCCAAAACTGTCAAAGTAATAAACGGTTTGTCCGAGTTTTTTATAGCATACCCAATGAGTACCTGGACCATAGGTGGAATCCAAATTTACTATTCCAGTTTCATTTTTCCATATCTTAATTGGTAATTCATCTTTCATAAAAACCCCTCGAAAGAATGGTATTTTTAAACATTTTACACAATCATTTAATTGATGATTTGTTAAAGCTTTATTTGGAATTATCAATTGATTCTTCTTATTTAGTACACACGGTATGGTCTTAGGTATAAACCTGCTCCGTTTTTTACCATTGACCAAATAGAAGCTTTCTTTATTTTTGCTTTACGAGTTCTACGACGTCTCTTCCTAATGTTTCCTCCTCTTTTGGGAGCTCTTCTCTTTGCAGGTCTTCCTCTGCGACGTCGTCGTCTTCCAGCACCAAATTTAGCTTTCGTCTGCATGGCTGTAGTTACTGCCCAAGCTGATGCTTTTTCTGCAATACTTGCGTCACTTGACTTTACTCTTTGCCAATTTTTTTCCGCTAGGATCTTATCCGCTATAGTAGTGTAAAAGTAAGGCTTTTAAAACAGTTCAAGGTCACCCGAGCGATGACGTCATCGATGACGTCATCGAGGTCAATGACCCCATCGATGACGTCATCGATTGCATCATCGATGACGTCATCACCAATGACGTCACTTCCTTGACGTCACACCCATGACGTCACAGAAATGACGTGCTGATGACGTCATCACCCCTTACGTCACCAAGATGACGTCATCGATGTCACAAAGGTCAAGGTCACGCTGAAACCTAAAATTTTTTGGCACTTTTGCTGTTTCTCGCACTACGCTCCGAGTTTCAGTCACAGTTACCATGACCTTGACAACTTGGAGCGAATTTGCGATGAGAAACAGCAAAAGTGCTGAGGAAACTTGAAGTTTGCAACGTGACTCTGCCTAAACCGTCATGTGACACCGCTCGGGTGACCTTGAACTGGCCCAAAAGCCTTACTTTAACCATTACTGCAACCGCGATGTGCACCCTACGACAGACACCGAGCGACTGACTGTCCGGCCCCGCGCACTCTAGGTATATGGGAAGTGGTGGGGGGAACTGCGAAGACCTCGGGAAACTCGAAAATGTCAAGCCATGTAGCACCGTTTCGGTGCTACCTTAAATTTACATGTTAAAGTGTGATGACCTTGAGGTCGACTGTGAACCTGGGGCTTAGGATTGTGTTTAACAGCTTGACGTTTTCGCCAGAGTTCAAGTGTGGTGACCTTGAACTGGTTAAAATTAAAACTGCACAGCAGACTGCACAACACGGATGTGCACCCTACGACAGCTGCCGAGCGACTGACCTCCAGGCCCTGCGTACTCTAGATATATGGGGAAGTGGTGGGGGAAATTTCAAGGTCATTCAAACGGAGTTTTAAAAAAGTCAAAGAGTAGAAAGACTACTCTTGTGAGTCTATAGCGATTTCATTGATAGTGAGTGCTTCGGTATGCCAAGTTGAGTCATTTGGCCATGAAAAACATTTCTGTTCGCAACAGTAGTTGAGTTGACTTTCCATGTTGCTGCGGTGAAGGTGCGCAATGAAATAATGCTGTAGTCAGTGAGAGTGCACCTTAAATAAACTCAGTGGAGGGGGAAAGGTCAAGGTCATTCAAACAGAGTTTTAAAAAAGATGACTAGTCGTCCTCCTCGTCCGTAGTACTTGGAGAGCTGTCAGACGAAGAGCCCCGTGCAGGTGCTCTCCAGATGAAATGTATATTTATTTGAAAGCGCAGGCCGGGATCTTGTACCATCAACTCCTTCAATCTATTACATACCAATTCCACTTTGTACACATTGTTAATAATCAACACCCAAGGCTTTGGCTGAACATAACGTGTAGTTGAGTCAGCCTCGCAGACAGTTACATCTTCCGGTGATATTGGAGTGTATAAATGTGTAAAATCTCGTTGCTGAGGCTGGCTTGAAGTTGAAGGTTCTGTGCCGACCCTGGTTGCATCAAAATTCAAATCCATTCTACATTCAAGAGGTCCAGGGTTCCCGTTGAATACATTGAGTAATTTTTGATACAAGACTTCCACTTCTGTCGCATCCTGTAAATGAACAGTCCACCGCAAGGGAAATGCTTCGTCCGTAGTGGAGTCAACTTGAGAAAGAGTTCCTTCCGCCATGGCAGCTAAGCAAGGAATGAGGTGAGCTGCAGTCAGTTGTAACATTATCGAAAAGTAGAGGGGGAAATTTCAAGGTCATTTAAAATTGGGTTTTAAAAAAGGAAGGAGTGGAGGGGAAAGTTCAAGGTCGTTCCAACATCAGTAGTGGAGTCAGCTTGGCTGATGGTGTTGTCCGCCATGGTTGCTTGTCGAACAAGGAATGACGGGTGATGTGATACTCATGCAGGAACATGGTGAAGTGGTGGGGGAAGTTTCAAGGTCATCCAAACGGAGTTTTAAAAAAAGGAAAACCTACAAAGTAACATTGAAACTTTCCAACTGATGGTGGCGGGCGTTTTCTTCTGCAACCTTGCCGACACATGTGACTATACCATATAGTATGAAAAGTACAACCATAATAAGGCCGAACAATAAAAGATAGCCGTTGACTATCATGATATTTTCTGAGTGGATCTGCTTTCTTCTTATCTCCCTCTCTTGCATCCTCTTCTCTAACTCGTGGATGAAGTCGCAGCATGCGTGAGGACATCTTTCATCTGTTGGTAGGTTTGCCATTGTTGATGTTGTCGGTTTGGCTGTTGAAGATGGAATGAGGTTTCTAATCGTGATGTGCCATGTACACCAATAGTGAAGTGGTGGGGGTAGCAAAGCAGTGGAGGGGGAAGTTTCAAGGTCATTCAAATTGTGTTTTAAAAAAAACCTATCTTGTTACTGAGCTAATATGTCAGTAACAAGATAGGTGTTTTTGCTCTTTTACTTCTTTAATATAATGAAAAAATAAACATATTCTACAATGGTTAGAACAAGAAATACAACTGCTAGTCAGCTGAAGTAATCCAAGTTGTCCGGCTCGGTCTTCATGGACGTCGGTGAGGAAGCTGTCGATGAGTGTCCAGGCTCTTCCTTTGGCTGCCGGGTGTTCCGTATATTGCAAGCGTAGACTTGCACATTTATACGGTAGCCTCTTGCCACCATTAGCTGCAACTCCTTGTACAAATCGTTCAGCTCCTGTTGTGTCTTGATAGTCACCTCCTCATAGCTGGCACAGCTTACGTTGAGAGACATCCTGATGTTGCTAGGTTGGCTGCTGGAGTAGAAATGAAGCCAAGGCACAGCGCTTGGAGGTATATGAAAAAGTGGTGGGGGTGTTTGCATTCAAACAGGTTTGACTTGTAGCGTGGTGGGGGTAACTGTGAAATGCAAAGGTCAAAGGTCAAGGTCACCCGCGAAGTTTAAAAAAAATGCAACATATCAATATGTGACAAACCTCACATATTGATATGTTGCATTTTTTGTCTTTTGTATTTTTTTTGTCTTTTATGGTTTATTTATAAAACATTACAATAACATATGTACAACAGTAAAACTTAAATCTAACACTGCTGCTTGTCGACGATGTGGATGGTCAACTCGGTGGAATTGCTACCCGTGCAACCGTGGGAAACCAGGTAGAGACAGCCAGGTTGGATGGAGCGCAGATCCTCGTTCTGGAGGAGATGGACGAATCGTTTTGGCAGGTAGACTTGGAACTTGGGCTCATCCCCTGGAGTGAATGGTGCCTCGCTAAGACTGCAGCAGATGGCCTCTCCAACTGTAGTCTCCATCTTCTTCATGGCGTGGATAATGTAGTGCTTCTCATCTTTAAGTTCGGAACACTTCTTGACAGGTAGTATGGTAGATTTGGAGTGAGCATTGAACTGCTCAACCAAAGTTTGCAGGAACTGGTGAGATGCCATGGTTGAGTTAAAGAGTGTCTTCTTCTTCGTCTTCTTGCTGGGAGATGTTGTCGTCTCGGAATCTCGAGTAATACTCATGCCAGGTCCCGGTCTGCTCCTCACTTATATAACCCCCGTCACCCCCACCACTCCCCACTTCCCCACTTTGAAGGTAAGATGCGAGTTTATAGGCGTTTTTTAAAGCGCAATGTCTATCTTTTTCATGTTCTGGACTTTTAGTACAAATACAAACATTTTCCATCGTATACTTGTAGTTTTTATCCAAGTCCACATCATTAACCGGAACATGAGTAAATTCTTCGATCCATCTCTTCTTTTCCAGTCCTTTTGTATAAATATTGGTAAACCTGTTTGAAAACTGATGCATGATGTGATACAAGTCTGTGTAACTTGCAAAACCATCATACCAATCGATATGATGGAAATATTTTGAAATCCACCTGTTGGTAGTAGCGGCTTTGTTAGTTAATGATGAATAAGAACATGGTGGTTTGAACAAAAATGTATATGGAACACCTGTATTGATGTCGAAAAACACAAGTTCTTTTATGATAAATCTATCGTCATTACCCCGAAACGCTTGGAACTCAATTATACCAGGTTTGGACTTTACTTGTTCTTCTTCCTTGTCCATTGCGAAGGCCACCCATCTGCTCATGACGAAGTCCAAAGATCAACTGATTTCCACACCACGGTAGGTACGACTTTTATACCAGGCCGTACAGTTGTTGGCGCGTTGGTGTATATTTAACGTGGGCACCGTCCCCGGTAGGCCTAACCCCACAAAGCGTTTGATATTGTTTTAAAAACCAACCATTGTCATCTAAGTTTCCATCTTTACATTCTCCTTGTTTTCATTTTCATCACTAACACTTGATTCTTCTCCTCCTTCTTCCTCTTTTTCCTGTTTTACTGATTTCTTATGTAGTTGAGCGTATTTTTCCAATTGTCTCCACATTTGTACTTCATGAGGAACTCTATTAAATATAGAAGTATCCACAGGTCCGTACAGTATAGGTGCGTCCGGTTGTTTGTCCAAAGTGTCTTCCAAATAATCTTTAATAATAGAACTTGAAAACACTAGTTGTCTCAAGTATCTTGTTATTGGTTCAGTTGCACAAGTTAGAATAAAAAACTCTTCTCGATTAAGTTGAATCTTGTTATCATGTCTTGTTGTGTCTCTAAACCGCAACTGATGATCACCACGATGTTTAACAATATCGATTTCCACATTTGAATCCAAAAGGCCTACTCTTGTCTTTCTTCCAAACATGTTACTACTTAAATAGCATTCTAGCAGATGCAAGTGTTTCATAAACGATTCCCAAGCAGTGTCCGTAAACAAAATCATTTTGGGTCCATGAGTTAAAATTACAGTAGGGGAATAATCTGTAGATTTCATAACACCGATTAAAACACTTTTGTCCAAACTGGAAGAGATTGGGTAAAATATTCGCAAGAATACCTCACTTAATATGTTAGGAGAAATATTATCTTCAATATCCCTTTTCCTCTTGTGTGCATTCTTTCTTCTTTTACCTTTTTCCTCAACATTATTACTGGCGTGGAGTTGTCCGCAAGCGTTGTGTTCATCTCCCTCCGGTTGACCTTGAAGATCTAAAAAGTCGGATATCTCCTTCTCAATATCTACTACATTTTCTTGTGTACCACTAGGAGAAGCCATATTGAATAAGATGCTACCCATACAACAACAGGCAACAAACTGATAAGGAGCGAGCTGAACGCTCTGCTTTTATACTCGCGGAATGCATTGGAATGTAGGAAAACCGGTCTTTTACAATACATTTTTAACAATTCCAGTTAAAGGTGTGTATGTTACAATTTTATCATGTAGAATTAAACAGTATGCAGTTGTATTAGCCGATATAGGCGCGTTGAATTCCATTTCTATTTTTATATCTACACTTGATGATTTTACCGATTCATTTTGTTTAGAACAATCGATTACAACTATAGGGTAACCATCTAAGTATTTTTCTGGTGATAGTAAAGGTGCATTCGTTTTACCATAATATGAACTTTGGAATCTTGCATACATATCGTACAATATGCTGTACTTTTTATTAGCGAATGACACATTTAAATTATCGTATGGAAAAAATTGTGAATTTAAATAAACTTTAATATTTTTCAAGTTGCAATGATCAAATTGGCCTGCATGTTTGGTGATGGTGTCTCTTCTGCCTGTTTGTAAACCAAATATAATATACCTGGCTCGTTCCACATAATTAGATGTTTTAACTGTCCAAGTGTGTCGATCCGTAGTTGGCAAGCTGGGATGTTCATGAAATTCCCAACTTCTAAAAGGAATTACAATATCACGATCAGCCTTTAACTTTCTTAATAGTAGCATTCTATGCTCGTCAGCTAATTTTACATGTGGAACTCTCCATACAATTTTGTCTAATGTTAATTTCCATTCTAAAGTTGCATCTGTTGTACCGTCTGGAGCTTTAATAATATCTTTATCGTTTGAAGATCTCAACAAAACTAATTCTTGTTTAACGTTTAATATTATTTTCCTATAATCTTCAGCAAAACCAAGCAACAAACGTAACGGAATATGAAAATCAAAATTTCCATTTGTATCTGGAGTGATTGTGTCTTTTGCAGGTAAAACCCATCCTGCAGGTTGTATTAAATTGGTTTCATTAGGTGATATAGATGTTAATCCCTTTAAAGTTGTTGCAATACCTACTTTTTTAGTAGAATCAACTGTTACACCTGATATTTCATATCTAATTTCATCAAACAGGAAAGCCATGGGATTATTTATAAATGGAACTGTTGTACCAGTAGTAGTACCGTCCTTTTTAGTAACTTTTCCTTCAATATACAAGTAACTTTCACATGGTAGTGTGTAAATGTCTTGATTTTGTATGGGAATACGAATTTCATCGTTATTGTTAAATTTTGATGAAGTGTAAGGGTTGTGGGTGTGATATTCTTTTTCCCATAGGGTTTCGTCGAATGTTGGACCCTGCGCTATATCCAGTATATCCATACTCGGTTAATTTTAATCCAATTCTCTCTAAGAAACGAATGTTCTCGCGTGTTAACTCCTCCACAGCTGAAGAGCTACTAATGCGGTTTCCCGTAGGTTGTTCGCTTTTAAATGTTAAACCCATGGTTTTGTATTAAAGTGTCGATTTTAAATGTAATCTAATCGTAATAGGCTCTTCTCTGAAGTCTACCAAGTTTCCGTCTTGATCCAATACGCTCAACACGATGTCTGAAATGAAAGTGGTGTTCAACGGTAGATATACCAGGTTTTGTGGCTTTTCAACAATTTTAAATCCAGGTGGTACACTTGGGTAAAAAGTATGTATGATGTGGGTGTTAGCCCCATCCCTGTAAGCACCTTGTATAATGTTACAAGTTATGTCTATACTATTGACTTTTAATATTGTTACTGTTTTCTTACCGGAATGTGTTACATCTGGTTCTAATACAGGCCCATCGTTGGAAAATCCTAATAAATCACCAATTGAGTTTGGTTGAGTGAAATCTATATAATATTTGGAAGTAATTTCAGCTTTCATCGTAATATTATTACCTTTTAATGTTATATTGTCTTTTCCCATTTTAGTTTGCAAAAATTCATTTATATGATCAATTTCATAAGAACCTGTGGGTAACCTGCACTATGGTAAGTCTGTAAATTTTCCACTGGCATCCTTTCCCTTATAATAATGCAATATGTTATTTTTACCTTCCGTAACATTGGGAATAGAGTTGTACGTTGTAAAATCCAATAGTGCCACCTCCCAAAACCTTCCTTTTTGCAAGCGTAACGCTGGAAAAAGGATACTTCGTAAATTGGACGATTTTCCTGTTAATGATACCGTATAGGAAGACATCTCAATAGTGACTGATACTTTTAGCTAGAAATTCCAAACATAAATGGCCGCATATTGAAGTATTATCAGGTTGTTCTCTTTTATAGTTATAATATATGTTTTTAGCAGATTTAAAGTAATTTTGAAGTTCTTTTGGTGGTGGCAAATTACCGAAACTATCAAAATAATATACATTGTTATTTAGTTTCTTATAACAAACCCAATGGGTGCCAGGCCCTTCAGTATTATCCAAATTTACAATTCCAGTCTCATTTTGCCACATTTTCTTTGGTAAACTGTCTTTCATAAACACACCGCGAAAAAATGGTATTTTTAAACAGGAAATATATTTAAATAATTCAATATTGGTTAATGCTTTATGTGGTATGACCAATTGATTTCTTTCATTTAATATGCACGATAAGGTCTTAGGTAAAGACCTGCCCCGTTTTTTACCATTGACCACACGGTGGGCTTCTTCCTGCCTTTTTTGTAGATCGTCGTCTTCTTTTTATATTTCCTCCATGTTTTCTTGTGGTTGACCTCCTTTTTACTCTCTTTCTCCTCCTTCTTCCACCTCCTACTGCTGTTTTAGCCTTCATACCTGCTGTTACTGCTAAAGCTGCTGCTTTTTCTGCTATGCTAGCGTCACTTGATTTTACTCGTTGCCAAGCTATGTCCGCAAGCTTTTTGTCAGCTATTGATCTATTTTTTGAATCGGCAAACGTGGAATATGCGATATCGTGTTCTTTACAAGCCTGATCTAACTTGTTTATGCCAGGATCGCCTCTTTCCAGTCGTTTTTTCAATTTAGTTCCTGGTCCGCAATACTGATAACCTCCTGGTATATGAAATTCGTATGGTAATGCGTCTATTGCTCTATTTACTATGGATCCTACTGGAATTTGTTTTAAAGCTTTACTTAACAGAGAAACCGCTGTGGACGTGATCCCACCTCCTTTCCTTGCAGTGTCTCGATATGGACTGATGTACTTGAACGTCATTATTGTCCTTTTATAATCGCAATGTGCAACTCATGTGTTAACTCTATGACGAGTTGGAAATAAATGAAGTTGTTTATTGTGTTCTTTTATTAAATATCAATATCACCCCAATTTGATGATCTAAACTGTTGTGTATTAGGGTGAATAAAGTACTTTTTAAAAATTTCCTGTTTAATCCAACCACCTCTCGAGGCTTCATCCCAAATTTTATGACCTGGCCCTCCTCGAAGAACTTCCGGTGTGAAATGATTGTGTAAATCAAATATCGCATTACCTAAAACTTTTACAAGAAAATTAACAGTGACAGCATTATCTACATGTTCAGGGTCTTTAAGGTTTGTTATACGTTTATTATTACAATCATACACTTTACTATCCTTTAATGATGTTGTAATGGTCTGTCCTACAGTTGCAGCATCATTTGCTTCTCTTCCTTGTGCCAAGTCTCTTATCACTCTATTATTACATGTAAACCATCTAAAATATTTATCTGGATCTAGATGTACGGTTTGTGATAAAGCAGCTGCATCATGTTTTTCATAACCCCATCCCATATTTGATAACTTTTTATCCATGCAATCCCAAGCATCATTTTTGTATGTTAATAAATTAAATTTTTCATTACCTTGAACAAATTCATCCCCTTGCTTCGATACTACTTGATCTTGTTTTACAAAAGAGGTTGTTTCTTGTTTTAAGGTTTCCATCATTTGACCCACTGTTGCACCATCTGATGGCGCCGAACCATCTTTAACATTTGCTAAACAATTATTAAAACAATCTATAACCCCTACATCACGTATGATGCAATGATCTTTAATATATTTTAGATTTACAGCATCGTTTTCAGTTTTTGGATAGCCTATATCATTAATAACAAATTTATAAAAAGAAAATCCATCTTTTGTCTTTTCAGGTATCAAAGAATGTAAATAGCGTCTATTTACGCTGTCTTTTGCATCTTTAGGGTCATCTACGTTGGATATACGTTTATTGTTAGCACTATACGTTTTCCCATTGAATTTTAACGTATTTTTTAATTCAGATGACAAATAACCTTTGTTTATTGCATCACCGTTTTGATTTGGTTTACCAACGTTGATGATTCTATGATCTTGTGCGTCATATGTGTTATTTTGTAGTCTTAATGTTGGCGATATCTTTTCCTTTAATATTTTTAGATTTATTGCATCGTTTTCATCCGTAGGATCTTTTATGTTTTTTAACCTTTTATTACTCATATCATAATCTCCATCAGGTGTTTGTGGTAAACCAGCACTTCTTTTTAAACTATTGGCATAATATAACCCATCCGAGGAGTAACGTCCGAACTTGTCGACACTCATGGTGCAACTGAATAGTATTCTAGGGAGTAACGCATTTTTATGAGATTACCCCACGGTTTCGGAGTTCATCCACTAAAGCCACCCATTCGTTTTCCAATCCAGTATGACCCGCTTCTTTAGCTTCATGTATTAGTTTCATTCTATCCACCAATTTATTTATATTATTGTAATAAATCACATTTGTGTTATATAGTTTCTTCATTAAACCTGTACCCGTAACGGACTTACTTCTTTTTCTTCGTTCCTGAGCACTTACATCCAAAGTGGATGCCATAAATCTTCGTTTTACAGGTTTTCTTTGTGTTAACGGCATTGTTTGTCTTCTAGTTGGTATTAACTTGGATACAAATTCTTTATATTTTAAAGACTTAGATCTAAAAGGAGGCTGGTCAGGTAAATACTTTCTCCTATATGCATTTGTCTGTTCCAAAATATTTTTATATGCTTCCATGTCTTTTTCTTTCACTAACGATACTGAAGGCTTATTTTCAAATAATAATTCAAATAATCCTTTTGTGCCCTTATACCTTTGATCACCAATGACAATATTATCATGTTCGTCAACGTTTAACGGGCTATTACCTATCATTAAACCATCTTTTGTTAATCTCGCTCCATAACTATGGTAATTCTTATTAGGAATTGTTCCGAGTAACATTTTTACCATGTATTTCCTTCCTAAAGGTCCTTTGTTATGAATGTTTTCACCCAACAAGCTTATGTTTGACGGACCTTCCCTTGCTTCTTCTTCTTTTTCCTCTTCACTAGCAGTTGATACATCTTCATGTCCTCTTTTAGCTTTTACTTCATATAATTCTCTTATACCACTATAGTCTGGTGATTCTAGCTCTCTTTCGGGTTCTCCGCCGGTAAAACCACTATATGTAGAGGATTCCGGGTCTTCGTCACTAAAATCTTCTGATTTTACATTTTCTCTTTCAAACTTTGTAATAGGTGCAATTGCATCTCCTTCCAAAACGGGTTTAGCAAATTTTTTGTTTAATTGTTTCAAGGGTTCAGTAATAGGTTTAAAAGTAGATTCAAGAAATTTCTCCCTTTCGCTAATACCTAATTTTAATGCTCTGTTTTTATCCCGAATAGAATCACTAAGTGATTTTATTTCCTTTATTAACTTTTCTTGGTTAACCATGTTTGTAGCAAGACGTGTTGTACAACAATGAATGTTTTACATCATGATCAGTGTATTAGTATAAATTTATCAAATCCTATCCTGTATCGACCATTGTTTAGCGGTTGTTCCTTCATAATTGTTAAAAACCCATATTTTTCAGCCCAAGCCTTTCCACACAACTCTTTAAATCGTTCAAATGGCATATCCGCACTTACATGGTCATAATATATGTGTTTTAGGTTGGTTTCATCCTGTTTAAATACAATTAACATGTTTGCATTGTCTCTAATGAGCTGTTTCGGTATTTTGCTGTAAGTTTGACCAATATAAATGCTATCTATGTTGTTATGTCGACCCATGGCGAAGTAATTTCTTATTGTATTTTGATTTTCACAAGATACGTCGTCAAATATGAATACTGAGAATGGTTTAGCCTCTTGCGGTTGCATGACACTCTCGCTCGCGTTGAATTTAAAATATTTAACTTCAGGCACATTATTGAGTATTTGTTCCAATAACTGATATTTTGGTTGTTGTAGTGACTTTGAAAATACATATAAATTATTAAAACGTAATCCTTTAGGGTTTGTAATCAAATTGAATACTACATTTGTTTTTCCACAATTGGAAGGACCGGTAACCAGACAACGCACCGTGTTTGGTAACAAAACACCGTGTTTCCCAGTATTGAATTGAGAACCATCCACTGTGAGTTCATCTATATTATTAATAGTAAAATTGTCTTTTTGCGGTATTATCTCCATCCTTTGTAATGGTCCAACCCAAAATGATGCTCTATCATTATATTAGATCCTTTTTAGGTATCCAAGAATCTTCCGTTTTATTAAATCCTAACCATCGTACTTTAACCTTATCCTTTTTTCGTTGCAACACCTTTTCAACTAAATATACATCACCTACTGTTGATTTTAACATTTCATGTCCATAAAACCCTCCTTCAAGCAATTGTCCTTTATTATCTTTTAAAATGTAAGTTTCTGGTACTGTAGGTTGCACCTTAAATACGGTAAATACCTCATTTGTCCAGTTCGGAAGATATCTTTTACTGAATACACCTTTGTATTTGCTTATTCGCACTTTATCGCCAACATTAAACCTTTTAGGCTTTAGTTTTTCAACTTTTGGTTTAGTATTCATTTTTATACGTTTTAATACAAGTTTTTCATTTTTATTAGTCACCTGGCTTGGTTTCATACCGATAGTTCTATGAAACTTGTTATTGTAATCGCTTATAAGTTTTGGTAACACATCAATCCATACGTGTGATCCTCTGTTGGAAAACATCTTATACATCGCACCTTTTAAAGTTCTGTTAAATCTTTCAATTATTGATGCTTTTACCTCTGAATTGGTTGAGTAATGGTTAATGTTGTGTTTTTTCATTAAATTTGCAAATTCCTTATTAAAATATTCTTTTCCATCATCAGTTTGTAAATGTTTTATAGTATGTTTGTCTCTTTGTATAGCTGTTTCCATTGCTTTTGTAACACTTTTACCGCTTTTATCTTTTAGTAGTAAAGCATCTGCCATTTTTGAAAAACAATTAATAATAGTCAATATGTATTTAAATCCTCTATTTTGTTTACTATAAGGAATCATTTCGATTAAATCCGCTTGATATAAATCATTTATTCCTTTTATCACTGTATTTCTTCGTGGAAACTTTCTTCTTGCAGGTTTATGAAGTTCGTTGACAATTTCTTGCTTCAAGTTCTTCATATTGCAGGTTTGAATGTTTCATGTATCATATGTATAATCACAATGAATGTTGTCTTGAATATTCACATCATTTATATAGGTCAAGGTCATCCAAACTTGTGTAAAAAAAATGGGGAACACGGCGTTTGACTTGCCGTGTTCCCCATTTTTTTACGGAAGGAGAAAGGAATAAGGTCGAAGTTGTAGAAGGACGAAGAATAGGTTACTAGTTGATAGGGTTTAGAGAGTAGTGGCCGAAAGGAAGAGTATGGATTTTATCCGGCATAATATGCCTTTTATCATCTTGAGCTGATAGTGCTCTTTTAACTTCAGTGACACTGTAGACCTCATGTTTAAAGCTTCTGATAGTGTTGAACGTTGCAGACATTGTAGAATCTTCAAACAAGCAGGTCTTGTAATGGTCAAATGTCACATGTTTCTTTAAGTATGATGTTTTGACTCCTTTAGCTTTCTTCACTGTCGGTATGTCATTTTCTATATACATCTTGAAGGAATATAATTTGGACATCAGTGCAACTATTTCCTCCAAAGGCATTCCATTTGCTTCATCTTTAAATTTTCCAATTACTTTTTTATTCTTTTCATTATAATTTGGATGGTTCTTTGGATAGTCAGAGAAGTCAAAGTCGTCTTTGTATGGGAAACTCCTTAGATCTTCATACATGTCCAAAGTCTTTAACCAGTAGATGAACGCGTCGGTATCCATGTATGCAACTCCAATGTTGTCTCTTCCGTAGTGTTTAACCATTTTGTTGTAATGGAAATCATACATCAGAGTTTTACTTATATCCAAAATCGACATTCCAATGTATAACGGACGATCCATCACTATTGTTGTTTTCTTCATACTAACGGCGACTAGATCTTCGTTTATAATCATGGATGTTCCAAAATTTGGTTTTTGCACTAATTTTTCCAATTTCCTGGGATCACTTACTAATTTTACAATCTTGTGTTTTCTTTTGTTTTCTAAGGTCTTCCCAAAGATGGCGTTGTTCATCAATTTATAAAAGTCCTTTTCAAATGCTGATGTTGCTGCTGCTCTTCTTGTAGTGTTGGAATCAATATATGGTTTCAACCAACAAGACTGGGTGAATTCAATTGCTCTATGAATTCTTACTAAACGTAGACCCAATTCAAGAGCTTGTTGAACTACCCAGTAGTGAGCCACATACCGATCTTTATTCTCCAAGGTCATCATCAATTTTGGCCATCTTCCTGTTGGTGAAACTTTAGTCTTGGCTAAGAGAGGCAAGTCGTAGTGATGATCATGAAGGTGCTCTGGATATTCAAAATCACAGTCCAAAATATAGCCTTTTGAACCATTCTTTGGAATCTGTGAGATGTCACCGATGGTGGCTGGGTCGATCCATTTGAAGTCAGCGTAGGGAAGCGGATTTGACATTGCCCAACCATAAAGGTTGTTTGCGTCAAAGTAGCCAAGGTAGACCGATGGTTGTCTCTCGTCGAAGCCTGGGATGTACTTGTTGTTAGCTTTCACATGACGTGTTACAGCTTGTGTCAAACCGCCTCGTACACCAGATTCTATCATGAGCACCATATCAATATCTGTTAGAAGTTCTAATCGACAGTTGGTTGACTTTAGCATAGCTTGCCATGCTAATCCTGGAGATGTGTACGAGTGTAGAGGGTCCAGTCCATAGGCGGAGAAGCAGGTGTTTCGAAATTCTTCCATCACATCGCACAGCAGAGTTACATCCAATTTTATGTAAAAGTCAGAATATTCCCCTAAGGTTTGAATGTTTAGTTGGTTCCAAACATTACAAGCATGATTGTAGTCTTCAACGGTGATTGCACTTTCATTTAACTTGCTATTGAAGGCTTCAATCGGTGGCAGACTGGTTTCTTCAAATTTTTCTACAGAAGTTATGTAATCATAGGGGAACACTCCTTTACGCATTACTAAGTCCAATTTATCTTCAGGTACAATTTTGCTGGTTTCTTTTAGGTCTTCTCTTCTTAGGTTCTCAGACAATTTACTCAAACTAGATGACATAAATCTATAAGAGTCTACGAAGCGAAGTTTAATTTTACCTACTGTTTTTGAGAAACTGATGTACTTCTCCAATGTTTCAGCTAATACTTCAATTTTTCCATCATCTCGTCCTAACTCTGGGATAATAAAGTGAGAGTCATAGCCGCTAAGATTGTGTAACACGACAGGGATAAAGTTTGGCAGTTTGTAATTTATATTGCATGAATTACAAGCAGCTCCTCTGTATAACCCTGTCAGGTGATCGTGATCTCTTACTTTTTGATTTTCTTCACTGAAGCTCTTCTTGCATAAATAACATCTTGTTGCCGAATTGCATTCTTCTTGTTGATTTTGGTTCAAAGGTTCAATAGGTACAACATTACCGTATAAGCGTTGCGCCTTTTCAGCAATGTCGTACAACTGGTCTACAAAATACTTAGCGGCTTCTTCACCACGGTAGAGTATTGGAGTGGATGTTAAGCCATAGTCTTGCAATTGTTCTTCAGGTAAAGTAGATTTCACCAATAAGCAAAAACTGTTAGGTTGATGCAATTGATATTTGGTTCTTCTAGTTACTTCACCATCCGGAAGTTCCTGTGGCACTAACGTGGATTCAAAGTCAGCGTAGATAACTAGTGGAATCCGGTATTGGTGAACTGTTTTATTGAACTGGACAAATGCTCTAGATGGTGGTGGCAGACTAATCTTCACTTCATAGTTGTCATTACAAAGACGTTGGTGTTCTGACAACCACTCTGATCCTCCACGTCTCAAGTCTTTATTTGTGAAACAAAAGCATCTCTTACACACTGTTACTCTAATTTTATTTTTAGTCACTTGTCGTCCAACCAAAGTTTCAAAGTTCTTGATGTAAACATAATGTGATATTTCACCTTTGGTCAATAGCAGTAAATCCGTATGATTTTGACGTTCAGTCTTTGTAACTCGTAACGGGTATACGTTATTTGATTCGTCTAAACCAAACACATTAACTGAAACTCCTGGGTTTTTTCTTTCAAATTTAGCAACATCATTAAGACTAACAGGATACGACATACCTTGGAAGTTATAGCGGTGTTGAACAGCTTCGTATGCTATGCTAGATCTACAGGCATTAGGTTCCACATATTTTGCTAACATTGCATACCGGAAACATTCATTATCCTCATTTTTCACATTGATACATGATCTTGTATCTCGGATCACCTTTGGTAGAGGGATAAAGCTGCTTCCTCTCATACCATATCCATGCTTGTGAACCCTCACATCCATACCTTCAATTGATGATAGCGTCCAGCCGGATCCTCTTCCTTCATGTTCTTGAAGTTTCACTAGCAGTTCAACCAAACATTCTTCTAAAATTTCGTTGATATCAGATGTGGTTGTAAGGGTTCGGTTTTTAGCAATGAATGCTCTCGGTGAATTTTCACCATCGGTATTAGTAAACATAGCCTCCAACACCAATCCAAATTTAATAAAGTTCAATCTTGCCAATTCTTCCGTCAATGTTTTTACAACTAGTTTTTTAGCTTGAGTTATAAAATTTTCCAATTCTAATTGCACGTTATTAATTTTGAAATGAATTACAACTGGTCCTGGCAAGGCTGTAGTGCGCAGTTGTCTTATATCTTCCATATCCTCTTCTTGGGTACGCAGTTGTCTTACATCTTCCACTTCTTCCGTATCTTCTTCCATTTTCTCTTCTTGAATAAATCCTCCAGCTGTAGATGGTCCAGCTCCGGCAAATTGAATAACACTTGGTCTTCTTCTTTGCATTAACTGTAAATAGCTAGCCCAGTCCTTCTGCTTATGGGGTTTTTCCAAAAACCGATCAATCGCATCCAAGTCTTCTTCACTTATTACAATCTCTTCTTTTCTGTCCTCTTCACGATGCAATTCTCGGTGTAACTGTAGATAGCTATCACAGTCGTCCATCTGCTTCTGGTAGTTTTCCAATAACCGATCTAACGCATCCAAGTCTTCTTCACTTACAACAATCTCTTCTTTTCTGTTCTCTTCATGATGCAATTCTCGGTGTAAAACAAAGATATCTTCATCTTGGAAAAACTCACCACAAATATCGCAAAGAGCCATTTCTTTACAGTTTGGCTTTGAGTGTGCACTCGGTGAATGTCCAAGCAATAATGAGCAGCGCGCTCAACCAGGTCCCTTTATACCCGAGGTTGAAGGGTGGGGGGAGGTGGCGTCATATACATCCGGTTTATCATTCATTTAATAAATTTGGCTTTTAAACACCCATATTCAATATATTCTTCAACAGGCTTGATAAACCAATAATGTTTGGTCTAAATCCACTACTTTGTACAAATTTTTTGATAGTTGTCTGTTTGAGCAAGTTTATGTGGAACAAGGTCACTTGGAATTATTATTTTTTTAGCGGGATAGAGCACTGCAATAGAGCCATGGTATAGAAGTGGTGTATCCATCCAATTGGTTTGCCCCTTTTTTTATACCCCCCACAGACTATGCATTTATGTGGGTCAAGGTCGCGTAAAAATACCCTTTGAGCGGGGGATAAACCACTAAGCAGCATGCTAGTCCATTGCCGCAAAGTGATCTATCCCCCGCTCTGTTCTACAAAACCTCAATCAAGTCCAAGTTCAGGTCCTAGTTTAACACTTGGTTGGGAGACTTACATTAGTTTAATACTTATTTCTACCGTTACACTTGCTCCATTCTCGAAAAGAGATAAATAATATAGTCCTGGATACTGTTTTGTTTCACATCCTGCATGTTCCTTAATAAAGTTAAAAGCCAGTCTTCTTGAATATTCATTATGAAACACTTCTCTCACACAAACAAGAATTTTGTCTTCCACCAATTTCAGTTGAATTGATGTTAGTTTGCTTACATCATCCTTGTCTATCAGGGGTAGCTTGTAGGTGAAAGTATTTGGCGGTAGTTTGTGCGTTCTGTCAAGTAAACAACAAAATTTTTTATACAATTTCTTCTCATTGTCTGTAATATTATTAATACCAATCAGATTATAGTATGAAGGTTTATAAGGTATACGACGAGACATTTTTGGTCACCGGTCTTCTTAAGAATGGGCTCCTGGACAGCCACTTCCAACGAAAGCTGGAGCGTAAATGAGAAGTGCGTGCAACCTGGCTGCCTTATATCCCCACCGGGGCGGCCACGCCTAGGGTATTCAGGGGGGGGGGGCTCGCACTTTTTGTCGGGGGGGGGGGCTCGCACTTTTTGTCGGGGGGGGGGGGGGGGTTGTAGTTTAGGTGGGTCAAGGTCACCCACGACACTTGTACTCTAAGTGTTGGCTATACCCTTACCACAACTGGATCCCTAGTGAATGAAACACAACTCCAGATTTGTGTGTTAGTAATGCCTACCCATTAGTGTTTACAAAGTACTTTAATATATTTAGTGTCTTAAAAGACACATGACCGTTACAAAATTTTACGTTTTCTATTTAGGTCAAGGTCACGGAAAAACTTTAAAAAAATTAAGCCCCACACCCCCAATGGGGGTGTGGGGCACTTGGGTTGTCATCGCTGTAGCCTCCGAAGAGACCCAACTATGACAACAAGGCAACATCCAATGTCGTGTACCCTTCGCCACGCAAGACTTGTAAACATTTACTGCATTGTCTTTTCAGTAGCTAACAAAGATTCATTTACATAATTTTGAGTTTCCAGAAGGAAACAAACTGAGGACACCCTAGTGGCTTACGTCCTCGTCCGAGTGCAGAGGCCGCCGCAACCTTTTGCATGCCAGCGTACAAACGGACATGCTCCCAAATGCCATCCGCAACCTTTTGCATGCCTGGCAGGAGCCTACCGATAATTAAAATAGGCTTTACACGGGGGCCTACTCCCGTAACCTATCTTTAATATTTTTAATTTACAATGCATTAACTTTTACAAGTCTTTGTGGGTCAAGGACACACGGACATTAAAAAATTTCGGCCCCCGTACATCCATGGCGAACCACGAATGTTCGGGGGCCTTGGGGACTAAAAACACAAATAGCTAACAAAGATTCATTTACATAATTTTGAGTTTCCAGAAGGGAAACAAGAGGTTGAGGACAGCCCTAGTGGCTTACGCCCTCGGTCCGAGTGCAGAGGCCACCGCAAATTGGCCACAGCTGTGGTCTGCATGTCAGCGTACAAACGGACCGAGTCCCAAACCCAGCCGCAATATTGCATGCCTGAGAGGACTCATGCTAACGTTGGTATAAAATGCTTTTACACGGGGGCCTACTCCCGTTCCCTGACTTTACAATTTACTTTGAGCATTGAAAAAGCTCAAGGGGGGATTGCTAAAACAAGCGTATACACTTTAGAAACATATAACACACTTACAACACACAATTGAGCTCAACGTAGTCAATGCTGGAACAAGCACATACACATTAACCCGGGATCACTCGCGCTATTAGATTGATTCTAACATTTTTAGTTCCTCTGAAAAAATTTTTTTAATAATGATTTCTTGCGACTGAGCTTTTAAGAATGCTTTCCTCAGTATTCTGTCCACCCGCTACAGCAGTTTGGGGTGGGTAGTGTGGTGGGGAGGGTAGTTTTGGAGTGGAGAAGGCTCGCACCTCCACCCTTGTTAACGCCCGCCTAACTGCGCGAGCGTTCGCGTGACTCTCCTTGTTAGTATAGTTCTAACGAGTGATCGCAGAACTGCCTGAGTCTTACATTTTGAGTAAAAAAAGTTGTAAATTAGAATAAATATGTTATTATTTCATTTTAAATGAGTAACAATTTATTTATTTCATCTACCAAACAAATATATGATATTTACTTTGAAGTGTAAGATGCTGTCAAATGTTAGGAGCGCTCTAACGGCGCGAGTGACTGCGGGACTTTCGATAGCGCGAGTTGTCGCGGGTTAAACACATATAACAAACAAGACACAAAGGATAAAAGACACACAGGAGACATAGGGTACAAGTAAAATACTCTCATATAAAACAATTCGCAATACCCAAACGCAAGCGCAATATCTTACAACTAATACAAGTCTTAAAGTTAGAGTAGACTTCGCTAAACACTGAAGGCGCCATTCAATGTTTAGTGATGCCTATGGCGGTCCGTCCCGGTCGTTCACGTTCAACGCGCGGGAGCGGACTGCGAGCCGGCTCTGGCTGGACCCCCTTATATCCCCGCCGGGGCTGCCACGCCCAGGATATCAGGGGTGGGGGAGGGGGTGGGGGTGGGGGTGGGGGTGGGGGTTGGGGGGGGGTTTCGCATTTTTGTCGGGGGGGGGGGTCAGGTAAGTTAAGTGGGTCAAGGTCACCCACAACACTTGTACTCTAAGTGTTGGCTATACCCCCACCACAACTGGGTCCCTAGGCTGCACAACACCGCTTCGCCAGTATGTCTCCGGCTTCCATGCGGTGCGTCTCGCTGTTCTCTAGCTCTCTATATGTAAGTAATTTTACAAGTTCTGAATGTAGGTCACTACACTTTAACTTTGGGACGATATCGACTTGTGGTATTTCAGTGTTTTGACTCAAGGTCATCACACTTTAACTCTAGCACATCGGTTATCGTACCAGAGGTGCTCAATAACCTAACTTGTAATGTTTAGGGTGGCATTTGCACGCCACGTGGTATCGCCATGAGTGTCCAGTCCAAGTTTTAAGTTACATTAATTTTACTGTAATCTTTTCCATTTCCGCTTCGTTTTGCCAAAGTATGAGGTGTCGCTTAATAAAGTTGTATTTCTCTAAAGTTATAGGAGATTGCAGGGATACAATTAGTTTATTTAGGAGACTCTTCATCTTGGAGTTTAACACAATTTCCACTTTGACTTTGCTTCCTCGGCTCTCACAGCCTACGCTGTACAGAAATGTTTCTTCTAGTGCCAACTCGGGCCAAGAGAACAGTGTTTTGACTGTAGGACAGCTCATGGTGAAGTGATGCGAAACTCCAGCGTACCACCTCACCTTCCCCCGCCACTGTGACCTTCCCCCACTCCTGCTGTTTCCCCCACCTCTTTTCCCTTGACTCATGCGCTACAAGCAGTCTCTCAGTATTGTGCGGACTTTTGTGAGGGGAAGCCATGTTGCGGGACGCTTTAGGTAAGAAACTTAGCCGTGTTAAGACTTTATTAGTTGCTCACTGTCCACCACTGAAAGTTAAGAGAGTTTCAACTTTAGCTAAGTGGCGCAAACTGTTGCGCGGACACCCTAAGTTTTATACAAAACAGACTAATGTCAGTTTTACTGATGAGGATTTGTTTAAAATATTGGATGAAATGACTTTTCCTTGCAAAATTCAGTTAGTTACTCCCATTCCTGACAGTTTAGAGTCTTAGTCTCTCAAGCCAATATACCTAGCATACACAGAGCCTGACAGTCAGTCACTCGGTGTCTGTCGTAGGGTGCACATCGCGGTTGCAGTAATGGTTAAAGTAAGGCTTTTGGGGCAGTTCAAGGTCACCCGAGCGGTGTCACATGACGGTTTAGGCAGAGTCACGTTGCAAACTTCAAGTTTCCTCAGCACTTTTGCTGTTTCTCATCGCAAATTCGCTCCAAGTTGTCAAGGTCATGGTAACTGTGACTGAAACTCGGAGCGTAGTGCGAGAAACAGCAAAAGTGCCAAAAAATTTTAGGTTTCAGCGTGACCTTGACCTTTGTGACATCGATGACGTCATCTTGGTGACGTAAGGGGTGATGACGTCATCAGCACGTCATTTCTGTGACGTCATGGGTGTGACGTCAAGGAAGTGACGTCATTGGTGATGACGTCATCGATGATGCAATCGATGACGTCATCGATGGGGTCATTGACCTCGATGACGTCATCGATGACGTCATCGCTCGGGTGA
This sequence comes from Neoaliturus tenellus, assembly GCA_030545055.2. Classification (NCBI taxonomy): domain Eukaryota; kingdom Metazoa; phylum Arthropoda; class Insecta; order Hemiptera; family Cicadellidae; genus Neoaliturus; species Neoaliturus tenellus. Next base: position 98,517,668 of record CM061536.1, on the reverse strand, counting down.
CCTTGAACTGTTTTAAAAGCCTTACTTTTACACTACTCGCTATTGATCTATTTGTTGAATCTTTATACTTTGAATATGCTATATCGTGTTCTTTTCAAGCTTGATCTAATTTATTAATTCCAGGATCTCCTCTTGCTAAACGTTTTGCCAACTTAGTTCCAGGTCCACAATATTGATAACCTCCGGGCAGATGTAATTCGTATGGTAAAGCGTCTATCGCTTGATTTACAACAGCACCAACAGGAATCCGTCTGAGCAGGGATAATGCAGCTGATGTTATACCACGTCCTCTCTTGCCAATGTCCTGACGACGACTGAACGATGCGGTTTTCATTACGCTGTTTTATGCAACCAACGTCTTCACTCTATGAAATACTTTATGATAATGAATCCTTTTTGTGTATTGTATACTTAAATATTCACAAGCTTTACCCGTATATATCGATGATTGTATCTTTAATCCATTTTTCTATCTTAGCACCTTCGATTTTATCGTGATTTGATTTACCAATTATGTGATTATGCATATCAACAACTGCATTACCTACAAGATTCATTACATACTCTACATTAGTAGCATCTTTGTAATCTGTTGGATTATCAAGAATTGTGATACGTTTACCATTACATGTATACACAGATGGATCGTTATTAGAGGTTGCTATAACTTAATTAATAGTAGCAACATCATTCGGAGCTATTCCTGCTGATATGTTAGATATTCTTCTATTTTTTTCATCATATAAGTTATTTATCTTATCTAAAACTATAGTTTGTTTCACAACAACACAATCATTATCATCTTTACCAGATTTTACATGGGTTAATCGTCTACCTCCACATATAAAGTTAACACCAGTAGCTGATAGTTGTGGCACTTGTGTTAAAATAACAGCATCATGTTCTTCCGTGCCTAAACTTATATTTGACAATCTTTTATTTTTTCCATCCCATTTGTTATTTTGTAGTTGCAGTAAGGTAAACTTTTCACTTCCTTGCATAAACTCATCACCTTTCTTTGACACCACCTGATTTTGTTTAACAAAAGCGGATGTTCCTTTCTTCAAGCTTTCATTCATTTGTCTCACGGTAGCAGCATCCGATGGAGTTGAACCATCTTTCAGATTGGACAACACTTTTCCATGACAATCAATAACAGCACCATTATATAAAATACAATTATCTTTAATGTATTTTATATTAACACCATCACTTTCTTCTTTAGGATATCCAATATCGTTTATAGTATATTTATAAAAGGAAAATCCATCTTTTTTCTTTTCTGGTATTACAGAGTGCAAATAACGCTTATTTGTACAGGATATATACATATAAGGATATGTACAGGATACAGGATATATTATTATCTGTATCCTCGGTTGGATCTGCCACATTAGTTATTTTATAATTTAAAGCATTGTACCTTTTTCCACTTTTAGTCTTTTCCAACAGTAAAGCGTATTCCATCGCAGATAGAAAATAGCCTTTATTAACAACATCTCCATTGTTGACTGGTTTAGCAACATTAATAACCCTGTGAGATTGTGCATCATACAGTTGGTTATTGTCGAGTTTTAAACTTGTAGATGTTATCTCCTTTACTATTTTTAAATTTGTTGCATCTCCATTTTCTTCTGGATCTTTAACAAACTTTAAACGTTTATTATTTATGTTATAGTCACCTTCGGGTGTTTGCGGTAATCCACTTCTTTTTCTATTTTCTCCAACTTGCACTCCTAACGCGGAGTATCGTCTGAACTTGTCGACGCTCATGTTAGAACTGACACATTATACGCCTGCAACTCTTATATATCCGCGGACAATTATACGATTATGCCGCGATTCCTGAGTTCGTCAATTAGAGCTACCCATTCATTATTTAAACCTGTATGACCGGCTTCCATGGCTTCATGCAATAGTCTCATTCTATCAACTAATTTATTGATGTCGTTGTAGTAAATCACATTCGTGTTGTATAGATTTTTCATCAATCCTTTGCCAGATGTTGAAGTGTCTCCTTTACTCTTTTTACCATGTTGTTCAAGAAGTGATAAATCCATAAGTGATAAAGATTTTCTTTTCAGTGGTTGTCTCACCGCTGGTGCAGTACGTAATGTTGGCAATTTTCGAGGAGGAAACAACTTTTTTATAACGATGTTATATTTTGTTGCACGTGAACGATTAATCATTGCATCCTTTAAGTAGTTTCTTTTATGAGCGTTAGTATTTTGTAAAATCTCTTTAAAAACACTTAAATCTTTGGATGAATATCTTAGTGGTATGTTTTTAAAAATTAATTCATATAGTCCTTTTGTCCCTTTATATTTATGCTCACCAATAATGATGTAATCGTCTTGTGTTATTTCAAGCTTTGAATTGCCGATTTTTAATTCATTCCCATCAATTCTTGCTCCGTATACGTGTGATCTACTCAAATTAGGATTTGATTTCATGTCATGTAGCATTTTCATTATATATTTTCTTCCAAGAGGTCCATGTTGTAATATATCGCTACTCGATTGAGTTAAATTTGGAATAGATTGTTCAGCTTCAGGTACTGGCTGTTCTTCTTCCTTTTCAATAATTGGTTCTTCTTTTGTTTCTTCTTGCTCACTAGCACTTGTATATGAATCATCATCTTCTTCTTTTTTTAATGCTTGTACTTCTTGTTTAGAAACTGGTAGTAAAACATCTCCTTCATAACGAGGTTTACCAATAGTTTCTGATATCTGTTTTAAAGGTTCCGTAATAGGTTTAAATGTAGTCTCTAGAAATTCTTCTCTTTCACTTAAACCCATCCTCAATGCACGATTCTTCATTCTACAGTAATAGAATCACTGAGTGATTTTATTTCTTTCAATAGTTTTTCTTGATTCGCCATGTTTACACTGTGAAGTTCAACGTGTAACTAGATGTAGCATCGGTAGTTCAACGCATAAATACAAATTTATCCAACCCTATACTATATCTACCATTTTTAATATCTTCTTCCTTCATAATAACGAGAAACCCATATTTCTCATTCCATGCTTTGCCGCACATCTCTTTAAATTTCTCAAATGCCATATCCGCATTTACATGATCATTATATATATGTTTTAAATTTGTTTCATCTTGCTTGAAGATGATCAACATATTTGCATTATCTCTTATGAGTTGTTTTGGAATCTTACTGTATGTTTGACCAATATAAATGCTATCGATATTATGATGTCTTCCCATAGCGAAGTAATTCCTTATAGTGTCGTGATTTTCACAAGACACATCATCAAAAATAAAAATAGAAAATGGTTTTGCTTCATTTGGTTGCACAATTGTTTTGCTGGCATTAAACTTGTAGAAATTCACTTCAGGTACACTTGCAAGTACTTTATCCAATAATTGATATTTTGGTTGTTGCAATGATTTTGAAAAAATGTATATATTGTTAAAGCGCAATCCTTTAGGATTTGTTATAAGGTTAAAAACAACATTAGTTTTTCCACAATTTGAAGGACCAGTTATTAGACATCTTATCGTATTTGGTAGTAATTCACCATGTTTACCATGATTTAACTTATCATTGTCAACCGTCAATTCATCAATATTATTGATATTAAATCGATCTTTTTGTTGTACAATCTCCATCTTGTGTCAAGGTTAAACACACAATGAGCTATTAAATTACTATACCAAGTCTTTTGAAGGAATCCATGAGTCTTCACTTTTATCGAATCCTAACCACCGGACTTTAACCATATCCTTTTTCCTTTGTAAAACCTTCTCAACAAGATATACATCACCGACATTTGATTTCAACAATTCATGTCCGTAGAATCCACCTTGAAGTAATTCACCCTTGTTATCCTTTAATAAGTAAGTTTCAGGTATAGTTGGTTGCACTTTATAAACTGTAAATATTTCATTAGTCCAATTTGGTAGATATCTTTTACTAAATACACCTTTGTATTTGCTTATACGAACTTGATCGTTGACCTTAAACTTCTTTGGTTGCAACCTTTCCAATTTAGGTGCTGTATTATTTCTGATGCGTTGTAATACAACTTTAGCATTAGCACTGTTTACTTGGATAGGTTTCATTCCGATGGTACGATGATATTTGTTGTTATATTCTTTTATAAGTTGTGGTAATATGTCATACCACACGTATGATCCTCGTTTTGAAAATTGTTTGTACATCGCTCCTTTCAATGTTCTATTAAATCTTTCAATTATTGAAGCTTTAACTTCAGAATTTGTAGAATAATGATTTATTTGATATTTCTTCATCAAAGCTCCAAAGACTTTATTAAAATATTCTTTTCCATCATCGGTCTGTAGATGTTTGATTTTGAATTTATTTCTTTGTATCGTTGTTTCCATAGCTTTAGTAACACTTTTACCAGTCTTATCCTTTAATGGTAAAGCGTCAGCTATTTTAGTAAAACAGTCTATAATTGTTAAAATATATTTAAAACCTTTGTTTAATTTACTGTGCGGTATCATTTCAATGAGATCAGCTTGATAAAGATCATTCATTCCCTTAATAATTGTACTTCTTCTTGGAAATCTTCTTCTTGCTGGTTTATGTAGTTCATTTACAATCTTGTCCTTCACACTTTCCATCTTTAGGTGTTGCTTTCACACCTCTTGTAAAAATACTGATCCGTACAATAGTTCATTCTCTTTTATATAGTTTGAATATAGGTCAAGGCCATTTTAATATTAGTGTAAAAAAGAGGAAACATGGCATTGAGCTTGCCATGTCCCCTCTTCTTTACGGAAAGGAAAAAAAGGAAGAAGGTAGAGGACGAAGAACAGGATTACTGGTCGATAGGGTTCAGGGAGTAGTGGCCGAACGGCAAAGTATTAATTTTATCTTCTAAAATATGACGCTTGTCATCTTTGTAGCTTAATGCCCACTTTGTTTGCTTGACACTAAAAAGTTGATGATTATAACTCCTAATAGTGTTGAACGTTGCAGTTGTTTCGACATCTTCAAACAAACATCTTTTATAATGTTCAAACTGTACGTTCTTCTTCAGGAAAGAGGTTTTTATTCCTTTGGCCTTTTTTGTGACTTGATGTTGATTCCTTTCGCTTATGTACAGTTGAAATGAATATAGTTTGGACATTAATGCTACAATTTCCATCATTGGTACGCCATTTGTTTCATCCTTAAATTTTCCCAATACTTTCTTGTTTCTGTCGTTGTCGTAATTTGGATGGTCCTTGGGATAATCTGAAAAGTCGAAATCATCTTTATATATAAAGGTGCGTAAATCTTTGTACATGTCATTTGTTTTAATCCAGTAAATTAGTGCATCCGTATCCATATATGCAATACCAATGTTCTCTCTTCCATAATAGTTAACCATCTTCTTATAATGAAACTCGTACATGTGTGTTTTGGAAATATCCAAGATTGACATTCCAAGATACAAAGGACGATCCATTACAACTGACTTCTTGTTCATGGAAATAACAACTAGATTTTCATTAATAATTACAGATGAACCAAAGTTTGGTTGTTGCACTAATTTCTGTAATTTTACTGGATCAGTTACCAATTTGATATCCTTATGTTTCCTTTTGTTTTCCAAAGTCTTGCCAAATATTGCGTTGTTCATTAGTTTGAAGAAATCCTTTTGAAAACTTGATGTAGCGGCAGCTCTTCTTCTTGTGTTGTTGTCAATGTACGGTTTTAACCAACAAGATTGAGAGAATTGTAGTACTCGATTAATTTTTGTAATTCTCAATCCCAAATCTAAGGCTTGTTGTATCATCCAGTAGTGCCCAACATACCGAGACTTGTTGGTTAAAGTCATCAATAATTTCGGCCGTCTTCCAGTTGGAGAAGTTTCAGTCTTCGGAAGAAGTGGTAAATCATAATGTTCGTCGTGAAGATGTTCGGGATATTCAAAATCGACGTCAAATATGTAACCAGTTTCTCCATATTTCGGTATATCCATTATGTTTCCAATTGATTCTGGGTCTATCCATTTGAAATTATCATATGGAAGGGGATTCGACATTGCCCATCCGTATAAGTTATTTGCATCAAAATAACCCTGAAATGTTGTTGGTTTTGATGCATCATAATCGGGCAAATACTTATTGTTCGCCTTAAAATGACGTGTTACACTTTGCGTCAATCCTCCTCGAACTCCTGATTCTAACATCAACACCATATCTATATCTGTAAGAAGTTGTATTTTACAATTTGTTTCTTTTAACATGGCTTGCCACGCTAGTCCAGGCGAAGTGTACGAATGAAGAGGGTCTAATCCATATGACGCTAAACATGTATTTCTAAATTCTTCCATCACATCGCATAATAAAGTCACATCTAATTTAACATAGAAATCTGAATATTCGCCCAACGTTCTAAATCCTAATTCGTTCCATACTTTGCATGCATGATCATAATCATCTTGAGATATATCCATGTCGTACAGTTTACTTTTAAATTCTTCCTTTGGAGGTAGTGATGTTTCATTAAATCTTTCTAAACTGTCTATGTAATCATATGGGAAAACACCTTTTCGAAGTACCAGATTCAGTTTGTCGCTGTTTACAATCTTCTTCGTTTCGATTAAATCTTGTTTCCTTAGGTTTTCAGAAAGTTTGGATAAACTTGACGGCAAAAATCGGTAGGAGTCCAAGAATCTTAGTTTGACGTTTCCAACTTCTTTGGAAAAACTTATGAACTTCTCTGAAGTTTCAGCTAACACATCGATTTTACCGTCGTCTCTTCCTAATTCAGGTATTATAAAATGAGCGTCGTACCCACTGAGATTATGCAGAACCACAGGGATAAATAGTGGTAAACGATAACTCAAGTTGCATTTATTACAAGCAGCACCCCTGTAATAACCTGTGAGGTGGTCGTGATCTTTAACTTTATAATTCCCAATAGTAAAGTCATTTTTGCACAAGAAACAGTGAGTCGCATTTTCATGTTGAATTTCTTCTTCTTCGTCCATCGGTTTCATTGGTACAATATCTGTATATAAGCTTTGTGTATTTCCAGCTATTGAATATAGGTGATCAAGAAATATTTTTTCCGCATTTTCACCACGATATACTAGAGGTTCTGAAGTTAATCCATATCTGTTTGAATGTTCTTCTGATAATGTTGATTTGATCATTAAACAAAAACTGTTTGGTTTGTGCATTTGATACTTTACACTTTTTCTTGCTTCACAATTTTCATCTTCAACTGGAACAAGTGTTGATTCAAAATCTGCATACACAACTAAAGGGATACGGTATTGATGATGAACTTTTTCAAATGAAACGAATGCTCTGCTTTGCGAAGGTAAAATAATCTTTGCTTCATAATTATTGTTACACAATCTTTTGTGCTCTTGTAACCATTCTCTTCATTGTCTTCCTTCTCGTTGAAAATTAAAACATCTCTTTCAAATCAACTTTTTATTTCTATTTTTTGAAAGTTGCTTATTAACAAGAAAGTCGAATTTCTTTATGTACACATAGTGAGACACATCTCCTCGCGTTAGTAGTAATAAATCCGTATGGTCTGGTAGCTCTTCTTTTGCAATACGTAAAGGATACACTTTGTTTGAACTATCTAATGCGAAAACATTAATAGAAGTGCCGGGATTTTTCTTTTCAAATTTTGATATATCTTTTGTAGAAACGGGATACGTTCTTCCTTGAAAATTGTACCTGTGTCTTGCGTCTTCATATTCTTGGTTGGGTCTACATGGATTTCGTAATACAAACTTTGACGTCATAGCATAACGAAAACATTCATTATTTTCATTTTGAACATTAATACAAGATTTTGTATTTTCAATTCTTTTTGGCAAAGGAATGTAACTAGATCCCATTAGTCCATATCCATGTTTGTGAACTCTTATATCTAATCCTTCAATACTGGTAAGACTCCATCCGGATCCTCTTCCTTCGTGTTCCTGAAGTTTTGTTAATATTTCTTCTATACAATGTTCTACTATTGAATCAATGTCTGAACTTCCTATAATGGTTCGGTTTTTTGTTATGAATCCTCTTGGTGATAATTCTTCTTGTACATTTATAAACATAGCTTCTAGTAATAAACCAAATTTAAGAAAGTTCAATCTTTTCAATTCATCTTTTAAAGTTTTACTTATGATTGGTTTTGCTTCTTTAATAAATTCTTCTAAATTTAATACTTCATTTTGAATTTTATGATGCATTATGACTTTACCAGGTAATGCAAATACTTGTAGATTTGGTAAAGTAGTTGAAGGTCCTGCTAAGATTTCATCTTGTTCTTTTTGTTCTTCTTGTTCTTCTTGTTCTTCTGCGTTGTTGTGAAATAGTTCTTTATGTATTTCTAATAGAATATCATTGTTGAACGATTCCGAACATTTATCGCAACGATACATGTTTACTCTTCCAAATTTCGCCGAGAAATGAAATGGGCTCTTTCGTTCCTCCTTTTTATAACGGTTCCCCCACCACTGTTTCATCTTCTTCACTATCCGAGGAAAATAGTCTTCTACAAACCGATTGTTCATTCGTATTTTCTATTCCAGTTGGAGTTTCAGTTTGTACTTCTTCATATTCAAACGATGACGAAGATTCTGATATTACTACACTTAAATCTTCATTCTCCACATCATTGATGCTTTCAACTTCTGATGTTATTAGATCTATATCCATATCATCTACGCTTTCTACTTGTGATGTTTCACTGATGTTATCCTCTTCTTCCATATTTAAATCTTCTAGTTGAATTTTATACAATATTTCAACAAGAGGTTTCCTTGGATAATCGGTGTTGTCCACAGGAGCCATTTCAAGTAAATGAGGAATAACTCTTTGCGATTCGGCTTATATGATATTTTGATAAGTATGTCAAGGTCATTTTAGATTAAGCGAGAACTGGGAATAGATCACTAAGCGGCATGTTATTTCATTACCACAAAGTGATCTATTCCCCATTCTCTAAGAAGTGTTCAATCAATAGCCAAAGTCCAAATCCATTTCCTTTTTTTGTTTTAATTTTAATCTTTTGTTACATAGTTTATTGGTTGACTGTTTGAATTTTCAATGTGTTGTCTTATTATTTGTTCCAATTCTTCTATTTTTGCCTGTTTTATCATTAGTTCTGTACGTAATTCATTAATGTAATCAGCCGCTTTGTCCACCGTTCTTGTTCGTATTTCACCTAACATAACACCAGGAATCAATCTCTGTAGGCTGTAAAACTTAAACTTTATTCTAGACTCTCTTGCTTTAGCCAATTCCCGAAGCTTTTGTTTCTTATTGTCTTTAATTGTAGTCAAGTCCATACTCGTTACAAGTTCGCTTTCGGAATAATTCGACTATAGTAGGCTCGTCCTTTATACATTTTCCCCCACCACTTTTAATTTCCCCCCACCCTACTAATATAGGTCAAGGTCATCCAATATAACGCGAGAACGAGGAATAGAGCACTAAGTGGCATGTTAGTCCATTACCACAAAGTGATCTATTCCTCGCTCTCTATTCTACATCTAATTTTTTGGGTTTTGCTAATTTTTTATACTTTTTTTGTTGTTTTTCTTTGGGAGGAAACGTGTGTGCAGATGTTACTTATGAGAATGTCCATTCTTCTTCAACTCTTCGATAGTGTCCAATAATTTTATCAAATATGCGTTGGTTTTCTGTAAAGTCTGTATACTGCTACATCCAATTTCAATGGTAGGCACCATTAATTGTAATTTTGTCAATTCTATCTTTTCTCTCTTATATCTTTCTTTCATTCTTAGGTTTTTTCTTAGTCTTGCTGAAGATGGTGTTATTGGTTCATACATACAACTTGGATATGGTTTTGACATTTTCAACACTGATGTGGAAGACACTTGCAGCTGTTGATCTTCATAGTAGTTTGGTGTTGGAGTAGTACAAAACATCTTCGATTCTGAGTTTTGTTGGCAATCTGAAGTTGAAAATACAGGTGTTGCAGAAGGATCAGCCATCTTTCACTGCCGCCGTACAAAGTGAATTCTTCTCTAAACTTCTGCTTCTTTTATCACACTTCCCCCCACCACCGACTTATATATTCTTCCCCCCACCATAATGATACATACTTGTTTCTCAAACTTTGTACCATACTTCTAATGTGACGTCCACATCTTCCTCCTTTAAGTATTTTATGAATTCCGGGCTTCTTGATGTCACGCCAGGAATATTTAGATAGCTCATCACTTTGTGATGGCTTTCTTCATTATGTATATAACAATATACTTGCATCAACTTATTTTCTTGTTCTTTTGATGATATGAAATTCGCAACTGAAGTCCATTCTTCATATTTGATCTTGTAATGACGCACTTCAAATTCCATGATGTTTCTTCTAATTCCGAAACAATAATAAAACTCTCTTCAGACAACCTGTATTTATACACGTTTCCCCCACCTAGCTATAACCCCCACTATTTTCCCCCTCTCCTTTATACGTGGAAGGGGTATTATGGTTTGAATGCACGATACTTAATAAATTCAAACAAACACTGTGCACAAATGTCGCAAATTTTATTACATGTTTGGAATTTCATTATTTGAGCTTTTACAAAATGAACTAACCTACCTCCATCATCTTGGAATTGTTCAAAATCTAAAACAGACGCTTTTCCACAATCATGACACATTTTTGTACCGTCTTTAAAAGTATAAGCAAGATAGATAGCAAATCCATAATTGTCTTTCTTAAATTCAATGAGCATTTCACGAATTGCTTTAGGTATTTCACACTCATTTGATCTCATGATGTAATGGTAAAGAAACCCATTATTGATAATTTCTTGTAAACACAGAACTAACAACCTATCCATCGTGTTAGACTTAAACTGATAGTCACATCTAAAACCTTTTTCTTATATGATTTTCCCCCACCACTTTTATATAGGTCAAGGTCATTGGATATCAAGCGAGAACTGGGAATAGATCACTAAGCGGCATGTTATTCCATTACCACAAAGTGATCTATTCCCCATTCTCTAAGAGGATTGTTTGATAATTTAGATTCCTAATATTTCTTTTCCTTTTTTCTCACCTTTTTGAACTGTAGTATTACCAGACATGTGTGATATTAATTTCTTCATTTCCCGATTTTCCATTTCCAATTTCTTCAATTTTAAATCTCTTGCTTCGACTTGTAGTTTTAAATACTTGATGTAACTTCCAGCCCAGTGTAGAGTTTTTAATTTTGGTGCTCCCATTGCAATTCCGGGTATTTGAAATTGTAGTCGATTGAACTCCATGTTCATATCTTGTCGGTCTTGTTTTTCCTTTTCTAGTCTTTTTAATCTTTGATTCTCCCTGAACGAAGAGGTTGGATCACAAGGAATATGACGAAACATTTTGGTCAACGATATCTTGAAGAATAAGGTTCTACGCAGAAAACCAACACATTTATGCACTTCCCCCTCCAACTTTAGGCTAGTAGTGGGGAGAATTACATTAATTTAATACTTATTTCCACTGTTACACTTGCTCCATTTTCAAAAAGGTATGTGTAAAATGGTTCTGGATACTGGTATTTTTCACGTCCTATATTTTCCTTAAGAAAGTTGAAAGCCAGTCTTTTCGAATATTCATTATGATATATTTCTCTTAAATTAACAAGAATTCCATCTTCCAGAAATTTCACTTGAATCATTGGTATTTTTCTTACATCATCTTTGTCTATCAGGGGTAGCCTGTAAGTGAACGTATTTGGTGGTAGACGTAAGGTTCTATTAAGTCGAGAACAGAATACTTTGAACATTTTCTGATCACTGATTGCAATCTCATGAATACCTATCATTTTATAGTATGAAGGTTCAAAAGGTACAGCACAAAACGTTTGTATTTGACAGTTACTTGAAGAAGATGGTGCGTTAGGATTGAACATTTTTAGTCAACAGTTTCCTGACGAATAAGCTTTTACGCAAATAACCAACACATTTATGAACATTCCCCCACCAACTTTAAACTAGTGGTGGGGAGAATTTTCCCCCACCACTTCTTCAAGATTATTAATTTCAATTTGAATTACAACAAAAATATTTGATGCAAAATCCCAAAAAACCGAATATGGAACAGTCTCTTCTACATCTTGAGATTCGTTTTGCGCTTCAACCATTTCCATCATTGAAGGTTCTTGATCAATTTCTGTTACTTCCATCGCTTCTTCTATAGGATCTTGTGTTATGTCGGTTGTTTCAACTTCATCTTCTTCTTGAACTAACGTAATATTTCGTTGTTTCACAATTTCAATTAATTGTATAAAAGAAGTATCTCTAGGAGACATGCTTAACCATACATGTAGCTCCAACAAATGTTGACTTACTAATGACAAACTTCACAATTTATAGGACTTACTTAAAACAATAAAGTGGGGGGACTACCTTAGTCCAATTCGGATTCGGATTCAGAAGACAGTAAAGGTGATATGGGTGAATCCAATGATGAATCTAATATGTATATATCAATTGCTTCTTTAACTATGTCTTCGTCACTATCATTTATCATTTCTTCAAAGATTTCTTGTTCAAACTGTTCCATTTCTTCTTCATCCATCGTTGAATAATTATCAGTTTCGTTATAATTTTCCTCTATATTGTCTTCTTCCATTTCATCTGTACTAATATAAACATTTTTAACTTCAAAATAATTAACAAATGGAGTATCTTTAGACAACATATTTGTTCACCACTTCTTTTACCTCGAATAACGAACTATATATTGCGTTCTTAGTCTTATATATTCTTTTACTCCCCACTCTTTTGCACAAATATAAAAGAAGGTGGGGGGAGAGCGTTTTGTAGTTATTCTTCTCTATCTAGGTTATATTTCATTGCTAGTACATCTACTGTAATTTTCTGCTCTTCAATTTTATCGCGTATAAATATTGTCCAGGGAAATAGTTCATTAATATTGTTAATTGTTACTTTTATATCATACAAAAAGTCAATATGTCTTAGTAATGAAACAATAACAATAACTCCTATCCCATTGTTCGCCATAATTGTTTCTTCAATTTTAATGCGTAAGTTTGTTATTAAACTCCATATATTAATTTCATTAGCTATGAAACCATCAAGTCTTGTACTCATCTTGACGGTGCAAGTACAGACTAAAAACCTGGAGGTTCATAGTCCGCCTTTTATGAGTTTTAAAAAATGGGGAGGGGGAAGGAATAAGGATTGGGAGGGGATAGGGTAGGGGGTGATGGAAGGTTTGTGTGGCGACACTAGCCACATTAGACCCACGAGCCCACTTGTGCGACAAAGTAGCCACCAATGCTAATATACTCGTGACACCTCAGTACATCATCCCGCCAAGTCAACATACGTTCTCTAGTATTTGATGTTACACAAAAGAACTTACTATCATGATACAGAATAGCTGAACCAATTATAATATTATATCCTAAATTTAGCCATTTGTGCGCTTCCGCAATGAATCTGTCTACCATATCAAGGGGATCTAGTTCATTGAAATAAAATGGTCTCATTTGTTCATCAAGTTCAATGTTATTTTCATTGTCATCTTCACTCTCACTGCTACTATCATTTTCATTCTCTTCATTTTCACTGCTACTATCATCTTCATTCTCACTGCTACTATCATCTTCATTCTCACTGCTACTATCGTAGAAATCTATCGGATCTTCTACATGTTGATGGTAAACATCAGCATATTCGGAAGGATTGAACTCTTCATTAACGTGAGGAAGCATTTTAAAACAAAATAATGCTGGCAAAGACAAAACAACAAGTGCGGCGCGTGAAAGCAGAATGAAGGAGAGAACAACGCTTGCTCCACTTATATAGCGGTATGCAAATGAGGAGACTGGCGTGGGGGGAGCGTGACGGGATTGGTTCAATTCAGTCCAGTTCATAGCGGTGTAAAAATAAAACGGAGAAGTGGATGCGGCGCATGCGCAATAACGTTAAACCAAGGTTTGAGGTTAGAACTTTCCAAGCGCAGTAGCACTAAATGGAGTAATACAGACTCGGCGCATGCGCAATAGCATGGAGTGATTCCGATCCGGAGAACTCGTCTTTCCAGGCGGAGTAGCACTAAATGGAGTAATACAGACTCGGCGCATGCGCAATAGCATGGAGTGATTCCGATCCGGAGAACTCGTCTTTCCAGGCGCAGTAGCACTAAAATGGAGTAATACAGACTTGGCGCATGCGCAATAGCATGGAGTGATTCCGATCCATATACTAGGGTTTGAGGTTAGAATTTTCCATGGAAGCTGCCATGTTTAATTCAGTTTAATTAGATGGAGTCAACAACCGGTCATAACCGGCCATTAACCCGAAGGAGTGGGGGAAGGAGTGGGGGAAGGAGAAGGGGGGGGATTTAATCTCCCTTTTTTATGGGGGGGGGGGTTCCGCTTGAGTGAACACGGTTTCCGCTTGAGTGCTCATGCGGAACGGATCTTCCCACGCGATAGTCAAGGGACCAGAACCTTCCTTCTATTACTACTACACGGACATAACTGGCCACGTAGCAGAACTTATTTCTGCTAAGTCGCATGTAAGCTAAATAGCTTACATCCCTAAATTTAAGTCTTAGGTGGCCCTGAAAAGGGCCGTTTGTCCCTATGGAGCTAAACTCACACAGGGACTTCGGTGTGTACCCACTTGTATAAAGGATTTGCGCAAATATCGCATTTATCATTTGGAAGATTGAACTTGTATGCCCAACCATAACTTCCTTTGTAGGTTCCACCTTCATCTAAAAAGAGTCCGAGATTAGAATCTGTTGCAGCCAAACCGCACTCACAACACATTTGAGTTCCATCTTGGAATTTCCACCAGAAGTATTCAATGTATCCAAAGTTTTCTTTATAAAAGGAATACACAACTTCTTTTAGTGGTGGTGGAAAGTTTGCATTATTAAATGCAAATTCCAACATGTCTCTATTTGCAATTATCTCTTGCAAGCATAATGTAAATAAAGTAGTCATAGCTACGTTGTTGCGGTGGTGGCCTCTCGGATTGGAATGAAGACTGGAGTAGCGAGTGTAACGGTTCATGACCGGCCATTCACCCGGAGGAGTGGTAGGGGAAGGAGTGGTGGGGGAAGGAGTGGTGGGGGAAGGGGGGGATTTAATCTCCATTTTTTATGGGGGGGGTTCCGCTTGAGTGCTCATGCGAAACGGTCATTGACCCTTCCTAACACAGAACCCTCCTTTCATTACTACTACACGGACAAAACTGGCCGCGTAGCAGAACTTATTTCTAAGTCGCAAGTAAGCTGAGTAGCTTACATGCGTAAATTCAAGTCTTAGGTGGCCCTGAAAAGGGCCGTTTTTTGCCTCATTAAGGCAAAGCTTACCAACTATGAGCTATAGCTTGGAAGCAAGGGCTTGTTTGAGGCTCGTGCCGCAATGTTGTACAGAAACGATCGAGCCACCAGTACAAATCGTCAAATCCTAGAGGTTGCTGAAATAACAAGCTGTGTTGACCTTTGTCGTCGGTCACAAAGCTTGTTATTTCTAGCACATCACCATCCTCTATGATTTGCAACATTTCTTTGAAAACCCCATCAAGAGACAGACGAGGGTTTTGGGGATCCGCGTAGATTGTTATAATTTCATCGTACTGGATCCGGTATGGAATCTCAAGCCTGTTGTTGTCACCTTCGGGTTCCGAAACCTCGTAGGTGTCAACAACGTGCTCGTGGAATACTGGTGTCTCGACCGGCGGCATCGCTGTATGGAGTCGGAATGAGAAAGCGAATGTAACTAGTAACCGTGACTGGAACGGTATAATGAGTCCCGGTCATGACCGGTTATTAACCCGAAGGAGTGGGGGAAGGAGTGGGGGAAGGGGTGGGGGAAGGGGGAAGGGGGGATTTAATCTCCATTTTTTATGGGGGGGATTTAATCTCCATTTTTTATGGGGGGGTTCCGCTTGAGTGAACACGGGTTCCGCTTGAGTGCTCATGCGGAACGGATCTTCTCACGCGATAATTGTTGTGTGCTAATAAAGACTAATTAACTTGCAAAACAACATGCGGAGTCTCTCTTTGAATGCTGATGATATTTCATTAAAACACCATTCCTTGCACGCTATATGAACCTACACCGGCAAAACAATGCAAGTCAGAGAGGTCATATAACTGTACAACGACCTCAGAAAAGTAGGTCACGAGACTTCGAGTGTTAAAAAATAATGGGGGAGAAACACAACGCTATAACGCATTGTGTTTCTCCCCCATTATTTTTTAAACAAAATTTGGAAAAGACTATGTGAATTTACTGTTTACGCCCCCACCTTGTAATACGATCCTTTTTATCCCTGAGGAGAAAGTCTTGAGAATCTAAAGTGTTAAATCTCTTCTCTTTACACAAATTGTCACAAACTTTAATTTGATATTTTTTGCCGTTACATTTTGCCAATATGTGTTGGTGGTCAACAACACTTAGAAAAAAATATCTCAAACCTTTCTTAAGCCTCTCTCCTCTGACGGATATTATTTCAGAATCGTCTTCAACAGTGGGGGTTTCTACCAGTTGTGGTTCGGAAAGATGTTTCACGACATGTACACGGCAGAAACTCTCGTTCTTAACACATTTCCTTCCACAAGCTGATCCTTTCTTAATTCCCCTAGTGAGCATTTCAGGGCAAGTATTGGGGCGGCTAAATGCCCTACGACGCTCTTCTTTTAATAATTGGAAACGCTCTGAAGGAGCAGACCTGGGTGGTTGATTTTTAGGATAGGTGTGATCTTTAGGAACTGGAAGAGGTTGAGTATGAGGCATTAGTGAGAGTGGAACAACAGGTGCACTTAGGTGGTGAACTAAGGTTGCGATTTACGGTTCGTTAGATCGAGGAGCTGGCTTCTGTGGTGGCGGCATGGAGTCATTTGAAGACGAAGGCGGTGAAAATATGCTGCGAGGTGCGTTATTGCTGGCCGGAGGAAAAGGAGCTCCAGAAGTTGAAGGCGTGGATTGAAGTCGATTCTCACACCAGGCAGGAACATTTTTCAGACGAAGAGTTTTCTTCACCGGAGTTGAAACCGTAGTAGAAGTTGTAGTAGTAGATGTTGTAGTAGTAGAAGAAGTTGTAGTAGTGGAAGTCGTGGTAGAAGCCGTAGTAGAAGATGTTGTAGGCAGAGATGACATGGTTACAAGTCTGTATTCGCAGCGTAACGTCTGGAATCAGAATAAAACGTTAGCCGTAGTCGGTGCGTCTTTTATAACGGTATGCTAATGAGAAGGGTTAGCGACCGGCCGTGACCAGAAGGTGGAAGTGGAAGGGGAAGGGGAAGGGGAAGGGGAAGGGGAAAGGAGGGGGGGATTTAATCTCCATTTTTTATGGGGGGGATTTAATCTCCATTTTTTATGGGGGGGATTTAATCTCCATTTTTTATGGGGGGGGTTCCGCTTGAGTGAACACGGTTTCCGCTTGGGTGCTCATGCGGAACGGTCGTTGACCCTTCCGAAAGTGGGTCAAGGTCGTTCAACATTTATAAAAAACCAAGGTGATGGGAACAGTAGTAACTGTTCCCACCACCCTGTTTGCCTAACGGTTCCCACTCCCAACCCACTAGTTACGTTCTGCGAGGGACATCGACGCAATTTTGTTTGGCCCGTCCGGGTCCATCCGTAACGGGCCGGTCCGGGTCCGTCCGTAACCGTGAATTCGAAGGGAAACTGGAACAGCTAATGCAGAAACGCAACTCTAACACCCACCCAACTAATCCCACCCATCATATTCCTAAACAAAATGCAAAAACCTAGTCCGCTACCTACAATTTGCGGATGTCCCACCCCTTCTAAGTGAAGTTCAACAGAACTTCTGAATTTACAGTTAATCTACCCCCTATCATCTAGCTGTAAGGCAAAACAACAGATCATTATTAAAAACAAAATAATTCAACATAACCAAAATACCATCAATATTCTTAAAAATTAATACACCTTAAAGCTAAACACAACTTATAACTAACATCGCAATGCGCATATTAATTCTTAAAATAAGTGCACCTTACAACTAATATATATATACACACACACACACACACACACACACACACACACACACACACACACACACACACACACACACACATACTACATTGCATTAAAAAACGCAACGTAGTATAAGAAGTTCAAATATATATAGGCCTACTATATATTTGAAACCTCTTACCGAATCGCCAACGACTTTTCGCTATGAAAATTCGTTGACGACTGACGCGAAGATCGGGCTCGTATCGCTCCTCGGATTTTGAGAGGTGGGGGAAGTGGTGGGGGAGTGAAGCGCGATGGTGGGAGGAATTAGCGCATGCGCGGTACAGTTATTTTCACTCCAGTACGGTCCAGTTCGCAGCGGTATAAAAGTCAAATGAGGAGTCGGAGCGAAACCAAGGTTTGAGGTTAGAACTTTCCATGGGAGCTGCCATGTTTAATTCAGTTTAACTAGATGGAGTCAACAACCGGTCATAACCGGCCATTGACCCAAAGGAGTGGGGGAAGGAGTGGGGGAAGGGGGGGATTTAATCTCCATTTTTTGTGGGGGGGGGTTCCGCTTGAGTGAACACGGGTTCCGCTTGGGTGCTCGTGCGGAACGGATCTTCCCACGCGATAGCCGTTATAAATGGAGATTGTTCATCGCACCGCGACCATTAATTAACTCGCATTTGCGGTGTTCACATCCTTCCTACTCATTATATATACGTTTCGCCAACTTCATTATAAGTCTAATTGCTATTAACCTGAAATTTCATTTACATTAGCACATGTCGTCCTGTTTGAATCACCTTCGCGTGCTCGACGTTATATCTCATTCATCTATCTTGTTCTCACTTCTACACGTCTGACATACTTCTTGTGATGGATACGCAATGTTTGAAATTGAAACTTTTGCGGACACAACATATACTACGAAATGATTCCAAACCATCGGTTTCAAAGACTAAAACAAATTTAACAAAAGTGAGGAAGAAATTAAGTTTTAACCCGTTATACTCGGCTAGAACTCCGTGGGTTAACGTTGACGATAGTGTTATTCACAATATTTTACGTTCGATGTTACGTTTCTACAACTTCGAACTTGTTACACCTATCGACTGTGTTCAACAGGTTTTTCTATTTCATCCCCACCATTCTTTATATAAGCGCGCCCACGACAATTTCTGCTTCATTATTCTATACGCTCTTCAACTAACAACAACTCCGCTCTAGGTTACGCTACACAGAGATGGATACGAACCAGGAACAAGTACAAGTTCACGAAATATCATCTACTACCCACCCGAGAGAGAATCCTCCGAGGACTTCGCCTCCACCGAATCCACAGGACCCCGTCCAAGTTTCGGATGTATCTTCGACGGCGAGGAATGATCTTGAAGCTATTCTTCGGTCGCTCGTCGGTTTCGACTGACCTGTACGACGATCGACATTAAACTGAACTCTTAGAAGTTCAGTCTTTTTTAAAACTCCCTCCGGATGACCTTGAAACAATTATCCCCTCTCCTTTTTCAACTAACTTCTACTTGTGTTCAACTGTTGAATTTCTGTTTTGAACTGACTTTTACTTTATGCGCAGGTTTGGTTCAAACGCAAACCCCAACCCCTCCCCCTAATTTAATAACCGACCGGAAGCTGTATGCCCCGGCGCATGGCTTCCGGGGCAGCTGACCTGAGCCAGCGGTAACCAAAACACACTACTAAAACAATAATTTGAAGAAAAACGTCGAGTTGAAAACTTTTGGTAAGTTAAAGACTACAGTTCAATTTAATTCTGGAATTGGAAAGTAAAACAAGGTTCACCATGGAAAGAGGGATATTCTCTGAAAACGAAAATTTATTGAAACCCTTCTGAGAGTCAATGCTTGGATGAGGGTGACCACCCTGCATGCATTTACCAGAAACGGTTAAGAATATCAATTGTTGTAATACATTATGTTACTTTAAATAACACAACTTGATATAAAAACGATACATTTTGTTTCCAGAAATGTGGATGTACATGAAAAATTTTTTAGTTAATTATATTATTACATTTAAAAATTAAAACATTCCACTTCCCCTAAGATAAAAATATTCGACTTATTTAAAGTACTTTTTATTTTTTATTTATTTTTTTTTGCATTTTTATATACTCTATAGCCTATCACAATATACATTTTATTAATCAAATAGTTTATCTGAAAAGAGGAAACACTCAGCCACAAGTAAAATATAAATTTAAAAAAATCATCTCTATCAGTTAAATATATATAGAAAAGATGTACAACTAAATAAATAGATTTTCATTTTAAAAGTACAGTAATATTAGATTTTTTATGAAACCTCTTGGATAGACAAAACAGTTCATCAGATAAGAATGAAATTTTGTAGACAAGCTTATGAATTTAAGTTGATTTATCATCTGGTCTAGACGTACCCAGCCATAAATTCTCCACAAACATTATTTATAACTTCATCTTTAATATGAAAACCAAACAATAGTTTTTTCACGATGTAATGTTTGTACATAATGTTATTTATATTAATACAAATTATCATCTTCTCAACATTTAGACTTTAATTCTAAGCTTTTAAAATGAATTCAACATAAGAAAATTATATTTAGGATTCAGGAAAGATACACGAAAATTATTTATCTAATACAGGGTGTTTGTGAATTGTCTTAAAAAAAAAATTGTAGATTTGTTTCTTGGGTCAAGACAAACAAAAAACAACCAACAAAGATGGGTCTAAAATCATTCGTAAAGCCGCTAGCCACCATTTTTTTCACATAGTCATTTTTATCTACGTAACGGATGGTTGTATTTAGTTCATATTGGTATGAAGCTTTATCATATCAATGTACGTTTTAAAAAAAATATTTTTTTCGATGTGTATTTTTGAAATGGCGGTCTTAAATTTTTTTACTCAAATATCTCAAAACCTATAAACTTTGTAGATAAATTTCAATTTTCATGTAATAAAAATTTGCAAAATTAATAATCTAACCAGTGATGCCAAGTTTGTATTGATTTGCCAACAAATAACGGAGTTATTGTCATTTTTCTACAGAAAAACTTGATTTTGCACAATAAATCCTGCAAATTAAGGTCATTTTAATAGAAAAATCGCAAGAACTCCGTTGTGTTGTCAGACCCTCATAAACTTGTCATTGTTTAGATAATTAAATTAGTTAACAGTTTTGTTAGTTGTACAAATTTTATAACATTACCATTTTTTATGTGAAAGACAAAATTGCCACCATTTTGAAAATACAGGTCGGAAAAATATTTTTTTCACTTAAAATTTACATTGGTGTGATAAATGTTCATGCCAAATATAAATTTAATACACCAATTTGTTACTAAAACAATGATTATTAAGTGAAAAAAAACTAAATGGGGGCTTAAAAGAGCATCTTAGGACACATGTTCCCATGAACCTTTCTGTTCATTTTGATCCTATGAATCAACACATGGATTTTCGAAATAGAATTTCCGAACACACTTTATCCTGTATTTTAATGTTTTAATATTTTCAATTATACTCTCGTAGTTATAGCTAAGACGTGAGTATACCCGTTAAACTAAATAAAATATTATTTAAACATTTTTTAATTCGATACACATAAAATAAAATTGTTATCACTCAGTTTAACCAAATAAGACAGAGATATCATATAACAGAAGAAAATGTAATAAATCTTCGGGTGTAGAATGGGAGTTGCTTTGTGTGCCGAGGTTAGTATATCGCCTGGTTTAGAGTAATTGTGAGATAAGAGCATCACCAGTGACGTCACCGGGGGGTGATAACGTGTCAGGCTTTGTGACGTCAGACCTACCGCAGATCCGCCGCACTGGTGATTAACTTGTAGAGTACTGTACTACGTGCTTGCACACACTATGACCTAAATGTACTGACACTTATTATCGTAGTAGTTTATCTGTACCAATTGCAATATAAAGGCTAAAACGAACCGTTTCGTGCACCACTTTATCTTCAACAAAACTCAATGTTTTAAAACAGTGTAAAAATAAAGTATAAACACGCCGATTTTTTATGGGTTAGGCGGTCAAGCATCCAAAATTTAGACCAAAATTTAGACACACTCTATGTCGTTTGATCTAATAGTCGTTCTCACTCACATTAAGTTACATCACTCAATCTTTTGAGGTTAATCGAGTAGAGAAACTAAAACGTGAATCCTATCGAACAACCTGCTCACAATCATGTACGAATCGCGTAATTTCTATTGTAACTGTACGTTTGCAAAGATCGAGCTTGCATTTGTTTGTATTCTCCATTGAAAAGAAACTATTGTTTCATAATATACTCATTTTGTAACGGGTTTGTATTTCATGTAATAGTGTATCTCTTTTAAAGTTTCTCATATTATTATTGGTGCACAAATGTACTGAAGGTTTTAAACAAACATATTGAAACATTTCACGTACAGAATCATTAGTAGTTCACTTCTTTTCGATGATCGAAATAAAATAGTTGAGTTTAGGCTGAACTTTATATGGGGAAATATAGTCACTTCGTCTTATAACTTAAGTAAAATATAATATTGGGTTTTTGGTATTTAGGTGTTGGGGCGTTGAAATGTGTAATATTTGAGATACTACGTGACTAAGCATTCTAGATAACGAATTTGAGGATGGACGTATAATTTTTGTTGCTGGGCTATTGCATTCAAGCTTCTTAAGTAGAATATAATAACTAATATCTGAGGTATTATTTTTATTAAACAATAATATTTGAACATCAAATCATTTCTTGGCTCTCAAGTAAAACAATATATAACAGGCAACAATATATAACAATACCTAACCTACATTGTTTGACTCTATAAAATGCAGGGGATAAAATCAGCAGGACACCGTAGGATAGTTCTTTTTACACAAAGACTGTCATGGATCTTTTTAACACATCAGTGAAGTTCCCTCAAAATTATTCCAAAAGTTATGTGAATAATGGAGCGAGTAAATATAGAACCTACATGTTTATGTTGTATGATCATTAACAAATGTTAATGATAACCAGTATATACGTTCTAATGATGACACATTTAATAACGTAAATGTAAATAAAGTTCTTTATAAACAGTTGAATGAATAAATGGGCACTTTTAAACTAGTCTGCCGGTCCGAGCTGCAAAGTTGCCCCATAAAGTGTCGTAACCACCACTTAGCTCGACTGGGCTTGGTTTTATATCTACAGAACGGGTACAGTTTCTCTTCCAGATACAAAATAATACCCATGTTGATGTAATTGCTCTCATTAAAAGTTTATAAACTTATTTTTGGATTTTTTTTAAGAAATAATACTTATCATTAGTAATGGGAAGGTAAGTCTTAATTATGGGATATTAATGTCGTAAAACTAAGAAAAGTTAGAGCAGCTAATTTTTGTTGAAGTGTGTAGGCCTATATGTCAACTACTTAACTCCCTCAGAAAAGTTCCCTGAAATCCTTAGTAGGGAACGCGCCTCAAACAATGAGATGGCCCCTGTAGAGTCAGAAGTCTTAAGTCAGTTAATAGGTTTATTTATATCAAATGAAATTTCTTAATATGTAAAACTTAATGTCACAAATCCAATCTAAAAAGTTTGCATGAGTCGAAAATGGCAGCCTGCCAAACTTTGATCAAAAATATAATTTTAACCTAAACTCTTAGAAATGCAATAATATAATTTTACTTTTGAATCCCGACTTAAGAAAAGGTTTTCTATTGCAAACCTTTGAAGATGAAGATATAGTCCGTTTTTTTTTAAAGGTGATCCTTCTAGGGAGAGATGGTGGTGGGGGTTTGTTTATCCTTGCTAATATCCCATTGGCTGAAGCCCTTTGGTTTTTTTTTTTTTGTTTTTGTTTTATTTCACTGTTGCATACCAGCTGGTAATTTTACATCATAACATATTGTGTATCAGTTTTACAATATTATTGGTAGCAGTTGTTTTTGTATCAGTTTATTTTAGAACTGTTACTTTTTAACAAGGAATAGGTTTGGCTTAAAAATATAACAGCTGACTAGGAGCATTGACTATGTACACTAACGTGAATAGACCTCTCATCCAATGCATTTAGTTTGAGGCAAAAATTTGGAAGTTCGGTGGACGCGGCGCCAGAGTCGCTGCCATCGATGTTGTTATTATTCAGCTGAATTTACAGTGCTGCCAAAACATTTTAGTTTTGTTTTGGTAAATGTTTTGGTAAAACATTTTACCAAAACATAAACATAACTTTCAGTTATAAAATGTTTCATCCTTGGCTTAGAAGAGTGGTAATACTGATTTATCTTACATACCTTGAATACCTTGAATACCTCCCACGACGTCGCTGACCAGCACTGCTGGATAGACTGAGTCAATAATACATTTCTAAGATCTTTTTGAACGTGATTTATTCATTTAATACATAAAAGAATTAAATTACACGTATTTACAACAGTAAGTGAAAGAAAACAATACATCAAATAGGTTAATTCAGTAAAACAAACAAGTAAACAAAGAATGTAAACAAAGGTTGCTAGGCAACCTTACACCTCCCCCCCTCAAGTCGCTTGAAGAGGCGAAAAAGGAAGTAGTTTACTGGAATGGAAGAAATTTGAAACCTTCTTCTTTTTTCCAGAGGCAATTTCATAGAAAGATGAAGAAATTTTCCTAATAACTGGAAAAGGTCCGATTCGAACTGGATCCAACTTGTTCCGATTCAACTTATTCCCATTCTCAACATAGACCAAATCACCAACGTTGAAATTATGTTGACGTCGATTCTTATCAATCCGCTTCTTATTGATCTGGAAAGTCTTCATAGAATTCTGAAATGCTAGTTTGCGGTCGTCTTCTAATGTGGATTGATTATTATCTTCAACTGGAGATATGGAAGATTTGTAACCCAACAATAGATAAGATGGGGCAAAGTGGGTGGAACTATGAATAGTATCATTATATTCTTTTACACACTCTTCTGCCAAGGTCGTCCAGGCTTTACTGGTGTCATCATTGATTTTGCATCGGAGGCGATTCACTAATGTCTGATTTAACCGTTCATTCAATCCATTAGATTCAGGATGGTCAATGCAAGTGAAAACTATCTGAATCCCAACTCTTTTTAAATAGTCAAGGAAATCTTTTGAGTAAATGCCTGTGTATTGGTCAGCCAATAGTATCGAAATTTTATTCCTCTTAACAATTGGATTAAGTAAGTTTTTGAAGTCTTGAGCGCTCTGCCCCCTAGTTGTTGAGATCCATGCATATCTGGTGAAGTGATCAACAAGAATGTGCATGTATCGTTTAGGAGATCTGTTACCTCCAAAACCTCCAACACTATCAAGAGACATAATCTGGAAAGGTTCTTTTGCAGGTCCCAATTGTGAAAGGAGACCAATAGTGCGACTCCGACGAACTTTATTCTCAATACAAATCTTGCACCTCTTACAAAAGGAATGAATAGCTTTATCGAGACCTCTGAAGTAGTAATGCGGCCTGATTGTCGCTATCATTTGGGCTGGTCCAATGTGACCATAACGTTTATGCACAAGTTCAATAATTTTCCATCCAAAAGTGGGAGAAACGAAAATTCTTGATTTGTCTTTTATCTTCTTATACAGTATTCCTCGTTTGTATTCAGTCTGTTTAGTGTCTTTCAAATCTGAAAGATTCTCAGTCTGGCCTTTTAACACAGCAGATAAATCTATCAAGTTAACGATCTGTATGGCGTCCTCATTTTCTAAGTAGTCAAGGACCGGGTTCCTGGATAACAGATCAGCAAGAACATTATCCTTCCCCTGTTTATAAACAATTTTGAAGTTAAACTGGGATAAATAAAGGATCAAGTCACCAAGAATTTCATCCGATCTTGCTTTTGTCCTCAAATTCTCTAAAGGCTTGTGATCACTGAACACCGTGAAGTTGCGTCCCATCAGGTAATATTGCCAAAACTTTATTGCATCTTTGATAGCTTTACATTCTAAATGAATCGCATCCAAGCGCTTTTCTCTGTTCGACAGCTTCCTAGAGTAGTATGCAACAGGATGAAGTAATCCATCTTCTTGGGGCTGTTTGAGTGTTGCACCGATGCCTTTGTAACTAGCATCAGTCTTAATAAAAATAGGCTTCTTGTGGTCATAAATGGCTAGGATCGGTGAAGTGCATAGATAGTCTTTGATCTTATTGAAAGCTTGTTCACATTCATCAAACCACTCAAACTTAACATCTTTTTTTAGTAAACGATGAAGTGGTTCTAATTTCTGAGCACTGTTTTCAATGTACTTCAAATAGAAATTTATGGAGCCTAAAACACTTCGAACACTAGATTTATCTGATGGTCTCTGGAGGTTTCGAATTGACACTAAATTATCTTGGGCTGGTGACACCTTGTTTTTTGAAATCTCATGCCCTAGATACCTGACTGATGTCGCTCCAAACCAGCACTTGGAGTATTTCAATTTGAAACCTTCAGCATTGATAACATTTAAAAACTTTTCAACGTGTCGAAGATGATCTTCCCAGTTCTGAGAAAATATCAAAATATCATCAATGTAGTTGATACAGAAGTCATCCAAATCATTTTGTCTAATGATATTTGATAATATTCTCTGAAATATTGCTGAGGCATTTTTGAGGCCAAAAGGGAGAACTTTGAACATAAATTTTCCATACTTTGTGACAAACGAAGTCTTCTCTCGATCTTGCTCTTTAAGCGATATACACCAGAAAGCAGAATTTATGTCCAAAACAGTGAAGAATTCACAATTCGCTACTTTATCGATCACATCTTGAATAGTAGGAAATGGATAACATTCCGGCACTATTAACTTGTTAAGTTTTCGAAAATCTATGCAAAGACGGGATTTTCTCTTTTCCTCTTTCTTGTAGGCTAATGTGACTGGAGAGGCAAAAGGAGAATCCGATTCTTCAATGATACTAGCCTTCAACAAACCCTTTATCTGATTTCTTATTTCTTCATCATCCGGGACGGAACACTTGTATGGGCGAGACGTAACATATTCATCTCTGACAAGTTTTATTTCTGCTTCTCTTGAGCGAACTTTACCAATGTCAAACTTGTCTTTCGCAAATAAGTGTTTATATTTGTCAATTATAAGTGAAATTGATTGTTTTTGCTCTTTAGTTTCAATGTGTCCTAAATTAGAACCAACATCATTTACTTGGAAGTATTCTTCACTTGACGGTTCAGTCCGAGTAGAGTTCGATGTCTGGATAGTAATCTGATCACTTGACCATCGTGTCAATCTATCATGAGATTGATCTCCTTGTAACTCTGACACTTTATCACTACTGGTACGTTGAAAAATCTTCAAATTTTCATCCTGCATTGGCTTGAATTTTCTGATGGCATCTATACCTAGTAGTAAGTCATAGGAGAAATTATCATTTTTAACAACATGGGTTGTAATAAAATCGGTTATATTTCCAATACGCAGTGTAATTCTAGCCCGGGCTGTTGTGAAATTTGATCCGTTGATAGTTTTTAATACCCCTTTTTGCTCTATTAACTTCAACTTCAGCAAATCAACAATTCGTTGATTTATTAATGTCACATTAGAGCCACTATCATAAATAGCCTCAACTGTATTGTCATTCACAACAACATTTAGTTTTATCAACGGATCTAATTTCGCCCGGCTTTCTAGTTTAAAGATTCCGAATCCAAGTCGACTTTACATACTTCCAGGTCTGATAAATTGACCTTAAATTTATCAGCAACAATACCATTTTTGTTACGACACTCAGATAATAAATGGTATCGGTGATGAAAACCAAGGGAGGCACAAACAGAACATGGTTTGCGTTGAGTATTGCTTGTTTGTGGGGGCTCATTTGTTTTAGCTGGAATAGTAACCGACTTCTTATTTAATTTTGGACTAGGGAGTTTCCCTTTATTTCTTCTGGTGAACATGTCTTCTAATTTACGAAGTCCTGAATACAACTCATCAAGACTGTCAATCTTTTCTCTATCAAGCTCCTCCTGAGCTTCATTTGGCAAGCCAAAAACAATCTGGTTGATGCGGGATATCTCAGTACCTCTAGGCTCTATTTCAAGGCACAATCTCTCTTTTGTAAGGGCATAATCGACAAGGGAACCACCTAAATATTTGTAACTTAGGGCTCTCTTTACAAGAGACCAGCCTTTATCAACAAAAACATTATGAAAAGAATTTTTCCAAGTTTCCCATGAATCATTTAAACCTATTTTCTTTAAATTAGCTTCGTACCAATCTTTTACTGGACCATTTACAAGATAAAAACGCAAAGCTTGAACCATAAGATTATCAGATTTTACTTGGAATCGATCACACTCTTCTTCAAACCTGCGTAACCATTCTGTAGGATCACATGTTTTTTTATCAAATTTCTCTAAAACAAACCTTTTCTCAATATGATGCAGTTTCACTTCGTTTTGCTCTAAATTCATTTTTAACTGTGTTTCCAACAGTCGAATACGATCCTCCAGCGCTGACTGGAGTGGTACGGTAGATTGAGAAACACTTTTATTAGGAACCCATTCCTCCAATGGTAACTCTTGAAAACAAACATTTGATGATTCATCAAAATATTCTTTTTGAATGTCATCTTCAATCTTAACAGCTACAGTTCTGTAGCCATTTATATTTTTAATGGCATACATAGCATTTATAACAGGTTTCTTGCTTGCTAGAGTTTTGTGAAACTTTAAATCCTTCGAGTCTTCAGGCAATAAATACCAAGTTTTCTTGTCAGTTGAAATACACATAATCACAAAGTCTTTCTCAGTTTTCTTCAAAATTTGAATAAATAACTGGGTCATTTCTTACTGTTGAGATCTTGTAATTTAATTTCTAAGATCTTTTTGAACGTGATTTATTCATTTAATACATAAAATAATTAAATTACACGTATTTACAACAGTAAGTGAAAGAAAACAATACATCAAATAGGTTAATTCAGTAAAACAAACAAGTAAACAAAGAATGTAAACAAAGGTTGCTAGGCAACCTTACACATTTAATTATCTTATGGAAACTATTTACACTATTTACATAATCTACAAGATGGCGTCAAGCTTGGTTCGACAGTTCAAAAAACTCAGAAACCGAGTAGAGTGGCCTATCCAGTAACCAGGCCTTCATAGTTTGCTCAAAAACTGCGGGCTCCAGAACTTTGATGTCAGTTGGGAGAGCATTGAACATCCTGAGGGCAATCACCCTGAAGGAATTCTTTTTCTTCGACAGCCTACAGAAAGGTATGTCCAGTTGTGCCTTGTTACGGAGATTGTAGGGGTGATAGTCTTCTCTTGGCATGAAGGAGTTCAAATTGTTAATGACATAACAAAGGCAAAGTAGAACATACTGGCTATATATGGTCAGTATCCTTAACCGCTTGAATATTGGTTTACAGTGGTCAATGTATCCGGCGGAGGCAATAATTCTAACCGCCTTCTTTTGGAGAAGAAGAATGTCATCACAGCCCGCAGAGTGTCCCCAGAGAAGCAATCCATAAGTAAGATGGGAGTGGAACAGGCCATAATAAACAGTAACGAGATAGTGCTCGGTCAGCAGCGGCTTTAATCTGCGAAGGAGGAAAACAACACGAGACAATTTGTTACACACACTGTTTATTTGGCCACCCCAAGTTATTTTGGAGTCGATGACGAATCCTAACAGTTTAACTTCCCTGGCACACTCAGCATCAATGCGGCCAAGACTGCAAACAAGTTCTTGGGTTTTGTCCTGATTCAAACTCAGAGAGTTTGAGCTAAACCATGCCTTTGCATCTTCAAATACCTCGTAGGCCCTCATTCTGGCTTCGTCCGGTGTAGGCCCCCTTGAGACAATCGTAGTGTCATCAGCAAACATCAAGATGTCGCCAAGCAGACTGAGGTCATCATATCTATCATCATCTATCATCACCAAGAAGAGCACCGGCCCCACCACGGACCCCTGTGGCACGCCGTGCTTGACCAGTTTCGGCATAGAGTTTGCTCCACCAACCGAGAGGACTTGTTTTCTGTCTCGAAGATAACCTCTGAAGACACTTAGGGCACTGTCACCGACGCCAAGGCGTTCCAGTTTGAGCAACAGTAACTCGTGATTGACAGTGTCAAACGCTTTGCTCAGATCTGCTAGAATTAAAGCTGTGGAGCCCTTGTCCTCAAAAGTGTCAACAATCTCACCGATTAGCCTAGAGACAGCTGATACAGTCGACCTATTTCTCCTAAATCCATGTTGGGCTTCAGCAAGCAAGGAGTTCCGTTCCAGGTAGTCAACCAACTGATTTTTAATCACAGTCTCAAAAATCTTTCCAATGACAGGAATAATAGAAATCGGGCGGTAGCTGGTGACTGCTGTAGGGTCGCCCTTCTTGAAGATGGGAACCGTCCGCGAAACCTTCAACATGTCGGGAAAGACTCCACCTCGTAGACAGATGTTGATGACATCAGCCAACGGCGACGCTATGACCTCAGCAATATACTTTAAGGTGGTAACAGTCATACCATAGATATCAGGACTGTGGGAGTTCTTAAAACTTTTTATTATTCGTAAAATGTCATTTGGCAGTATGCTACGAAATGATTTCAGTCCACTGACAACTGGCCTAGGCGCAAGAACACAATCGACAGGTGAGGCAATCGATCCTACTATTTGGTCCACCTCATTTAGTAAAAATGTATTGAAATCGTCCGGGCTGGCTGGGCACTTCATTCCAGGTTTCTGCTTCTGTACCTGGTTCACTAGGGTCCAAGCAGCTTTACAAGGGTTCTTGGCTGAATTAATAAAATTCATATTGGCTTCTTTTTTAGCCAGATCAACCTGAAGTCTATACAGTCGCTTGGCCTTGAGGTACAGAGAGTAAAATCTATCTATATCAACTAAAACAGTACATGACTTATATCTATCAAGCAGGGCAATAACAACTTTCCTCAAATCTGCCAGTTCAGAAGTGTACCAGGACTTGTCAGTTGTCTTACGTTTGTTAGTAGGCTTGCTACCACGAGTGTCATGAGAAGGTAAAACTCTGACTGGGAAAGTATCGTCAAAAATTAGCTTTAGCGTATTAAAGAAGGAGTTGAAAGCCTCTTCAGGGTGTAGGGCGCTTAAAATATCAGTCCAGTTCACTTGTGATAAGGCAGATTTAAAATCAGGCATGCATTGATCTGAAACTATTCGCTTAGTGCGAGTATAGTTGGCACTCCAATGAAAAATAGAAGGAGAGGCTGTACTCACCGTAGGCTGGAGAGGAATACTCATGACCAAGGGGCAATGATCGGCTATGATCGGTAATAGACAAAATTAATTATGGTTAGAGCGGACTTCAATCATGGACTTCGGTCATAAAGGTAACCAATTCAAGTCTTTAGAGGAGCCAAGGGAACAAAAATCTTCAATTATGAGGAAGCCAGCCAATGTCTCAGACGTCTTGCAGTGGAAGTCTTTACAAAATATTCCTTTATAACCATTGGTTGTATTTAAAAAAAATATTTATTTTAATCAACATTTATAACATTTCTTAAACGTTGAAACTTTATAGAAAAATTACAATTTTCTTTGTTTTGTGGGTCTTTGTTCATTTATATGTTTATTTATACTCAGGTTTAGCAACGACGTGTTTCTATAAAGAGTGGTAAATTGTCCTAGAATTACCTAAACAATTTATTGCCCATTTGGTTTAAGTAAATGAAACTTTGATCATGAATATAAGCTTTTGAAATCTATTTTTAGACATGTGTAAGATTTTACCTCCAGGACTAGGGCCCATAGGGAGTAAGAAGAAGTCTTTAACCTAAGCATTCGGTCAATACGTACACCAAATTAAAGATTATCTATTAAGTGATAGAGAAAATGTTTTAAAACCTACATTTTAAGGAATGACCAAGTATTAAAAGGCAGGCGATCAAATCTATCGCTAAAATATTACTACCGACAGTTGAAGTGGAATAACTCCACAAATATTTAACACTTAACCGGGTTCCGTGGCAAATTTCTCAGGATGCTAAGCAATTTAAAGTTAATATTATGTAACATATGCCAAATCAGTTTTCTTAACGACTTCTATTAAGGACGTTGTCTGAAGAAAGTCTTAGAAAAGACGATTTTTAATATTGTCTTAATGTTTCCAAGTCTTATGTAAAATCTCAGGATTTATAATATACTGTGATTATACAATTTAGGGATGACATTTTAATGATTATTCCAATTCAATTGAGTGCAAGGAAAGTTTGTACACGTCTACAATACATACGAAAACATTGACCTTTCCATCTAATACACTAATTACTCTGATTACTCTAATAACTCTGATTTTATATAGATTCATAAATATGCACTTGTCAACAAATGTGTACATAAATATTGATGTATTTTCAGAAAACCCCATTATCAGTTTCTCCCTAAATTTTAAAACTTACTTTTCACTAACATAGGAATATAAACAAATTTAATTCTTCAACTAATTATTTTAGTGCTGTAATAACAAAAATACCGTGTTTAAAAAAGTGGAAACCTATATATTTATGTCCAGCATTAACTCTGACAACAGTTCTTACCACTATTAAATTAGGTTCTAATTCAAGCAAAAAAATAAAATTTTACAGATGAGGTCTAAGAGTTTAAATGTGGATTTATATTCCGGTCTCAACAGTCCGTCCAATAAATCCTGCACAAACGTTTTTCAACTCTTAAGTTTGAGTGTCTGTGTGATTATTGGATTTTCATCATAGACTTTAATCATTAATCGCGCTAGCATTTTCAATTCTTATGAATTAAAAATCATGTTGAGCAAATTTTTTTTATTAAAAATTGAACTTTTAAAAAGTTATAGTTTTAAAATACCGTAAATGAATAATAAAAACGAGATATTTGTATTGTTCAGAACTAATGCTTTACGACTTTCGATGCAAGGACCGTGTGAAGGCAGCAGACGACGACCGACAGCGCTAGTGTCTGGCTTCGCGCCACCGTCACATCAAAATGCCATTTACGGCGTTCTCCGAATTTACAGAGGCAATTTGCTAAAAACCACAGAAAGTTGACTTGTTTTAGTATGTTTACAAACTATAATTTAATTAAGGCAAACTATTTTCTTTCATTAAATAATTTAGGCCTGTGATCGCTATAATTATTTGGATATGATAAAGCCCCTCTTGAAAAGCCCTTTTTCTGAAAATGGTTGTTAGTTGACCTTTGGTAAGAGAAAGATCCAAGTGTACGTAGAAACAATATTTAAATACTTTTTACATCTTTACAAAAAATTAATCAGTTTTAGTCCTATGACAAAGTTTGTTGAACATATACATTTGATTTTGACGTAGATTTGTTCAATAAAATGCTAGTAATAAATAAATTAAAGTAAATGTAATTTGTAAATTTTTGCTGTAATAAAAAAGCAAGAAAAAATATTCTTTTCTATGGTTGAGTATTTGAAACAGTCACATATATTTCTTTCAGAGTAGCATTTTCTATCTTAAATATTACCCGAATTGCTTTTAAAAGGTGGTTAAAGTTTCTCTTGGTAACATTTTCAGCAGCAATACTTCAAACTGTATAGTGAAATATTTTTCTCTTAAGCCTTCTTGGGTAAATATCTTATAAGACTTTCTTTCTTTATCCACTTCTAGTGGATGATATTGGACCTTCTCAAATATTTTATTAAAGGCAATTATCCCAGTTTTCCTCTACTTATTTATAGTCACAATATTACCATCTTCTTTTCGATCCAACATTTTCTACCCACAGTTCTTCTTAACACACTTGGAAATATGATTTCTTCAATTAATTCATTAGATATTATGGAACGTCTAGTTTTATGGCGTTTATTTCTCAGAAGTTCCCCAAAGGGACATAATCCGAGGTCAATTTAATCAATTGATTAAAGTGGGTATTTCTCGGTGAGAGGATGACTGTACCGAGTTCTGCCCTTAGATAGTAACAAGACCGGGGATAGTAGTGGAAAAAGGCAAGAGCTGGGCCAGTTCAATGACCTCTGAGGAATGTGACGTCACGATGACGTCACCGATGACGTCACACATTCCTCAGAGGTTATTGAACCGACCCAGCTCCCGTATTTTGCCGCTACTGGGGTTTGGACCGTTCCCCTTCAAAACGTTATAGAAGCCTCAGGGGTAGATGTACAAAAAAAATCTATCGAGGGTGCCCTTGACCTTAGAGGTGCCACACTGCCTACTATTCTTAGAGCTTCCCTATTTTCGGAATTTTTGTAAATTTCAACTTTTCAATGAAAATTTATATTATCCGTCTCGCTTTCTTCAAATAAGGCTATACCTTTACCCTTGTCGGAAAGTGAATACCATTTAACTTACTCATTTTCGTTTTGAAAATTTCAAAGTTTTTTTGTTATAGGCTACTAAATTAACACAAACAATTAGCCTGAGTTTCTTGGAATTTCTTATATTGTGAACGGATATTGATATTGAGAAGGTTATCATCTATAATGAATGACCAATCCCTTTATAGTAAAACTTAAAAAAAAAACTAAGGTAAAATTCAATCAATACTTAAGATTTTTAAGCATATTTCAAAAATATATAACAGGCTGGGTAGCTGAGTGGTTATAAAGCTGGCCTTTAATCTGTGATTTTTGATTGTTCGAAACTGGACTCAAATATCTTTGGTCATCGGGCTATTAATTAACGGTCCTGACAAATTAAAAAGCTGTTATTTTCAGTACCAAAGCTAACACATCATTAGATCCATCACTCATCACCCTCACTCTAAAGTCATACTCACTTTGAAATATATTCCATGTAGTTATGTCAGTGTTTCATGAAATTAAATATTTCTCTTACAGCATTATCCTAGTTTATAAAATAAATTATGACATGAATTGTGAATAACTCATTTTGATCGATGAAACGTTTAAAATAAAACTGTATTGTACACATTATGTCTTTATTATGTCATGAACTTTTTTTGGAACTCGAAAAAGGTTTGTTGTGTGTTATAACCAGATAGAATATAGATTGCCAAGCATTCCGATACATTTCGTTCTCTGAATTTGAACTGGCGTTGCCTTCTTGGCTGGTTCCCAGAATATACTATACATGATGAAGATATATTGTTGGTACATTTTTGTATGTTCGCCTGGATCGGAGAAGGAACATTATTCATCAAATTAATACATTTAATTACAGTTTAAGACATTAATTTGGCGATACTAATTTTCTTTTTTTATTTGTATAACATTTCAGGCAAATTATGTGTTATTTTAAACATGCAAGCCAAAGAAAACCTACAATTTTACATAAGTATAAAATAATTACTACTGAACAATTCAAAAAGATCGGTTTTTCTCCACCAATAGTAGAAAATATTATTCCTCCAATTCTTAAAAGTTTATGCAATCAATTTATCTTTTTATTCATTAAACATTTTAATTGTTGACTCCTATTCATCCCCGTTATATACGTCAAGAGTATTAAATTAGTCAAAAGGCAAGTTTAGTATATGAGCGTTGTTAATACTTCCAAAGCCCAGAAACCAAAGAGTAGGATTTCAATATTGTATTTAGTTATGCCAAGTAGAGAGGTCAACATGAGGGCAATATAGCTAGATAAGTTTGAAAACAATCGATGATTGATGAGAGGTGAAGGGTAATCTCTAACATCAGTTTTATATAAGCCTTATAACGCTTTCCTTAAGAATTCTGTTGCAGAAAAACACTTTTGAAAGGGCATTTTTTGGTGTGATAGTTTTGGGAATATTTTTAAGGACATTAAATAAAATAACAAGCAGAAAAAAATTCATAGTATGAATTATATCCTGATCTCATACTTAACTCATTTAAGCATCGAGATTTTGGTTTGATATTATTATTACTTAAGTAGAATGCTTACTTAATGTTAAATAACGTAAGTATGTTATAAGTAAGATGTTTTTTAGATGTCCGTATTACTGTTCATAATTCGGATCCTTTATTTTTATTTTTTAGAGGAGGATTCTTTTACATTATGTCTAACTTATAACGTGACAATACAGTACACATCAAACTAGAAGAAAGAGGGGTTTTAATCAAATGATTTTTTACAGAATTAATGTATTTGCTGTTTATGATCCAAATCAATGTAGATCTCCAATTTAAATTTTTTTTTACTTTAGAGTGTAATATTTTTTTACAAATATACTTTGGTACCTGTCCTTGTATACTGAAATTCTTGAACCCAAACCTAAACAGATACGATGAAAAAATACCCTAAACGCCGCAACACTGTAAATATCCTATGCACATTCTAAATAGTGCGAATATTATGTAGTTACATCACACTCATCAGTTGGTTTGTTAACCAGCACAGATGTTTAATCAACTCGATACATACATCCATCTAATTATCGGCACTGTTGGTGACGTCACATCAGCAGTGAGCGAATCACATGACCCAACCAGATCTGGTGGAGTGGAGAATTGGGAGCACAATAATGGGATTTGCGATCTGATTGAGGCATTGAACTTTACATAGGTGGTAGTGAACAGCGTAATGCTTTTGACAATTATATTTGACTCGACACTGATAACTATGAAAAACGGGTGCTATGATAACTATGAAAAAAATTTAATTTCTGAGTCAAAAATTTCAATAATGTGATTGATTACTTACTTTTTCTGCATTTATAATTTGTTATTAAACGTTAGCATTGGATTTGGGTTATGAATTATTATAATATTTTCTATTAAGATTCAAAATAGTTGTAGAGAGAATGCAACAATTTTATTAATAATACTAATATGACTCATTTTTTCATTTTTCATATGTAATTCTTAAAAATTTTATTTTCACCACAGGAATCAGCTAAAAACCCACCCAATTAAGTAGTTTGAAGCTTTGATCTATCTCCATTGGTTACCGAGATATTGAAAAGTCTAAAGGCAGTACATTGTATTTTGGGGCTCCAATATTAATCTTATGGAGAATATGATTGTGTTAATATTTCACTTATTAACTAATATTTTTGGATGAAATTTGGTATTTAGCTTCATTGTTGAGATTAATCCATTTATCGCAAAAAGTCTTTGTTTTATTATTTATCATGGCAGCAAAAATTCTTACTTTTTTCCCATGTTAATCATATGGAGAACAGGCAAACTCCTTCGTTTATGGACAGATATTGATGAAACTTAATACACTGCTTCGTATGGTAGAAATAAAATTTTTTATGCTAAAAACCTACTTTCAGTGTTTCCCATGGCAGCATACCTGCATACTCTTTCCCTATATTTATCGTAAGGAGAATAGATATTTATTTCCCTATTTATGAGCACGTGATGAAATTTTGTTTATAGGTTCATTTGGTCAAAATTAGTATTACTAATTTGGAAATTTGCTGAGTACGCAAGTCTGCTGTGACGGGGGATGTTTTATTTTATCTTCCTTCTTCTTCCCTCAATCTCTCACTTTCATCAATGATTGACGAATTTCCGCGTCCTTACCCAGTAATATTTATCACCCGAAACACCCTGTCATTAATGTCACAGCACGCTTTAAGCTGGGCATCCGCGTGCTTGTCTTCAATCAATCCATACACTCGCTATTGACGTTTCCCGTGGAGTCCCAACAGCTCTTCCGGTTTACTCCATTCACTCCTTACAGTAAAGTGTATACCTCTGACAACCCCACAAGTCACCTCACGAGCAGCCATCAACAAAAATCCAACATCTAATATTTATATGGAACTTAAAATTTAAATTGTTATGATTTATTATTGTAATGTTAATATATTAGAGGAGGAAGAGAGAACAAATGTGATAAACACTTTTGTTGATCTAGAGGTCTGAATCTTCAATCTGAATCTTCAAAGTCGATTAATTGTTAACGATTTACTTTGTACGAATAACTGTTGTATTTCAAACTGCGGGAACTTTTGAATTGTATTTGCCATGTCCTATTAGTAGTGGCTTTTGGCCACTCCTGGCCCAGGTCAAGGTCAGCGGTTGGAAGTGGCAGGTGTGGGGTTGGAAGTGTGGGGTGAGAGTGATGGATGGGTTTGGGAAGTGGGTCAAGGTCATCCGGAGGGGGTTTTAAAAAAGTGGGAGCCGCAGGGGCTCGGTGGGAATGGGGTGGGGCGGCGCCGGGCCGCGGGAGGTTTTAGTTTATTTTTAAAATTAAATCAAAGTCGTGTTCTTGTGCAGAGAGGTGTTGGAGTGCCGTCCACTGGTGAGGGAGTGGTAGACGCCGAAGGTGGTGGCGAAGAGAAGGTAGATGCACAACATGCACAGTACGCATTTGAACAGTTGCAGCAGGCGAACCATCCCTTGTTGATTTTCCGTTTCCAATTGCAGCCTGTTGATCTCTAGTTTGAGTCTGTCCTCTTCCAATTGTGTTTTAAGTGAAAAATCATCCATCATGTTTGTGTGCTTGTTTTAATTTCTGTAGGTGAAACGGGAGCGGTGTTGACGGTCGGAAAGTTGGCGATGAAATGAGAAACGAAGATGAGGACAGGGCATATTTACTGGAAAGTGGTGGGGGGTTAAAAAAAACAGTTGTGTGTCCGATCAAACGTCGTCGTCAGCTGTCGGTGTAGTTTTGGAGGATGCAGGAGTGAGTTTTAGCAAACTATCTTCATCTTCAGTCTCAACTCTATCGCATGTTGGACAACCGTAAGCAAGTTCCAAATTCATAGTGATGCAGTGGAATTTGTCTATAATATCTTCTAAAGTTTCCATTATATCTTTTAAATCATGTCTTGTTCTAATTACAAAAGTAGATTTCATTAGTGCTAGCGGATCGTTGTTCATCGTACGGGAGTCGGGAAACAAATGGCGAGCGTCAGTCAGCGGCTCGCTTATATGCGGGCAAGGGCGGTGGAGGGGGAAGTGGAGGGGTGGTGGCGTGGTGGGGGAAGTGGAGGGGTGGTGGCGTGGTGGGGGAAGATTGATATACCCCCATGCGAATCGTTGGCCAGCGCATTTCGCAGCGAAACGCCGTTCGGGTAGGTAGTAGGAGGTGTACTAAGATAACCATTAATTGTATTTTTAAGTTAGGAATACTAATAATGTTTGTAAATTAAATATTAAATTTATATTTAACCAGAGCTTGCATTTCTTGTTCCTCGTCGTTTAATTCAACAATTTTAACACCATTAGTTGTCTGTTCCTCTTCCTCTGCACTTTGCGACGATGAAGACATGGAGGTGGCAGAAGACGATGATGAGGATGAAAATATTTTGGTAGGATTGACGTATTGCACTGTGATGTTGATCCATCTTAAAGGATAGTTATCAATGAGTGTGAGTAAGTTTTGGAATAGTTCTTCCATTTCTTCTCTGTCGGTAATTAAATGTTGAAAGGAAATGAATTTATCATCCATGTTGTTCTCAGTGCGAGTAATGAAATAAGAATGAGAAGCGTATCGAATGATCCGTAGAATATATGTTGTAAAAAATAAGTGGTGGGGGTAATCTCAAGGTCAATCAAATGGAGTTTTAAAAAAGGGCTGCAGTCAGTGACTACAGCTATACATCTGAAGCTTCAACAGGATCAGTAGACCAATCTGATCTGTACTTGCACGCACTTATGATGCATGTACAAAAGTTGTCTTTATAATATGCATTGCACTCTCGACAATTGACAAGTTTTTCCGGATGAAATTTGATACACCTCTGGGGACAGCAAGTGTGGAAGTATTGTGATTTATAAATCTTGATGGTTCGCAATTCCGGTGGTGGTAGTTGCTTTGTCTTGCATTTGCAGTAACAGGATCCGAAGAATTCACACTTTGTACAAGCTAATCCGTCTACCATCCATCTTCCTAAATCGGTGCATTTTTGTTCACAACAGTAGCGCGGTGCGTCCTCGTTTTTCTTCTCTTCCATGTTGGCGCTTCTAAGTGTTGGCAAGAAATGAAGTTGTATAGTGTAGGATAGCGTGTTTTATAGACTAGGAAAAGTGGTGGGGGTAATCTCAAGGTCATCCAAATGGAGTTTTAAAAAAGATCATCTTACAAGTGTAAGATGTATTTATTTAAGATACTGAGTTTTCATCTTCTTTTTCTTTCTTTACATCTTGTTTGTATTTTTCTTTTTCTTCTTTAGCCATGGCGATGAGATCTTCAGTGGAGAGTGGATGTACTTCAGGAAATTTTAGAATTAATTTTGGTTGGAATCCCTCTTTAGTCAATACTTGAAGATCGGACGTCATTTGTTCTACACTTTGATAGTCTTTTCCGTAGATTTTTCCATTGAATTCAATCATCATTCTGTACAACATGGTATTAGTAGTTGTTTTCGCTGCGTCAGTTGGAGAGCAAATGATGATTCTGTTAGGTTACACGGTCCTTTTATAGATGCTACAGCGACCACTTGATATTATTTAACATTAGTAATATTTCTGGAACTTAACATTACTTTGAGTAGATGGTGTTGTAGTTGAAGGTTGTGTGGAAACGAATACTTCTTCGTTGCAGAACTTCTGTTTAGGAAACATCCTCATGTTGTTAGCGTAAACATCAATATTTAAACGATAACCACCGGCAAGTAACACTCGCAGTTCATTAATAAAATCGTCGAGTTCTTCAAAAGTTGTAATGGTGGTGGTATCATATGATGCACACTTAACCTTAAGAGACATGTTGTTATTCGTAATAACTGGAGAGCCAACAGAGATGTGTACAGCACGAAAGGTAGTCGTAGACTGATGAGATCCTCAAGAAAATTACGGCCTTTATATACCCTCGAAACTAGGTCAAGGTCATCCAAACGTGTTTTTAAAAAAGCAACATATCGATAGTGCAGAAACACTATCGATATGTTGCCTTTTCTTATTATTTTTTTTTCATTTTTATTTTTTATTTATTTAAAATCAGTTACACACATGTACAACAGTATATATAAACTACAGACTAGTTGCTAGTAGGCATAACATGAAGTGTAAGTTCAGTAGAGTTGGTTCCACTAGGACCGTGGGATGCCAAATAGAGTGCGCCGGGGTGAATCAGTCGTAAATCTTCATTCTGCAGCAGTTGAACGAAGCGTTTGGGAAGAAATACTTGAAATTTCGGTTCATCACCAGGTGTGTAGGGTGCTTCACTCAATGTGCAATTGATGGCGTCTCCAACTGATGTTTCCATCTTCTTAATAGTGTGAATAATGTAATGTTTTTCTTCTTTCAATTCTGAACATTTCTTAGTCGGTAGTATTGTAGATTTAGAATGTTTGTTGAATTGATCAACAAGCGACTGTAGAAAAGTTTGCGATGCCATTATTTTTTCTTACTATTGTTCGTCTTCTTCTTCTTGTGCTTGCGCGTCAGAGGTGTTGACTCCTCGGAGGTTAGAGTAATACTCATGCATTGTCATAGTGCCGCTCTCGCTTTTATACTCATCGCTTCCCCCACCACTTTGCTGGAGATAGACATTCAAACGATATGCGTTCTTTAAAGCACATTGAGACTGCCGATGTTTAAAGTTTTTAGATGCAATACAGATGTTAGCAAAGTAGCAATAAAAATCTTTCTCCATTTGCACATTTATCACTTCATGGTTTGTATATGCTTGTATCCAATTTGCTTTTTCCAATCCTCTTGTAAAAATAGTTTTGAACTCTTTGCAGAAATGATTCATAATGTGTGGCATCATATTGTAGGTTATAAAACCTTCATCCCATGTTAGATTATGAAAATGTTTCATCAACCATTTGTTTGTTACTTTAGCTTTGGTTGTTAATCTGTTGAACGGCAAAGGAGGCATGAATAAAAAATGATAAACAACAGATGTTATCATATCTAGTACCACTAACTCTTTAATTATAAAATTTCCATCATTACCACGGAATGCCTGAAACTCTATGATACCTCGCTTTACTTCCATTATTTCCGTCTTCTTAGAGAATGAAACTCGTTTATCCATGATGACGTTCAGTAGACAACTGGTATGTCAATGCGGATTGACAGCCTTTTATACTCCAACATTCTTCTTCTTCTTACTTAAAATATTCTTTGTCTGTTTAATTTGTTGTTGATTGTTGATTGTTGAAACGTGATTCGTTTTCCTTGTTTTCTTGCTTTTTTTCTTCATCTAAATTAAAGTTGGTTTGATTGTGGTGTAACTGTCTCCACATCTCTACTTCATGCGGGATCCTATTGAAGATTGAAGTATCTACTGGACCGTATAGGATTGGAACATATGGTTGTCTATCCAATGCATCAGTTAAATAATCTTTGATAATTGTACTTGAGAATATTAGCTGTTTTAAATATCTTGTTATAGGACCAGTAGCACAAGTTAAAGCGTAAAACTCTTCTTTTGTCAAATGTATTTTTATATTATATTTAGTTAAATCTCTAAATCGAACTAGTTGTTGACCACGTTGTTTAACAATATCGATTTCAATATTTGATTCGAACAAACCTAGTTTTGTTTTTCTTCCAAACGTATTGTTACTCAAATAGCATTCCAAAAGATGTATATGTTTCATAAAAGATTCCCAAGAAGATTCAGTGAAGGTTACCATTTTAGATCCGTGATTCAAAATAACAGTTGGAGAGTAATCCAATGATTTCATTACTCCAGCAGACACAGTCTTTGTCATACAAGAAGAAATAGGATAAAATATTCTAAGAAATACCTCCATTAAGATGTTGGTAGAAATGTTATCTTCAATTTTCCTTTTCTTCGTTTCTTTTTCAACTTCCTCTTCGTCTGTCTTCTTATGTTTAAACTTGAGGAACTCTTCCATTTCCTGTTCAACTTGTCTTTCTATATCCAAACTATTGTCAGCCATAAGAGGTGTAGTTTCTTCATTAGCACTTGATGTAGCAGAACTCATCTTGCGGACGATGTTACCCATACGACAATCAAAGATGAAATGAATTTCCAGCTCTTCTTTCTCGCTTTTATACTCGCAGATGACCTAGATATTGTTGATCTTTTGTAAAAACCTTACAAATCGTGCAGATGTTGTATTAATCTTTTTTAAAGTACATTCTTCACAATTCCTGTCAGCGGTGTGTAAGTAACTATTTTGTCATGTAGAATTAAACAGTATGCTGAAGTTCCATCTGGTATTTTATCTTCAAATTCCATTTCAATTTTTATATCTACACTTGAAGATTTCACAGATTCATTTTGTTTTGAACAATCGATTACAACAATTGGAGCTTTTGAATAAAATTGTTCTGGTGATAGTAGTGGTGTATTTGTCTTACCATAATATGACGATTGAAATCTTGCATACATGTCATATAGAATGGAATAACGTTTCTTGTCAAATGAAACATTTAAACTGTCATATGGAAAGAACTGAGAGTTTAGAAAAACTTTGCAATTCTTTATCTTGCAATGGTCAAATTGACCAGCGTGCGCAGTTATAACATCTTTTCGTTTAGTCTGAAAACCGACTATTATGTACCTTGCTCGTTCTAAATAAGTAGAGGTTTTAACAGTCCATGTTTGTCTTTCTGTTTGAGGCAATATGGGTTATTCATGAAATTCCCAACTTCTAAATGGTATTACGATATCACGGTCAGATTTTAATTTTTTCAATAATAATACTCGATGTTCATCCGCCAATCTGTCATGTGGTACTCTCCATACAACTTTATCCAATTGAAGTTGCCATTCCAAATCGGCATCTTTTGTTCCACTTGGCGCTTGTATTACATCCTTATTCGTTGAAGATCTGAGCAGTACCAGTTCTTGCTTTACATTTATTATTATTCTCTTGTAATCTTCTGCGAATCCCAAAAGCAATCGTAAAGGCACATTAAAATCAAAGTAACCTTTTGAATTAGGAGTAATAGTGTCTTTATCAGGAGTCACCCATCCAGCCGAGATTAAAGAATTCTTTTCATGGGGTGTTATTGAAGTCAATCCTTTCAAAGTTGTTGATATACCA
The DNA here is from genome assembly GCA_030545055.2 of Neoaliturus tenellus. Lineage (NCBI taxonomy): Eukaryota > Metazoa > Arthropoda > Insecta > Hemiptera > Cicadellidae > Neoaliturus > Neoaliturus tenellus. Next base: position 98,473,891 of record CM061536.1, on the reverse strand, counting down.
ACTTTTTTTGTTGAATCAACTGTTACTCCAGATATCTCATATCTAATTTCATCAAACAGATATGCCATAGGGTTATTTATAAAAGGAACAGTTGAACCAGATTTTCCATCCAATGTTGTTATTCTTCCTTCGATATATAAATAACTTTCACATGGTAATGTGTAGATATCTTGTTGTTGAATGGGAATCCTTATTTCATCATTATTATTTAATTTTGATGAAGTGTAAGGGTTGTGAGTGTGATATTCCTTCTCCCATAGGGTTTCGTCGAATGTCGGTCCTTGCGCTATATCCAGTATATCCATGGTTGGCAAGTTTTAGTCCGATCTTTTGTAGGAAGCGTATGTTGTCCGGTGTTAACTCGTCGAATGTTGAGGAGCTACTGAGCTCCCGACTCTTCCGTTGTGGTTTAAATGATAATCCCATGTTGACTTTATGTTGCTGCTCTGATATGTAACCGTATAGTTATTGTTTCTCCTCTAAAGTCAACACTAATGCCGTCTTGATCCAATATGTTCAGTACGATGTCTGAAATGAAACTGGTGTTTAACGGTAGGTATATCAGGTTTTGTGGCTTCTCAACTATTTTAAAACCAGGAGCTACTGTGGGGTAAAATGTATGTAATATGTGTTGATTTACTCCATCTCTATATGATCCGTGTATAATATTACACGTTACATCAATACTGTTCACCTTTAATATTGTTACTGTTGTATCGCCAGTATAATCATTTCCAGGAGCTAAAATTCCTTTCTTCTTTGAAAATCCGAGCAAATTGCCGATTGAGTGGTCTAAGCTAAAATCTATATAATACTTTGAAGTTATTTCTGCTTTTAATGTATTATTATTACCTTTTATAGAAATATTTTCTTCTCCAAGCTTTTTTTGTAATACTTGGTTTATATCGTCTATTTCATATGCTCCTGTAGATAATGGAATTATTTTCAATTGTGAATAATTTCCTTTTTCATCTTTACTCTCATAATAATGTAGTAAATTATTTTTTCCTTCTGTAACATTGGGAATTGAATTGTATGTAGTCAAATCCAATAATGCTGCTTCCCATAGTTTGTCCGTAGATAAACGTAACGCTGGGAAAAGTGTACTTTTCAATGTTGACGAATTTCCGCTCAGCGACACTGTATACGATGACATCTTAAAGCTGACTGACGCTCTTCGCTAGGAACTCTAAACATAAATGTCCGCATATTTCTGTATTGCTAGGTTGCTCTCTTTTGTAGTTGTAGAATATATTCTTGGAGTCCCGAAAATAATGTTGAAGTTCTTTTGGTGGCGGTAAATTTCCAAAACTATCAAAGTAGTAAACATTTTCTCCAAGTTTTTTATAACATACCCAATGAGTACCTGGTCCATAATTAGAGTCTAAGTTTACTATTCCAGTTTCATTTTTCCACACTCTATTTGGTAATGTATCTTTCATAAAAACTCCTCTGAAGAATGGTATTCTTAAACATTTCACATATTTTGACAGTTGATAGTTTGTTAATGCTTCATTTGGAATTATCAATTTATTCTTCTCATTTAATACACACGGTACGGTCTTAAGTAAAGACCCGATCCGTTTTTTACCATTGACCATATGGATGTTTTCTTGACTTTCCTTTTAGGGTTAGTGCGACGTCTTCTTTTGATGTTCCCGCCTCTTTTTGCAGCTTCTTTTTTACTAGGTTTTCTCCCGCGTCGTCTTCCACCACCAAACTTAGCTTTCGTCTTCATGGCTGTTGTCACTGCCCAAGCTGCTGCTTTTTCCGCAATACTGGCGTCACTTGATTTAACCCTTTGCCAAGCTTTTTCCCCTAGCGTTCTATCCGCTATTGATCTATTTGTTGAATCTTCAAACTTGGAATACGCTATATCGTGTTCTTTGCAAGCTTGATCTAATTTATTAATTCCAGGATCTCCTCTTGCTAAACGTTTTGCCAACTTAGTTCCGGGTCCACAATATTGATAGCCTCCGGGCAGATGAAATTCGTATGGTAAAGCGTCTATTGCTCGATTTAGAACAGCACCAACAGGAATCCGTCTTAGCAGGGATAACGCAGCTGATGTTATACCACGTCCTTTCTTGCCGCTGTCTTGACGACGACTGAGCGTTGCGGTCTTCATTATGTCGTCTTATATAACCAGCGTGTTTACTCCACGAGCTGCTTTACATAAATGAATAGCACATGCACAATTTTTATATTTAAATACTTAATTATTCAAATTAATTATATACTGATTTATAATTCTATTTTTAATCCAAGTTTCTCGTTCATCGGGTTGAATCATCACATGACTCGTTGTACTAGCTATATGATTGTGGGTATCGATAAGTAAATTGCCCACTATTCTTATTAAACAGTCTAAAGTTACAGCATCTTTTGGATGTTGGGGATCGTGTAACTGCATAATACGTTTATCATTACACGTGTAAGCAGTCGAATCACTTTTCGACGTTGTTATGACTTGTCCAATAGTAGCAGCATCATTTAAATCTTCTCCTGGTAAAATATTAATTATTTTCTTCATCTTTGCATCATATTTGGTCCCAAAGTGTTTATCCCAAGTTATTGTTTGTCTCAATGTAACACAATCATCATCTTCATAACCAGGATAAATATCTTTTATTCTTCTATTACGACCATTGTATGTACCTAATGTACCACCACTCGCAATTAATGTTTGCACCATTAGAGGTACATCTGTATCTTTTATACCAAATCTTCCATTTGTTATTGTTTTATGTCCTGCATCCCATTCATCATTATTTCCTTGCATTAAATCAAACTTTTCATTTCCATGTATAAATGTATCTCCTCGCTTTAGCACGGCATCTTCATGTTTTACGAAATTCGATGTTCCCCTTTTTAATTCTTTAGATAATTGTTCCATAGTAACAGCGTCTTTTGGTTGAGAAGCGAACTTTACATTTGACAACACTTTCCCATGACAATCGATTTCATCACCATCTTGTAAAATACAGTTGTCCTTGATGTATTTCAGGTTTACAGCATCCCCATCTTCCTTTGGGTATCCAATGTCATTTATTATAAATTTATAAAAAGAAAATCCGCGTTGAGTCTTTTCCGGTATTATAGAATGTAAATATTCTTTATTAACTGAATCTTTATCATTTTTTGGATTTGCCACGTTGGTTATTCTATGATTTCCAGCATCATATGTCTGTCCATCTTTTAAATTATTACCCCATTGTAATTCAGATGATAAATACTCTTTAGTAATTGCATCAGAACTGTCAGTTGGTTTACCAACATTAATTATTCTATGTGATTTAACATCGTAAGTATTCTTGTCTAATTTCAATGATGTTGAAGTAGCCTCTTTTACTGTCTTTAAATTCGCTCCATCAGTATCTTCTTCTGGGTCTTTAACAAATTTTAAGCGTTTGTTACTCATATCATAGTCACCTTCAGGTGTTTGCGGCAATCCACTTCTTTTTCTGTTTTCTCCTCCTTGTACTCCTAGCCCGGAGTACCGTCCGAACTTGTCGACGCTCATGATTGAACTGATCCACTGTATGCTCACAGCTCTCTTATATATCCGTGATGATTTATACAACTATTCCACGATTTCGAAGTTCGTCAACTAAAGCCACCAATTCATTATTTAAACCTGTATGACCAGCTTCCATGGCTTCATGTAATAGTCTCATTCTATCAACCAATTTGTTTATATCATTATAGTAAATTACATTTGTATTATATAGGTTTTTCATTAAACCTTTACCAGATATCGAAGTTTCTCCTTTTTTCTTTTTACCATATTCATCAATAAGTGATAAGTCCATAAGTGATAATGACTTCCTCTTAAGCGGTTTCTTCACAGCTGGTGCAGTTCGTAATGTTGGTAGTTTTTTCAGGGGAAACAATCTTTTTATTACAACCGTATATTTAGTTGCACGTGTTCTATTTATCATTGAATCTTTGGAGTAATTCTTCTTATGAGCATTAGTATTTTGCAAAATTTCTTTAAAAGTATTTAAATCTTGAAGCGTATATCTTATAGGTATATTTTTGAAAATCAGTTCAAATAATCCTTTTGTTCCTTTATATTTATGCTCACCAATAACAATATCATCATCTTCAGTCAAATATACTTTTGAATCTCCTATTTTTAATTAATTTCCATCAATTCTCGCACCATATACATGTGACTTGTGTAATTTTGGGTTATCTTTTATTTCATGTAACATCTTCATGATATACTTTCTTCCAAGAGGTCCTTGTTGCAATATATCACTACTTAATTTTGTTAGATTTGGAATTGATTGTTCTGCTTCAGGTATATGTTGTTCTTGTTCTTCTTCTTTTTCAATATTTATTTCTGGTTCTTCTTGTCTTGTTTCTTCTACTTTTTGAGAAACTTCACTATCACTTGTGTAAGAATCATCATCTTCTTCCTTTTTTAAACTTTTTACTTCAAATTTAGAAACAGGTAGCAAAACATCTCCTTCATAATGAGGTTTACCAATAGTTTCTGTTATCTGTTTTAAAGGTTCTGTAATAGGCTTAAATGTAGTCTCCAGAAATTCTTCTCTTTCATTCAAACCCATTCTTAATGCTCGATTTTTAAGTCTAATCGAGTCACTCAGTGATTTTATTTCTTTTAATAGTTTTTCTTGGTTCACCATGTTTACGCTGCGAAGACCAATCTATTACTAAACGTATCATCAATCGTTCAATGGATTAATACAAATTTATCCAACCCTATACGATATCTTCCATTTTTTATAGCTTCTTCTTTCATAATAACTAGAAATCCATATTTTTCAGCCCATGCTTTGCCACACATTTCTTTAAATTTATCAAATGACATGTCTGCATTTACATGATCATTATATATGTGCTTTAAATTTGTTTCATCCTGCTTGAAGATAATAAGTAGATTTGCATTATCTCTTATTAGTTGTTTTGGAATTTTACTGTAAGTTTGACCAATATAAATGCTATCAATATTGTAATGTCTCCCCATGGCAAAATAACTTCTAATAGTGTCATGATTTTCACAAGATACATCATCGAATATAAATATAGAAAATGGTTTAGCCTCGTTTGGCTCCATTATAGTTTCACTAGCATTAAACTTGTAGAAATTAACTTCAGGCACACTTGCGAGTACCTTATCCAATAATTGGTATTTGGGTTGTTGCAAAGATTTGGAAAAGATGTAAATGTTGTTGAAACGTAATCCTTTAGGATTTGTTATTAAGTTAAAAACCACATTCGTCTTTCCACAATTTGATGGTCCAGTTATTAAACATCTTATTGTGTTTGGCAGTAGTTCACCATGTTTTCCATGATTTAACTTGTCGTTGTCAACTGTTAATTCATCAATATTATTAATAAAAAATCGATCCTTTTGTTGCACAATCTCCATCTTGTGTAAAGGTTAAACACGTAATGACTTCACAAATTGCTACACCAATAGTGTAGTAAAATTAAGCCAAAATATGGCTGGAAAATGAAAAAATTTTTGGACAGCCAATTTTTGCTGAAATGTGTTCTATGTCATCCCCTGACCTCCCTCAGAAAAGTCCCCTGAAATCCCCAGTGGGCAACATGCCTAAAAGTGATGGGATGGCCCTCGTGGAGTCAGAAATAAGTCTTTCGCCGACCAATAGGTTTATGTATATCAAATTAAAGCTCTAAAGTAGTAGAATTCAATGCCGCAAACCCCATCTCAAAAGGTTGCTTGAGTCGAAAATGGCAGCCTGTCAAACTTAGAATAAAAATCAAATTTTAATCAAAACGCTTAAAAATGTAATAATATTAAAAATACTTGACCTTTTGAGGTCCGGTTTGCGGCAAACGTTTGCTTGTACAATTACCTTGGCAAATACGGATAGTTTGACATATGCCTATCATATTACCCTTGAACCACCCTCTACATGGACGTCCCAAAGAGGGAGTTTTGAAAATTTTTTCTTAGTCCATAGCCATGCTATACATAATTTTAAAGGCCTTAATAAGGAGAGTACATAGCCGAAAACCAGACCTCAAAAGGTCAAATATGTCGGAAGTTATTGCATTTCAAAGTTTTGATAGTATTATTTTATTCTAAATTTTGAACGTCTACCATTTTTCTCTCGACCGTTATATTTAGGTCGGGTTTACGGCATTGTGCTCTACATTTTAAGACCTTTAATTTGATATATATAAACCTTCTGGAACTTATTCAAATTTAGTATGCTTAATATCAAAATATATTTAAACTCCTTATAGGCCAACCCCTCATTTTTGGGCATGATCCCCACATGGGATTGCAGGGGACTTTTTGGAGGAAGGTCAGGGGATGCCATAGAACACATTTCAAAAGAAATTAGCTTTCCAAAAATTATTTCATTTTTCCCGACTAATTTTACTACACTACAAGTCTTTTGTAGGGATCCAAGAGTCTTCACTTTTATCAAATCCCAACCAACGTACTTTAACCTTATCCTTTTTTCTTTGTAAAATCTTTTCAACAAGATATACATCGCCGACTGATGATTGTAACAACTCATGTCCGTAGAATCCACCTTCGAGTAATTCACCCTTGTTGTCCTTTAAGATGTAAGTTTCAGGTATTGTTGGTTGCACTTTATAGATTGTAAATACTTCATTAGTCCAGTTTGGCAGATACCTTTTACTATATACTCCTTTGTATTTACTTATACGAACTTTATCATCAACTTTAAATGTTTTAGGCTGCATTTTTTCATGTTTAGGAGTTGTATTATTCCTAATACGTTTTAATACCATCTTAGCATTACCGCTATTTACTTGGTTAGGCTTCATACCAATGGTTCGATGATACTTGTTGTTATATTCTTTTATAAGTTGCGGTAAGATATCATACCAAACATATGATCCTCGTTTGGAAAATGTTTTATACATTGCTCCTTTTAATGTTCTATTGAATCTTTCTATTATTGAAGCTTTAACTTCAGAATTTGTTGAATAATGATTTATTTTATACTTCTTCATTAAAGCTGCAAAGTCTTTGTTAAAATACTCTTTCCCATCATCAGTTTGTAGATGTTTGATGTTGAATTTATTTCTTTGTATAGCCGTTTCCATAGCTTTTGTAACACTTTTACCAGTCTTGTCCTTTAGCGGTAAGGCATCAGCCACTTTAGTAAAACAGTCTATAATCACTAAAATGTATTTGAATCCTTTATTCAACTTACCATGTGGTATCATTTCAATGAGATCGGCTTGGAAAAGATCATTCATTCCTTTTATAACTGCACTTCTTCTAGGAAATTTTCTTCTTGCTGGCTTATGAAGTTCATTTACAATTTTATTTTTTAAGTCTTCCATCTTCAGTTGTGTCTTCCACACCGCTTGTAAAGGTACTGATCTCTAGAATGGTTTATCCTCTTTTATATACGGTTAGAATATAGGTCAAGGCCATTTTACGTTGGTGTAAAAAAGAAGGAACATGACATTGGGCTTGTCATGTCCCCTCTTCTTTACGAAAGGAAAAAGGAAGAAGGTAAAGGACGAAGAAAAGGTTTACTGATCAATAGGGATTAGGGAATAGTGGCCGAATGGTAATGTGTTGATGTTGTTTTCAAGAATGTGGCGTTTATCATCCTTATAACTTAATGCCCACTTTGTTTGCTTTACACTATACAATATATGGTTGTAGCTTCTGATGGTGTTGAATGTTGCGGTTGTTTCCACATTTTCAAATAAACATCTCTTATAATGGTCAAACTGTACTTTCTTCTTTAGATATGACGTCTTGATGCCTTTGGCTTTCTTCACAACTTGATGTTCGTCCTTTTCACTGATGTACAGTTGGAATGAGTACAGTTTGGACATTAAAGCGACAATTTCTTCCATTGGTACACCATTTGTTTCGTCTTTAAACTTGCCCAACACCTTTTTATTTCTATCGTAGTCATAGTTGGGATGATCTTTAGGATAATCTGAAAAGTCAAAATCAGTAGTATATACAAAAGTACGTAGATCTTCATACATGTCTTCTGTTCTTATCCAATAAATAAAAGCATCTGTATCCATATATGCTATCCCGATGTTTTCTCTTCCATAAAACTTCACCATCTTGTTGTAATGAAAGTCATACATGTGGGTTTTAGAAATATCCAAGATAGACATTCCCACATATAGAGGACGATCCATTGTTATTGAGATTTTGTTCATGGTAACAGCTACAAGATTCTCGTTAATAATTATACTCGTTCCAAAGTTTGGTTTTTGTACTAATTTTTGCAATTTCGCCGGATTGCTAACTAATTTTACATCTTTATGCTTTCTTTTGTTTTCCAACGTTTTGCCAAATATTGAATTATTCATTAATTTGAAAAAGTCCTTTTGAAAAGCGGATGTTGCTGCAGTCCTTCTTCTTGTGTTGTTGTCTATGTACGGTTTTAACCAACAAGATTGATTAAATTGTATTGCTCTATTGATTCTTGTTATTTTTAATCCCAATTCTATTGCTTGCTGTATTGTCCAATAATGAGCTACATATCTTGACTTGTTGGTTAACGGCATCATTAACTTGGGCCATCTACCAGTTGGAGATATTTCCGTCTTGGCCAATAGTGGTAAATCGTAGTGGTGGTCATGCAGTTGTTCAGGATATTCAAAGTCCACATCCAAAATGTAACCAATGTCTCCATCTTTGGGTATGTCCATTATATTGCCTATCAAATCTGGGTTCGCCCACTTAAAATTACCATATGGAAGAGGATTTGACATAGCCCATCCATATAGGTTATTTGCGTCAAAATAACCTAAGAATGTTGTTGGTTGTGACGCATCGAAGTTTGGGAGATATTTGTTGTTAGCTTTTACATGTCTAGTTACACTTTGTGTCAATCCTCCACGAACACCTGACTCTATCATCAAAACCATATCAATATCTGTAATAAGTTCAAGCCTACACTTTGTTTCTTTCAGCATAGCTTGCCATGCTAGTCCAGGTGATGTATAAGAATGAAGTGGGTCCAATCCATATGCTTCAAAACAGGTATCTCTAAATTCTTCCATTATATCGCAAAGTAAAGTCACATCTAATTTAACATAAAAGTCGGAATATTCTCCCAATGTTGTCATTCCTAGTTCATTCCATACTTTACAAGCGTGTTGATAGTCCTCTTCACTGATGTCCTCTTCATACAACTTACTCTTGAAGGCTTCTCTTGGCGGAAGTGATGTTTCTTCAAATTTTTCCAAACAATCGATGTAATCATAGGGGAAAACACCTTTGCGGAGAACTAAATCCAATTTATCTTTACTTACAATCTTCATTGTTTCTATTAAATTTTCTTTCTTTAAGTTTTCAGTAAGTTTACTCAAGCTAGATGGCATACAACGGTAAGAGTCTAGAAAACGTAACTTCATATTTCCAATTGTTTTACTAAAACTAATAAACTTTTCAGTAGTTTCCGCTATCACATCGATTTTTTCATCATCTCGTCCCAATTCCGGTATGATAAAATGTGCATCATAACCACTAAGATTATGCAAAATTACAGGTATAAAGTTGCGAATTTGATAGTTAATATTACATCTGTTACACGCGGCACCTCTATAATAACCTGTTAGATGGTCATGATCACGTACCTTGTGATTTTCCAAAGTATATTCATTTTTACATAAATAACAATGGGTTGAATTTTCATACTGAATCTCTTCTTCTTCATCCATCGGTATCATTGGTACAATATCACTATACAATTTTTGTACATTTTCTGCTATCGAATATAAGTGGTCAAGGAAAATTTTAGAAGCATTTTCACCGCGATATATGACAGGTTTTGAAGTTAGATCATATTTATTTAAATGATCTTCTGACAGTGTAGATTTAATTAATAAACAAAAACTGTTTGGATCATGCATTTGGTACTTAACACTTTTCTTGGCTTCATCATCATTATTTTCAATAGGAACAAGTGTAGATTCAAAATCCGCATAAACAACAATGGGAATACGGTACTGATGAGATATCTTCTCAAATTTTAGCTCGGCCTTATCTGGTGATGGTAACATTATTTTTGCTTCATAGTTGTTGTTACATAGTTTTTTATGCTCTTGTAACCATTCTTTTCCATTTCTTCTTTCTTGTTGAAAATTGAAACATCGTTTGCAAATTATCTTCTTATGTCTAGTTTTACACAGTTGGTTATTAACAAGAGTTTCAAACTTTGATCCATACATAATGTGAAACATCACCTCTTGTAAGTAATAGCAAGTCCCTATGATCCGGTAGTTCATTCTTTACCACACGCAATGGAAACACTTTATTTGAACTGTCCAGACCGAAAACATTAACAGATGTTCCAGGGTTTTGTTTTTCGAATTTTGGGATGTCCTTTAAAGCCACTGGGTAAGTCAATCCTTGGAAATTATATTTATATCTGTGTGTTTCATATTCTTGACTGGGTCTATCCGCATGGTGAGGTGGTACAAATTTTGCCGTCATTGCATATCTAAAACATTCCATATCTTCATTTTGAACATTTATGCACGATTTGGTGTCTGAAATTTTCTTTGGGAGCGGAATATAACTGCTACCCCTTAATCCGTAGCCGTGTTTATGAACTCTGATATCCATACCCTCAATACTAACCAAACTCCAACCAGATCCTCTTCCTTCATGTTCTTGAAGTTTTGTTAAAATTTCTTCCAAACAATCTTCAACTATTGAATTAATATCTGAACTTGCCATTATGGTCTGGTTTTTTGTCATAAATCCTCTTGGTGACATTTCTCCTTCTACATTAGTAAACATAGCATTTAATAATATGCCAAATTTAATAAAGTTTAGTCTTCTTAATTCTTTTTCCAGTGTTCTACTTACAATTCTTCTTACTTCTTTAAAAAACTGCTCCAATTCCAATTTTTCATTTTGAATTTTGTGATGCATTACTACTCTACCTTCTAAAGCATATACTTTTAAACTCGGTATTTCATTAGATGGTCCTGCTAATGGTTCTTCATGTTCTTCTTGTTGTTCTTCTTGCTGTTCTTCTTGTTGTTCTTCTTGTTGTTCTTCTTGTTGTTCTTCTCCATATAGTTTTAAATCTTCATATTCGGTTTCTGTTACATCTTCATTATTATTATGGAACAACTCTTTGTGTATTTCTAGTAGAATATTATCATGAAAAGTTTCTAAGCAAATTTCACATTGATACATCTTGTTGATGTTTACTCTTTGAAATTTAGCAGCGAAATGAAATGCTTCTCTACTGCTCCCTTTTTATAGCCTCCCAGTTGTAGTGGGGGGACGGTAAGATTTTTAGTGAGATGTTAAAAATAGTAGGTTAAGACTAAAGCTGAAAAGTAATGATTAAAGCCTATATTTTCTTCCAATTGCAAATACTCCACATATGCCTCCGCCCATAGCCATAACAGATCACTGTTACGCCAATATACACCAAAGGTGGGTCTATCATCAACTAAAATTGGAGATGCTATGTTTACTAATCTTTCATTTTCTATCCATGTCATAACTTCAATTACAAACCTTCCTATAATATCCATTGGAGAATTCGGATCCACAAATATTCTTGTTACAACATTTTCACTTAACAAAGGCTCTTCAATTTCTTCAATTTCTTCATTGTTTTCTTCATCGTTTTGTACATCGTTTTCTTCATTGATTTCTTCATCCCCCTCCAATACTTCTTCAACTTTTGTACATTTGTTATAAAATATTGGAGCATCTCGGGGGGACATGTTCACTCTAGCTATTATTGGCAATGAATGTCCCAACGCAAACCACGACACTCTTATATAGGCAAGTCAATGAGTGGGGGTTTCTTTTAATAATAAATGTTTATTAAAAGAAAATAATTTAATTCTGTCTTTACCACAATATTACTCCTAATTAGAGCTTTCCAATGATGTATCGCTTGCCCTATTCCGGCAAACCATTCTCAAGTTATAAGTAAATTTGTTAGCACTTTGCTGCCGGGGGGGGGGGGGGGGGTGTCGTCAAGTTCAAGGTCAAGGTCAAGGTCAAGGCCAAGACGTTGTGACGTCTGACGGGGGGGGCTCGCCAAGTTCAAGGTCAAGGTCAAGGTCAAGACAATACACTTAAGACATTATACTTAAGATGGTACACCTAAGACGTTGTGACGTCGGGGGGGGGGGGGGGGGGCTCGCCAAGTTCAAGGTCAAGGTCAAGGTCAAGACAATACACTTAAGACATTATACTTAAGATGGTACACCTAAGACGTTGTGACGTCGGGGGGGGGGGGGGTTATGCATGAATGGATTGAGGTCAAGGTCAACAAAAAATAATAATGATCCAAGGTGATGGAGGCGGCTGTAACCGTCTCCACCACCCTGTGTTCCTCAAACACTCCCAATCCCAACCCAAAAAGTTACGTCTTGCAAGGGATCCCAATTTTTTTTGCCCGCACGCACTTTGGCGATCCAGTTTGGTGAGCTGTGATACGGGCGGCCAGTCTCGGGCCATTTGGCACTGGGCTTGACCATGTGGTAGTTAGGGACACTGGAACAGCTAGTGCAAGACGCAACTCTAACCTCCCACCCTTAATCTAAACCCACCCAATCATATTTTTGCCTGACCAAAATTAAAAAAAAAAATCGAAAACAATAAAAATATGCGCTACCTACGGCACAACGCGCATGTCCCACCCATATTTAATGAAGTTCAATCGAACTTCTTAAATTTACATTTACATTTTAATTTAATCTACCCAACCTAACAGCTAGCTGTGGAATGTAAAAAATTATTAGTACACAGATAAACAAACACAGACATAGATACACACACACACACACACATACACACAAATACCATAAACCAATACTTAAGATTAAAAACACATTTCTTAAACATAAATAATACCATAAAACACCTTAATGCTAACATCGCAATGCGCAAGTTAAACCTTAAAAAACTAACACATCTTAAGACTGAAACCAAATAACACTTTGCATAAAACCATAGACACACACACACACACAACAAATATTAAATAGTAATAGCCTAACAACAAGAGTAACTCAAATATATATCGGCCGCTTATAGATTTGAGTTGCCCTCTGAGTCGGGTCGGAGCGTCGCGTCCGAAATTCCGAGCCCGACTGTGGCGGCAATAGTCGTCGGGGTAGTTCTCGGCTCCCAGAGTGGTGGGGGGCCGGGAGGGGTTTCAGGGGCGCGGAACTTTCCAGAAATGTCAGTGGAAAATTCCAAACGGATGTGCTTTGTTACATGTGGGTCGCCTAAAACGCAGGTGGAGCCTTGTACCTCTCAATTTGCATTAGATAGCATCAAATTACATCCGCTGACAAGTACATCCGCAGCTTTCCCCATCGCGTGGCAGCATAATTATCGTCGATTGTTATCCACCCTCTTCCGCCGCTTAATTATACTTCCAACAGAAATAGGCCGCCAAAACACGCAACTTGTTTTTAACATACAATAGACTATTGTTTGGAAATGCATTACTTATGCTCATAATCCTTGGCCTGGTCGGTACTTCTTACACGCTACACCCAAGACGTTGTGACGTCGGCGGGGGGGGGGGGCTTCCGGTTTCCGGTCCGGTCGGGGGGGGGGGGAGGTCATGCATGAGTAACCATCCGCATGTATATAAACGACGGGAAGCTCGCGCGCCTCCCATATAGGGAGCTGACACCCCAACGGTAAACAACCAATCCGTGAGTTCATACCACATAGTACTTTAACACACTATTTATTTTAACATTTTTATTATTTTTGCACTATTTCTTAATACTACATCAGTTATTTTATATATCTTAATTTTATTTTCGTCTCAAGTTTCCACTTTTTTTTTTTTTTAATTAAAATATGCTAATTAACATCGTGTGCAGGAAACTCACACTGATTAATTGCAGGTTCCATTCTTACACACCTGTTTCCTCCTTAATATGCAAATTACTCTCTTACTTTAACAACACTTAAACTCTAACCGCTACTTCTCGGTCATATTAATATAATTAGTGCTACACTACGGGATTTACCTGTGCAATAGTGCACGCTATGTTTCCTGCACGTCTGCAGGTAATACACCTTACAATCATATACTTATTGCTACATTACACAAGACATTTCTTGCACACCTGCAGGTAATACACTTACTGACCGTCTACTATTATAATTATTGCTACAGTACGAGAGACATTTCTTGCACACCTGCAGCTTATACACTTTACAACCGTTTAATATTAAAATTATTGCTATACTACAATGGTTACCTGTTCAATCACAGTTGTGGTCCCCCCACTTGATTATCCACAGAGCAATACTTGCAATCCTACAACTGAATAATTAATTAACTTCCGCGATCACCAGTACTTTTTTAAACTACCGTCTCTTCCTCTGACTCTTGTGACCGTAGCCGCAGCCGACTGACAAATAACCGAGCTCTTCCGAACCTCGCTCTTTTATGCGGTTTTCTCGGGGAGGGGGTTGGAGGGGCTTCGCACGTGACTCATCGATCGCATAAAAAGGGGGGTTGCTGCCGCGCGCGCGCCATTTCGGTGGCGGAATCGGTCGGGTGAGGAACTATCCGTAAGTCTCTAGCGCTTTTACAACTAACGCTTGTTACTCTAAAATGTGTTTGCACTTAATATGCTAATTAGTCTCTATATTTATGCACGGGACATTTCCTGCACACCTGCAGGTGATACACCTTACAACGGTCTACTATTATACTTGTTGCTACAATACAAGATTTACCTGTCCAATTGGCAATTGTGATCCCACTTAGTCGTGCACGGGATATTTCTTGCACATTAGCAGGTCATACACTTTACAACCGTCTAATTTTATAGTTATTGCTACAGTACAAGATTTACCTGTACAATTGACAATTGTATTCCTACTTATTCGTGCACGGAACATTACTTGCAATCCTGCACCTGAATAATTAATTAACTTCTGCGGCTATCGATACTTTTCTTCGCCTATATGTTTCCCCCTGCTACAACCTTTCGCGGCGCCGCCCGACAAATAACTGAGCTCTCCGAAGTTCTGTTCTTTTATGTCATCCTCTCAGGGGGAGGGGGGGGGGGCACACAACCCCCATAAAACGGGCATCGGTACCGCGCGCGCGTCATTATAGTGGCGATAGGGCAACAGTAAACAACTATCCGCAAGTCTCTAACACCTAGTCTAACACTTTTTTACTTACGCTTTTTTACTCTAACATATGTTTGCACTTATTATGCTAATTAGTCTCTATATATTCAGACACACTCGCGGGCGCCGGTCATATACTCGCCAATTGTCGGAGAGTACACATCTCCCCTTCGTATATTATCATGGCTTCGCACTCTTTACAACTAAAGCTTTTACGCACAAAACATATTTTACAGAAACAATCTAACTCCAAAGTTTGTAAACCGCGTACTACATTGGCTAAGCTTAAGAAATACTACAGTTTTCACCCGTTGTACTTTGCAAAACCTAGCCTGTGCAACACTGCATACTGTACTGATACTGTTTTGCACGCTGTCTTAACTGACATGCTGCAGTATCAACATTTCAATCTTGTTACACCTATTGACGATGCTATTCAATTATTCTTATTCACTATATTACCGGGTTTATATGATCGTTCTTCCTTGGACACATGTCTCATTCTACTGTATCAACTCGCACTGTAAACACCTAGGAGCTCTCCTATCATGCAACTATTATTTTAATTTAATTTTAAAAATAAACTAAAACCTCCAACCCCGAAGCCGCCCCACCCCATTCCCACCGAGCCCCTGCGGCTCCCACTTTTTTAAAACCCCCTCCGGATGACCTTGACCCACTTCCCAAACCCATCCATCACTCTCACCCCACACTTCCAACCCCACACCTGCCACTTCCAACCGCTGACCTTGACCTGGGCCAGGAGTGGCCAAAAGCCACTACTCCTATTGAGTCACATATGAGTACATACTTCATAAAACTTACTCATTCATCTTCAACAAGAGTGTGATAGTCCAACTTCTAATGAAAGCTTATGTTCCAATTTAAATTCGTTTCATTGTACACTGGCTCTTGATATTTATGCCCAAATATGCAAGCCGATTGGTAATCGAATGAGGTCTGAGCTACATTAAAATGTATTGCACAAGTAACAAAACTTGCATATGGCCATCCAACTTGTATTATCAAATAAATAAAATTATGTTATTAAATCCTCATAACCAGTCTATGAGGCCAATATTTTGCAAGCTGATATCAGAACGATAAATTGGGTTTCCTTATCACACAAACTTCATTACTCAACTACAAGCTCTCCGCTGTTGAACAATCAGTCTGAGTAATTGTCTCGAATTTCTTAATATAAATTTATATATTTATTTTACGACATACTTGCACTACGGTGGTTGTTAATAATCTTTATAGCTCATTTACATGAAATATAATCAATATTTATTCTTGTTTATTCAGATTGAAATAGTTTATTTAAAAAAATAATGAAATACATAAGCATACTTAAATACCTCACAAAAAAATTGGAAACCCCCCCACTAAGACAACGCTTCTGCTTGTGAGGGATAGTCTTCACAGTTGCCCACCCTTAACACTTTCTCCTAACTTAAATATGATACAATAAATAATTGTAAACAACAAAAAAAGAATAATAAAAAAACAAAAGCTTTACTTTTATTTTGAACCCTTTTAGTTACATAAATAATATGGGCCTATATCGTATGTGTGCCAGGCCTTTTTCATAATTACATGCAAGAAGTGCCATGTTTTTTTTTTTTTTTTTTTTTTTTTTTTTTTTTTTTTTTTTTTTTGTAAACGTCTTTAAAATAAATAAACAGCCAAAAATGTATGTATTGATATTTTTTGCAATAATATTTTTTCTTTTCTTCTAAATACTTGTTTTATTAATACATTATAAAAAATATGCATATGAAATTCCAGAAATATATATATTTTTTAATATTGTTCTATGATTATTGTAAAAAGTTCTATTTTGCTTTTATATTTAGGTTCTTATTATTAATCTTATGTTAAATTAGAATACAAACCGTCGCAGCAGACCTGCGTACTCAGCGAATTTCCAAATTAGTAATATTAATTTTGAACAGCTAAATTTGTAAACAAAATTTCTTCACATGCTCTTAAATAGGGAAATAAATGTCTATTCTCCTTAAGATAAATATAGGGAAAGAGTATGTAGGTATGCTGCCATGGAGGACACTAAAAATAGGTTTTTAGCGTAGAAAAAATTTATTTCGACCATATAAAGACATATAGTAAGTTTCATCAATATCTGTCCATAAATAAAAGAGTTTGCCTATTCTCCATATGATTAACATGGGAAAAGATTATGCAGGTTTGCTGCCATGATAAGTACAAAAACCAAGATTTTTTTACCTTAAATGGATGAATCTCAACCAAATGAAGCTAAATACCAAGTTTCATCCAAAAATATTGGTTAATAAGTGAAATATTAACACATCCTTATTCTCCATAAGATTAACATTGGAGCCCTAAAAGACAATGTACTGTCTTTAGACTTTGTAATATCTCGGTAACCAATGGAGATAGAGCAAAGCTTCAAAATACTAAATTGTGTATTTTTTTGAGCTAAATCCAATGGTCAAAATAAAAATTTAAAATATTTAAAATTTACATATGAAAAATGCAAAAAACCCATTTTTGGGGTACAAAACCCCCCAAAACTACCCCTTCCGGTAGGTCGATATGTCTGGTTTTCGAACTCATCCGAATAAACGTAGGATTACACATCTCTACCAAATTTTGTGTCGATTGGACCATTTTTACGAGAGTTATCGTGTCTAGGGACACATACATATATACAGGGTGATTCAAAAAGAATGACCTGATTTCAGAAAAACTATAATTGTTTCAAAAATGTGTGCACACAAACAAATTTTACATCAAAATACTCACAGAAACATCAAATTTATGATGATGTACTACAAATATTCTATGTGCCCTCCATTGGAGGCTCTGGCGACATTTAGACGATAGCCGAACTCATCCGAAACTGTCCACTAGATGTCTTCTGGGACTGTAGCTACTGTATCTGATATCCTGTTTTTAAGCTCCTCGATGTCACGAGCTAAGGAAGGAACATTAACTCGTTCTTTTACGTATCCCCACAGGAAAAAGTCGCACGGTGTTATGTCAGGTGACCTTGGAGGCCAAGAATGCAAAGCCGTGTCTCGCGGTCCTGTGCGCCCTATCCAACGTCCGACTAAAAGTGACCAAAGTTTATGACTGACGCTACACCCACAGTTAGAGCTTATTTAGACATCCAGTGGTGATTTTCTAAAACTCTAGACCTCCCTTGTTGTAGATACTGCATTTTCAGTGGTGGTAATGTGATACTATCAATAATGTCAAAATTTAAAATCAGGTCATTCTTATTGAATCACCCTGTATATATATATATATATATATATATATATATATATATATATATATATATATATATATAATTTTTAATGACTATTATTTTTGGTCTCTGGGCACCTCAAAACGAAAAAGTAACATGGTCCCGGGCTTAGGTCTTACCATGAGACCTACGGTAATAGCTTATTCCCTATGGGAAATTCGCTAAAAATAATAAAAACCATGTAAATTACCGTAACGTTTATATAATGTATATCAACTTACTTCCAATGGTCATGAGTAAAACAAACAATAACATAACAATGAAGAAGATTGTAAAACTGTTGATAACCTACGAAACCAAGCCATTTTTTAAATTTAAGTCTTCTTCAGAAACGATCGTTCTGTCACCAATTATTTATTTTGCTGTTATATGTGCAATATTTATGTAAAAATTTTCTAATTAAAAACTACTTATACAAGGATTATAAGATTTTTCATAAACACAATTATACTGTCAACATATGAATGAAAATTAATGTGTCTTTACAGACGCCCCAACAGATAATCAATCTTCTTAATTTATTAAGGGTTTCGTCTGTTACGTCCTTTTTCCTCTCGACCTTTTTCTATTAACCGATTTTTTAGATTGAGGTGTCACTTAAAAGTTTATGATCCAACGCGTGTGCTAAAGGTGATTAATATGGTCATTTCGTTTCGAGCTTCGGCCCACTAGCTTTAGATTTATTTCTAAAGCGCGCTTTAAAATGTTGACTAACTTTTACTATAATGTTTGAAATGTGAATTATAACTCAACAACTGATTGGATGAATTTTAAGTTTGATTGTAGGCCTATACAAAAATAGAACGTGTGTTACTGCATAATCAAGATAAATATTGTTAAAACATTCACATTTTCTAGTTTATTATGAAAATGTTCTCCTTGATAGTTTATTTTTTAAAGCCACACAATTCCTTAGAATTGTACTGTAGATGAGTTTCTCAAAACAGAAAGAAATATATTACAAAATGCGCAATATGCGCACGAGAACCCTAGTTAGGTGATCGGTACAAATAGCAGTTAGTGTAAGCAATGATAAATATTATTATGAATAAAATGTTAGAGTCTCACTACGAGATGGTTCTTAGATGGTTCTTTCTTCTGTAATGGTTCTCAGATTTTTTATTTTTATAAATTTGATGAAGCATTTGTACAACTAGGACTACCTATGTATAATTTGATTGTATTTATGTACCGATAACTTAATTGACAATGTTCATGCCTGTGTTATACATGTTCTGGACAATAAAACTTGATTGATTGATTGATTGATTGAGATTTTGACACTTCTCGCAACAAACTGGGGATCTCGCTACGAGATCACGGGACTCAGGCTACATCAACGACGAGTACTTATAATTCAAACACTTATAATTCAAACATTAACATTTACATTAACATTAACATTAAATTATAACACTGCGCATTGTTGGCCATACGAGGTTGGCATTCCTGCGTTGACACACGTGACATCTCCAATCGAGTCACGTGAAGTCACATCCTCTCTGTGTGATTCATCTCACCGCCGTAGCTGAGCTGGCATCTTTTTTGGCCTTGACAATCCATCGCAGATTTTGGTGTTTGAATTATAAGTACCAATCTACGAGACCCACGGCATTACAAGGGTTAAAACGAATAATATTTCCCGAGTAATTCTATCACATTTTCTACGTATATTAAAGAGAACAGTTAAAATTTTTTAATTTATGTGTTTGGTTAAAAAAAATAAGCTATTTCAAAAGCATAATAGAGATTGGAGTGGGAAATACGAATAAGGTTTCCTCGTAAATATGTCACACTTTCAACTTTTTTTAAAATCATGCCAGTGCAAGATATTATAAAGTTCAATGTCTGACAAATTTATTATAATCATTTTTAGATTATCTATAATAAATTATCATTTGAATGACTAAACACTAAGAAATTAATCAAATGAAAAATTCAACTTAATCCTTAATAACCAGATATACAAAAAACGATTGACATTTAATCATTGTTCAGAAAATTACTTTGTCAACGTTTTTGTATTTAAGAAAAGTTATATGAAATGTACTGTTGTAGAGAATTTGGGTTTAAAAATTTGAAATGGCAGCCATTTTGAAATTCCACATTTTTAAATAATATTTTTTTCCTGAAAATGAGCATTGTTGGATAAAGAAACATGCCAAATATGAACACAAAACAAATACCCAATATGGAAATAAAAATTATTTTGTTTAAAATCGTAAAATGGGGGCTAGCGACTTAACAAAGCATTTTAGGACTATAAACTTTTTTGTTTATTTTGGTTTGACGAATAACCTAGAAAGTTTTTAAAGGTGAAGCTGGACACCCTGTATAGACTTACTTTGTTTGACACGTGTTACTCTGTATCTTACCATTTCAGAGCGATATTTTTGTAAGTTGAGAGCTCTGACAGTAATAGCAAGTGACTCTGAAAGGGGTTCGCGTAGGACTTCAGTCGATTTCGCGTCACAGCTGATTGCGTTGTGCCGTTTGAACATTTCCCTTTAACTGTTCATGCAGGATACCCATTCGTCTGAATATCTCTGTTCCCAGAAACACGTCTAATCATAAATTTCCTGGAAATCTGGGAGTATATCATCGCTAAATGACAAAATAGTAATAATACAATGCGGTAAATGCAGTAAAATCATACAGTTGTAAATTAAATAGAGTTATTGGATAAGAGAATATAGGTAAATTAGGTATTATTACACTGAAAATGTGTTTAAAGTTCAATGGAAACTTGGAATATTAAATTAGAGTAGTTTGTAATTATGATTATTATAATCAGTGGTAACCATCAGTGGGACTACAACTAGCTGTACTGCCCAGAGACATAAAAACTGCAAATCATGATGAATGTAAGCAGTTAATGATGGAAAGCAGTGAAACATACTTTGAGTTTCAATTAACGAACCTTATACAGGGTGAAACACGTGATATGAGCGGTTTTAATAGAATAAAACTATAAAAAAGTTTAAAATTAATACATAATTATTTACAAAATATCAAAGATCAGAGTATGTTATTTTAATAAAAAAAGCCCCCTTACCTTCGAAATCAGTCAAATAATGTCATAATTTATGGCGGTTTCCATAATTTGTAATCATGGCTTAAGTTTCTTCTCAAAATTACAGACTGACAGAGACTCAGCACAGAGACTGACTTCTCAGAATCGATATAAGCAACTTTTTTTATTACTGCATTCTTTAAATAGTCTTTCCTCGTTTTTTGTTATACAGGGTGGGAAATTATATAATATTTTTAAAAGTATTTAAGTAATTAAACTAAAACTTTGCAAATTGATTTAGAGTGACAAAGTCTATTTTCTAATGTACTTATTGTACTTGGACCACCAAGGGGGGACGGTCCACAATGAGTCAGCATAATCTCTCAAATGTAAGCATAGGTCCATACTTACATGGTTTTATTCCAAAGTTTAATCGCCTGCCATTTTTTACTTGGTAGTCCTTTTGAGGTCAGATTTCTGACATTGTTCTCTTTTTTATATTATTAATTTGATGTACATATTACCCTATGCTTACGTTTAAAATTTACTTCTGACTCTGGAGTAAATATTAAACTTAGTCTTCAAATTAGCAATTAGTCCTCAAATATACGGAATTTATAAGTAGAGTCTCTCGTTGTCTAGGTAAAATAAAAAAATGATTTATGAAATAGTATATTTCGTCACTAGTCCGGAAAGTGGTCGTTATCGGTGCAAGATCGAGTTTCAAGTACGAGGCGAAGCCGAGTACTTGAATTCGATTGAGCACCGATATACCACTTTCGGACGAGTTACGAACAGTACTTTTCATCATACCACCTTTAATAAATTTACAGTTTGGATAAAAATTAATAAATTTTAACCTATATACCCCCTCTTACGTTGTTATTTGTTTATCTTGTATTTTAACTATTTATACAACTAAGCAATCAGCTGTTTGACATTTATATATTGGAGTCAACGAGGTTAAAGTTGCTGTAAGCAGAATAGCAGCGCTAGTTGTGTCAAACATTGGAAGTTTTTTTCCGGCCTAGTCCCGAAAACCACTGTTTCGAGGACTAGTCCCGAAAACTTTGTTTACCAACACGTTTATCCAACCCACCGGGAATCAACTAGTTTCGATCACAGCTGACCGTTCCGAAAACAACGTTTATCGCAATGGTGTGATGAAAATTATTTTTTATTCATCGTATGTTTAATTTAAATGTTTTGGATGGTAAATCAGTAGTAAACTATACGATTGACTATTGAATGAATAGGAACATGGAATAGGAACGCCCGATCGGAAACTGTTTGAGAATGCATTTGTACTCTAGTGCATGTCCGCCGTCCCGCATGTTGTCCTGAATGTGTTGAGCTTTCTTGAATACAAATTAGTTTAAACGTTATCCACGCTTAAACACTCTTAAACTAAAAAAACTTGCACTGAAAGTTATACCTGCGTACTATTTGTTAGGATTTAAGTAAAAACCAATTTCAAATTATTACATTGAAATAAAAAGAACATCTTTCGAGTAACTATTTGTTTAAGTAATGTAAAACATATAAACGAGAAGTTTTGAGGATTTTTTTAATACCTTGGGAGATGTATTCTCAAATATAAATACAAAAATTTAAATTTACGCAAAACGATGTGTTTAATTATGTAATGGTTGATAACATATGAAATACAGTTTTTATCTTGATTAATAGTATATTTCGTCACTAGTCCGGAAAGTGGTCATTATCGGTGCAAGATCGAGTTTCAAGTACGAGGCGAAGCCAAGTAATCGGCCGAGTAAAACGATGAAAATGGTACTTGAATTCGATCGAGCACCGATATACCACTTTCGGACGAGTTACGAACAGTACTTTTCATCATACCACCTTTAATAAATTTACAGTTTGGATAAAAATGAATTAATTTTAACCAACATGCCCCCTCTTACGTTGTTATTTGTTTAACTTGTATTTGAACTATTTACAGATGTTATTAAAAATAATAGTCCCGAAAACCACTGTTTCGCGGTCTAGTCCCGAAAACTTTGTTTACCAACACGTTTATCCAACCCACCAGGAATCAGAATCAACTATTTTCTATCACAGCTGACCTCCGAAAACAACGTTTATCGCAATGGTATGATGAAAATTACTATTTCGTTTATATATCAATGTTAAATCATAACTTGTTAAATATTTATATTAAAAATGTTTAGGCTTCCCAATCACTCTCGTAATAAGAGCTAGCGAGGCTTCATCCTCAGGCAAATAAACAAAACGTCGCGTCTTTACTCACTTGGTGTGCTGGGTGGATATACATTATTTGACAAAGGGGTTTTAAGGTTTGGGTTGACCTTTATTCCTTTATTGACTCATTCATTTTACCTTTAGTCTAGTTTCAACGTTTTGTGTATTTGATTGAAGATGAAACATCTTCAAAAAAGGTGTTATTTTAATCCTTTTAATATAACAGTAACCTACAACAGATATATTAAACTGTTATTGTTGTTATTTGTAGCTTACATACAATTATAAATTAACTCAATCATGTAAGCATACAAAATTCAGTACTTAATTTTAATTTTGTAGATGGTTCTGAACCCTGTATTTACCAGTTGAAAATAACACACTCGGTCGAGAAAATATTGGCGTGTAAATATTTAAACAGTAGAATGTTTATCCAGACGAGTCGTTTAGAACTGCTGCAGCAATGTTTACCGTTATACATAAAGCGAGTGTTTGATTCATATTTTATAAAAAAATTAATTCGGTTCCGGATCAATAGCCTCCAGTGACGAGTTCAATGAAGGGTGACTTCATTGTTGCATTACTCCCCCTTTGAATTTGTATCTCATCATACTTAAAGAATAAACGTATAATTTGTTTCTTTTATATTCTTTTTTCGAAACTCGATCTTGCACCGATAACGACCACTTTCCGGACTAGTCACGAAATATACTATTTTAACTTAAAAAATGGTGGTTAGCACTTTAGGACAAAAATAACATTAATTTAGAATGTATCACTCGAATTCCTGAATAGCCCATTTAGTTTCTGGACGATGATTTCTGAAAGAGATTTTTAATTTTGAGGAATATCACATGCACTATGGAAACGCTAATAAAAAAATAGTCTAATTGAAATAGTCTAATTGACTTACAGAAATAGACAGTTGTTATGTCTGAAATTAAATTTACGTCTGTATGTTCGCCTGAAATTTATTTCAGTCAATTAAAATAGTATTTCTCAAATACTATTTACAACCACTTCTCATATTAAATTTATTAATATGAATTTCATATGAAGTTACAGTATATGAGATTAAACAATACTAATCTCAATAGAATTATTTGTTGTTTGAAACACATATACGTTTACTATTGTTTTATGTGAATTATGTTTCTCTCTTAAATAGTTTCGATAAAGCTGTGAAAAACCCTGTATATAATATTAGGTGATTTTTATAATTTACAAAATTTTTATTAATTTATTAATTAAATAATAATTAAATTTATTAATTTCAAAATTTTTAATAATAAAGTCACCAAGTGATGTAGGTACAGTACATTTGGGACAACTCTTTGCAGCTTATCATTAAATTTATCATTGGTTATTAGAAAATTATATAAAGGAACAGAAAATAAAATATTTGCATTCCTCAATTTTTTTTATTTAGATTTTAACCTAAACAACATAGTACATTAATAAATTTTTGGCAAGCATTGACGTGAATTGAAGGCCT
The DNA here is from genome assembly GCA_030545055.2 of Neoaliturus tenellus. Taxonomy (NCBI): domain Eukaryota; kingdom Metazoa; phylum Arthropoda; class Insecta; order Hemiptera; family Cicadellidae; genus Neoaliturus; species Neoaliturus tenellus. The sequence continues at coordinate 98,448,750 of CM061536.1, read as the reverse complement.
TTTACAGACTGTCACAATTGGAACAAGAGAATGCTTTTAGCAGACTGACCCGACGATCAGGGCGACGACTCAACCATTATTAACCTGGCTTTTGGTCCAAATTGGGATGAGGGTATTAGACTTTTTTTGCAAAGAGATCTAAAAACTTATTATCTTGCAATTCTATTTTGATGATTTTTATTACTGAAATCAATAATTTGTACCTCATTTATTATAAAATTATATTTTATGTAACATTTTTTAGGAAATAAAAAGTAAGCGTCATCATAAAGTATTGTTTGGGCGTATGATGATATGAAAAGATCAAAAAAGTCAGTAGTGTGAATAAAGCACTCCACACAAGTCATAAATATTTCGTAAAAATACGTTTTACATATACGTATATAATTTAATATTGAGGCAATCACTATGTTGTACCATTCGCAAAGCCATATTCAAGAAGACTTTAATTTAAAAATCAAGCGCCAGGATGAAATTATACATCCACACATTTTTTATAAAGCCTACTAATAGTACATAAATGTATAATATAACACAATAAAAACAAAAAAGTAGAAACTACCTCATTTATTTAACTGTAAATAACGATGGGGGGTTCTTGTTTGGCTTAACGTTTAGCTATATCTATAGTCATAAGGTTTTTAAACACTAAATTAAAAACACAATTTATGTCATACAACACTTTATTTATTAAAATTTACATACTGGTATTATATTTCGGTGATCTATGTCACCATCTTTAGACCGATCTTCAGACCATCTTCACTGACTACTGGCTTTTAAATCATTAAGGCCTTCATGGTGTCTCAAAACTATCATCCCAAATTTAACCTTGTTATTATTTAGGTTAAAAGAAACAAAATGTATTATATAATGTAAGGTACTATCTTGCTTAGTTTTTCCTTATGTTTTTTTTTCATTATCTTTGTTATTAGTAAAGTTATATAAAATTTTAATTTTTGATGGTATGGTATGTTAGTCAATAGCATTTTAATTGGAAATTTTAATATTATTTTACTTTTGGTTTAAAGATGGTGGCCATTCAAAATAAACAATATCAAATACCTCCAAACAAGAACATTTTACAAAACTGCAATGTACAACAAAAAACAATTTTTAATTTAATTGTATAAACAACAAGTAGCCTACGTAGTAACCGAGCGTTTGCTCGGTAAACTCAGACAGTAATATTCTCTATAGTACTATCAGTTACAGACAGTGCGATTTCTTATTAAAGACGAGCTCGTTCGCTCCGTTCACTAGCCTTCACGACGAGCTCGTTCGCTTTGCTCACTCGCCTTTCATTTTTAAATGTAGATCTGCGGGTGCTGCACTCTGGTGTTTATTTGTTCAAACATATGTTGAATCTGTAACACGTGGATTCTAATTATTTGATAACAGCTGTTTTCATAATTCTTACAAATGCTTTATTTTTAAATTCAAATGATTTTATACAAGTTGATTAGTTATTTAATACTTTTACATTACTTTTATTTATATAAAAATTCATAATCAACAGTATGAGGTAGTATTTTAAACATAATAAATCATTTTATCATAGGCCTACAGTAGTACCATTTCATAGTTAAGTAACTGGCTGCAATGCAAAACCACATGTTTATACTATACTGGAAAAAGTGGTCTGCACTTTGACAGTTGAGTCAACTGTTTTCAATATTTCTTTGTTTTGATTTCTAACTCGATAAGACCATTTTTAAAACAGCTTGAATTTTAATTGAAGATAATAATGTAATGAAATAAGTTTTTTTCTGACATAGAAACCTATATTTATATTACTTTTGTATACGAACTAAGTAATTTGCAAAGTTTGAAGAGAATAAATAGTTCGAGCAAATTTAAGAGAATTAGTTTTTGAGATCCGTGTTCAATCGTACATACATGCATACATACACTAATACATACAAGCAGATCTACCTTATTCGTATTAGAGTATCAGTATAGGATAATAAGAATAAAAACAAGGACGACAAACAATCGAGTTACTTAAATTTTTCTTAACAGAAACACTCTAAGTTTAAGCCAATTGATGAAAATTAACAAGTTTTGTTATAAAAAATCGTATTAACTTGATTATTTGTAATTCAATGTTTCTTAATCTTGGTGTTGCTGTTTACACAAATAAATTTCTAATTTTTTATTTATTTAAATTTTTTAATTTTAAAATCATTTAGTTTTAAAAATTTAAATGGTCCCCATGTGATATAGTCTTTAAAATTTCAGCAACCATAATGGCAAAATTTATTCGCCATGCCAAGTTTGTACTTTGTATCTTTACCAATAACGGAAATAATGGATTTTAAAAATACATACTTAGATACACAGACGGAAAATTAAACAAGTTTAAACTATTATATTCTGTATTATTGTAAATTGTGTTTTTATTCAACCTAAAGAATAACGTGGTAAAGTTTGGGATATCTTTATGACACCGTGTATTCTATAGATTGATGAAGGGGAACAGTTTTGAATGAGAATAATTATCCGGCAGAACATTCTACACAATACTTCTATAGAATGAATAATGAATAATTGAAGTTGGCAATTTCTGAATTACTAATTTTGCCCTGTAAATTCTGTTCATACCCAAACAAATTCCAGCAGTGTGATTCTGGTATCTTAATAAAAACTGTACAAACATTTATAACTTCAATTTTCTATAACTGTTTAATTTACAGTCCTCTAATATTACTGGTATTAGAGGAAATGTAATTAAACTGAAAATACAATCTTGTGATGGCGAATTCTGAGTCTACAGTATCCTATTGTTATCAACAATACAATGGTGTTGTGTCGACCGTTCCAGCTATCCCCCAAGACGGCATTGCCCTGTCCCATGACACGACTGTATTGTTGTTTAGTCACTCTGTCTAGAATATTTACATTATATGATAACATACTGGTCATTTTACAATTTTACGTTATAAAGTTATGGAATATTCATTATATAACGTTCTATTTCAAATTAAACACAAACATGTTAATAGTGTTTCTCAATGGTATATCACTGTTAAATTATTCGTATTAATGACTCTTAATCGGAAAATAAATATTTGAACAATGCTGTTCTGTTTTTGTTTGTATTTTTATAGGTTTGATAGAGTGAAAAAATATTTAGTGTATAAAAAGGAAAACGAAAAAAAGATACTCGTGTTTAAATAGCGATTGTTATACAGGGTGCGAAAGAGTCTGGAAACGATATGATATCTTTAAAAATAAAAGTGTTTAAGTAAGAAAACAAAAACTTTGCAATTTGGTTTTGAGTGACATTCCACCACAAATTTGAAGACAAGAGGGGTTGAATTAGTGATCCACGAGATATCAGATCTACAGGGTTTTTTGTACCAGCTACATGATTCCAGTGATCTTTGTCTATCAAAGATTGAATAACAGCAATTCTATTTGCGACAAATGTATTATAATATGACGATGGAGAATTAATCCATGATATAACAAAAGTGGAGTCTGTGTAATAATAAACATTTGAGGTATCAATGTTTAGTGCCTTAATGCTGTTCGCACATTAAGTTCTCCCCAGTCAAAGCAATTTGTGAATTGCAATTTTCCCATTCCCAGAAACGTTGGAAGTAGTGGAGAAACGCGGGAGCTGGCTCAGTTCAAGGTCACCTGAGCGATGACGTCATCGAGGTCAATGACCCCACCGATGACGTCATCGATGACGTCATCGATGACGCAATCGATGACGTCATCACCAATTACGTCATTCTGTGACGTCACACCCATGACGTTGCAGAAATGACGTGGCGATGACGTCATCACCCCTTACGTCACCATTATGACGTCATCGATGTCACAAAGGTCAAGGTCACGCTGAAACCTAAAATTTTTAGGCACTTTTGCTGTTTCTCGCACTACGCTCCGAGTTTTAGTCAGGTTTCAATGACCTTGACGACTTGGAGCAAAATTAGACGAGAAACAGCAAAAGTGCCAAGGAAACTCAAAGTTTGCAACGTGACTCTGCCTAAACCGTCATGTGACACCGCTCGAGTGACCTTGAACCGATACAACTCCCGCGTTTCATCATTACTGTAACCGCGATGCGCACCCTACGACAGACACCGAGCGACTGACTGTCCGGCCCCGCGCACTCTAGGTATATGGGAAGTGGTGGGGGAACTGTGATGACCTTGGGAAACTTGAAAATGTCAAGCCGGGTAGCACCGTTTTGGTGCTACCTTAAAGTTACATGTTAAAGTGTGATGACCTTGAGTGAAAACACAGAAATACTACAAGTCGATCCCGTCCCAGAGTTAAAGTGTGGTGACCTTAAGTCAAAAACACAGAAATACTACAAGTCGATCCCGCCCCAGAGTTAAAGTGTGATGACCTTGAGTGAAAACACAGAAATACTACAAGTCGATCCCGTCCCAGAGTTAAAGTGTGGTGACCTTGAGTCAAAACACAGAAATACTACAAGTCGATCCCGTCCCAGAGTTAAAGTGTGATGACCTTGAGTCAAAAACACTGAAATACTATAAGTTGAAACCATCCCAGAGTTAAAGTGTGATGACCTTGAGTCAAAACACAGAAATACTACAAGTTGATGTCGTTCCAGAGTAGAAGTGTGGCGACCGTGAACTACCCCAAATTGTCAGGAATTGGAGTAGCAACAGCGATGTGCACCCTACGACGGACACCAAGCGACTGACTGTCTGGCTCTGCGCACTCTAGGTATATGGAAAGTGGTGGGGGAAATCTCAAGGTCATCCAAATTGGGTTTTAAAAAATAAGAAACTCTAAACCCCATGCTCCTCTTCTTCCCTTTCCACCTCATTTGTAGGATATATGGTTGACAACGGTAAATGTGACAAATACTCCGGTGATTGTTGACCTCCACTGTGATCTGATTCTTGATCGTCTTGCCGCATTATAACTTCAGACCAATCATAATCTAAAGTGACCTTGAGCTTTATTCCCGGGTTGTCGAGGAGAATAGACTTCATCCAATCGCAGATGGTTTCTAAATAATGCACGTCGTCGATTGTCAATTTCCAACTTGTAGTGGGTACATCTTCGGTGGAAGACACGTCATCGCAAGCAGGTGTGTCCGCCATGGTTGTTGGAGGAGGAATGATGCTTGTTGCAGCGAGCAATGCTGGTATAACAGAGTGGTGGGGGAAACTTCAAGGTCATCCAAATGGAGTTTTAAAAAAGGAAACTTTTCTATTTATTTATAACATAACCACTTAAAACTAAAAGAATTGGGATCAACAGTACGTTTAATCATCATATTCGTTATATTCTTCATGTTTCTCAGTTTTCACCTCCGCCTGGATAGTACCTCCACTCCTTAGCTCCTTTTCGGCTTCTTCTAGTTGCTGGGTAATCGCCATCTGACATTGAAGTTCAAAATCATCACGCGGCACAGATCCGCAAATATCCATCTGAGCCAACCAGAGCCGCCTGAGGTTTTTTTCCTTTTCCTGGACAGCTTCGACGGCTGAATGTAATTCTTCTTCTGTAATAGAGGAGTCCCACAATTGTTGATCATCGGTTTTGTTGACAACCTCCTTCTTGGACTCCATAGCGCTATCTGGCCAAAACTCGACTGTGAGACAGCTGGACGGAGTGGGGGAGCAGGACGTTATTTTCCCGGAATTGTGATGTGTCATGTATATTGACAGTCAAGTGGTGGGGGAAGTTTCAAGGTCATTCAAATTGTGTTTTAAAAAATCCTATCTTCTTACTGAGCATATATGTCAGTAACAAGATAGGTGTTTTTTCTCTTTTACATCTTTAATATAATAAAGAAATAAACATATTCTACAATGGTAAGAAGAAGGAAGACAACTACTAGTCAGCTGAAATAATCCAAAGTCTGGCTCGCTTCAGTCTTCATGGACGTCGGTGATGAAGCCGCTGGAGAAGAGTAATGTTCAGACTCTTCTTTTGGGTGTCGGAGATTGCGTATATTGCAAGCGTAGACTTGCACATTTATACGGTAGCCTCGCGCCACCATCAGCTGCAACTCCTTGTACAAGTCGTTCAACTCCTGCTGAGTCTTAATGGTTACCTCCTCGTAACTAGCACAACTTACATTGAGAGACATCTTGATGTTGTACGGTTGACCGTCGGAGTTGAAATGAAGCTAAGGCACAGCGCTTGGGGGTACTATGAAAAAGTGGTGGGGCTGTTTGCGTCGAAGCAGGTTTGACCTTTAGCTTGGTGGTGGGGGTAACTGTGAAAGCAAAGGTCAAAGGTCAAGGTCACCCGCGAAGTTTAAAAAAAAATGCAACATATCAATATGTGACAAACTTCACATATTGATATGTTGCATTTTTCGTCTTTTTGTATTCTTTTTTTTGTCTTTTATGATTTATTTATTTATAAAACATTACAATAACATATGTACAACAGTAAAACTTAAATCTAACACTGCTGCTTGTCGGCGATATAGATGGTCAACTCGGTGGAATTGCTACCCGTGCAACCGTGGGAAACCAGGTAGAGACAGCCGGGTTGGATGGAGCGCAGATCCTCGTTCTGGAGGAGATGGACGAACCGTTTCGGCAGGTAGACTTGGAACTTGGGCTCATCCCCCGGAGTGAATGGTGCCTCGCTAAGACTGCAGCAGATGGCCTCTCCAACTGTAGTCTCCATCTTCTTCATGGCGTGGATAATGTAGTGCTTCTCGTCTTTAAGTTCGGAACACTTCTTGACGGGTAGTATGGTAGATTTGGAGTGAGCATTGAACTGCTCAACCAAAGTTTGCAGGAACTGGTGAGATGTCATGGTCAAGTTATAGATCGTCTTCTTCGTCTTCTTGCTGGGAGATGTTGTCGTCTCGGAATCTCGAGTAATACTCATGCCAGGTCCCGGTCTGCTCCTCACTTATATAACCCCCGTTACCCCCACCACTCCCCATTTCCCCACTTTGAAGGTAAGATGCGAGTTTATAGGCGTTTTTTAAAGCGCAATGTCTATCTTTTTCATGTTCTGGACTTTTAGTACAAATACAAACATTTTCCATCGTATACTTGTAGTTTTTATCCAAATCCACATCATTAACCGGAACATGAGTAAATCCTTCGATCCATCTTTTCTTTTCCAGCCCCTTTGTGTAAATATTGGTAAACTTGTCTGAAAAGTGATGCATAATGTGATACAAGTCCGTATAACTTGTAAAACCATCATACCAATCGATATGATGGAAGTGTTTTGAAATCCATCTGTTGGTAGTAGCGGCTTTACTAGTTAAAGATGAATAAGAACATGGTGGTTTAAATAAAAACGAATAAGGAACACTTGTATTGATGTCGAAAAACACAAGTTCTTTTATGATAAATCTATCATCATTACCCCGAAACGCTTGGAACTCAATTATACCAGGTTTGGACTTTACTTGTTCTTCTTCCTTGTCCATTGCGAAGATCACTCGTCTGCTCATGACGAAGTCCAAAGGTCAACTGATTTCCACACCACGGTAGGTACGACTTTTATACCCGGCCGTACAGTTGTTGGCGCGTTGGTGTATATTTAACGTGGGCACCGTCCCCGGTAGGCCTAACCCCACAAAGTGTTTGATATTGTTTTAAAAATTAACCATTGCTGTGTAGTTAATTGTCATTTAGGTTTCCATCTTTACATTTTCCTTGTTTTCATTTTCATCACTAACACTTGATTCTTCTCCTCCTTCTTCTTCCTCTTTTTCATGTTTTACTGATGTCTTATGTAGTTGAGCGTACTTTTCCAATTGTCTCCACATTTGTACTTCATGAGGAACCCTATTGAATATAGAAGTATCTACAGGTCCGTACAATATAGGTGCGTCCGGTTGTTTGTCCAAAGTGTCTTCCAGATAATCTTTAATAATTGAACTTGAAAACACCAGTTGTCTCAAGTATCTCGTTATTGGTTCAGTTGCACAAGTTAGAATAAAAAACTCTTCTCGATTAAGTTGAATCTTGTTATCATGTCTTGTTGTGTCTCTAAACCGCAACTGATGATCACCACGATGTTTAACAATATCGATTTCCACATTTGAATCCAAAAGGCCTACTCTTGTCTTTCTTCCAAACATGTTACTACTTAAATAGCATTCTAGCAGATGCAAGTGTTTCATAAACGATTCCCAAGCAGTGTCCGTAAACAAAATCATTTTGGGTCCATGAGTTAAAATTACAGTAGGGGAATAATCTGTAGATTTCATAACACCGATTAAAACACTTTTGTCCAAACTGGAAGAGATTGGGTAAAATATTCGCAAGAATACCTCACTTAATATGTTAGGAGAAATATTATCTTCAATATCCCTTTTCCTCTTGTGTGCATTCTTTCTTCTTTTACCTTTTTCCTCAACATTATTATTGGCGTGGAGTTGTCCGCAAGCGTTGTGTTCATCTCCCTCCGGTTTACCTTGAAGATCTAAAAAGTCGGATATCTCCTTCTCAATATCTACTACATTTTCTTGTGTACCACTAGGAGAAGCCATATTGAATAAGATGCTACCCATACAACAACAGGCAACAAACTGATAAGGAGCGAGCTGAACGCTCTGCTTTTATACTCGCGGAATGCATTGGAATGTAGGAAAACCGGTCTTTTACAATACATTTTTAACAATTCCAGTTAAAGGTGTGTATGTTACGATTTTATCATGTAGAATTAAACAGTATGCAGTTGTATTAGCCGATATAGGCGCGTTGAATTCCATTTCTATTTTTATATCTACACTTGATGATTTTACCGATTCATTTTGTTTAGAACAATCGATTACAACTATAGGGTAACCATCTAAGTATTTTTCTGGTGATAGTAAAGGTGCATTCGTTTTACCATAATATGAACTTTGGAATCTTGCATACATATCGTACAATATGCTGTACTTTTTATTAGCGAATGACACATTTAAATTATCGTATGGAAAAAATTGTGAATTTAAATAAACTTTAATATTTTTCAAGTTGCAATGATCAAATTGGCCTGCATGTTTGGTGATGGTGTCTCTTCTGCCTGTTTGTAAACCAAATATAATATACCTGGCTCGTTCCACATAATTAGATGTTTTAACTGTCCAAGTGTGTCGATCCGTAGTTGGCAAGCTGGGATGTTCATGAAATTCCCAACTTCTAAAAGGAATTACAATATCACGATCAGCCTTTAACTTTCTTAATAGTAGCATTCTATGCTCGTCAGCTAATTTTACATGTGGAACTCTCCATACGATTTTGTCTAATGTTAATTTCCATTCTAAAGTTGCATCTGTTGTACCGTCTGGAGCTTTAATAATATCTTTATCGTTTGAAGATCTCAACAAAACTAATTCTTGTTTAACGTTTAATATTATTTTCCTATAATCTTCAGCAAAACCAAGCAACAAACGTAACGGAATATGAAAATCAAAATTTCCATTTGTATCTGGAGTGATTGTGTCTTTTGCAGGTAAAACCCATCCTGCAGGTTGTATTAAATTAATTTCATTAGGTGATATAGATGTTAATCCCTTTAAAGTTGTTGCAATACCTACTTTTTTAGTAGAATCAACTGTTACACCTGATATTTCATATCTAATTTCATCAAACAGGAAAGCCATGGGATTATTTATAAATGGAACTGTTGTACCAGTAGTAGTACCGTCCTTTTTAGTAACTTTTCCTTCAATATACAAGTAACTTTCACATGGTAGTGTGTAAATGTCTTGATTTTGTATGGGAATACGAATTTCATCGTTATTGTTTAATTTTGATGAAGTGTAAGGGTTGTGGGTGTGATATTCTTTTTCCCATAGGGTTTCGTCGAATGTTGGACCCTGAGCTATATCCAGTATATCCATTATCGGTTACTTTTAATCCAATTCTCTCTAAGAAACGAATGTTCTCGCGTGTTAACTCCTCCACAGATGAAGAGCTACTAATGCGGATTCCCGTAGGTTGTTCGCTTTTAAATGTTAAACCCATGGTTTTGTATTAAAGTGTTGATTTTAAATGTAATCTAACCGTAATAGGCTCTTCTCGGAAATCTATCAAGTTACCGTCTTGATCCAATACGTTCAACACGATGTCTGAAATGAAAGTGGTGTTCAAAGGTAGATATACCAGGTTTTGCGGCTTTTCAACAATTTTAAATCCAGGTGGTACACTGGGGTAAAAAGTATGTATTATATGAGTATTTGCTCCATCTCTGTAAGCTCCTTGTATAATGTTACAAGTTATGTCTATACTATTGACTTTTAATATTGTTACAGTTTGTTTACCGGAATGTGTTTTATTTGGTTCTAAAATTGCTCCATCTTTGGGAAATCCTAATAAATCACCAATTGAGTTTGGCTTAGTGAAATCTATATAATATTTTGAAGTAAGCTCAGCTTTCATTGTATTATTATTACCTTTTAGCGATATATTGTCTTTTCCCATTTTATTTTGCAAAAATTCATTAATATGATCAATTTCATAAGAACCTGTGGGTAAACTGCACTCTTCTAAGTCTGTTAACTTACCACTGGCATCTTTTCCTTTATAATAATGCAATAAGTTATTTTTACCTTCCGTAACATTGGGAATAGAGTTGTAAGTTGTAAAATCCAACAGTGCTGCCTCCCAAAATCTTCCTTTTTGCAAGCGTAACGCTGGAAAAAGGATACTTCGTAAAGTGGACGATTTTCCTGTTAATGATACCGTATAGGAAGACATCTCAATAGTGACTGATACTTTTAGCTAGGAATTCCAAACATAAATGGCCGCATATTGAAGTATTATCAGGTTGTTCTCTTTTATAGTTGTAATATATGTTTTTAGCAGATTTAAAGTAATGTTCAAGTTCTTTAGGTGGTGGCAAATTTCCAAAACTATCAAAATAATATACATTACTATTTAGTTTCTTATAACACACCCAATGGGTGCCGGACCCTTCAGTATTATCCAAATTTACGATTCCAGTCTCATTTTTCCATATTTTCTTTGGTAAACTGTCTTTCATAAATACTCCGCGGAAAAATGGTATTTTTAAACAGGAAATATATTTAAATAATTCAACATTAGTCAACGCTTTATGTGGTATAACCAATTGATTTCTTTTATTTAATATGCACGATACGGTCTTAGGTATAGACCAGCCCCGTTTTTTACCATTGACCATATTGTCGGTTTTTTATTATTTTTCCTCGGAGAACGTCTTTTTAGTCTAATATTACCACCATGTTTTCTCTTGGTTGATCCTTTTTTATTCTTACCCCTCCTTTTTCCACCTCCTACCGCTGTTTTAGCCTTCATACCTGCTGTTACCGCTAAAGCTGCTGCTTTTTCCGCAATACTAGCGTCACTAGACTTTACTCGTTGCCAAGCTATATTCGCTAGCTTTTTATCAGCGATTGACCTATTTTTTGAATCGGTAAACGTGGAATATGCGATATCGTGTTCTTTACAAGCCTGATCTAACTTATTTATGCCTGGATCACCTCTTTCCAGTCGTTTTTTTAATTTAGTTCCTGGTCCGCAATACTGATAACCTCCCGGTATGTGAAATTCGTATGGTAAAGCGTCTATTGCTCTGTTTACGATAGATCCTACTGGAATACGATTTAAAGCTTTACTTAACAGAGAAACCGCTGTGGACGTGATACCGCCTCCTTTCCGTATAGTGTCTCGATATGGACTGGTGTAATGAAACGCCATGATTGTCTTTTATATTTGAAAAGCGTAACCCATGTGTTACCTCTATGACAGGTTGCACATAAATGATGTAATATATGGTGTTATTTAGTTAAATATCAAAAGTACCCCAATCTGATGATCTAAACTTTTGTGTGTTATGATTAAAAAAATATTTATAAAGAATTTCTTGTTTAATCCATGTATTTCTCATTTTTTCGTCAATAGGTTTATGTTGTCCTGCTACAATATAATTATGCATATCAAATAATAAATTACCTATTACTTTAACAAGAAAATTAACAGTTACAGCGTTATCGGCATAATCAGGGTCTGCAACATTTGTTAATCGTTTGTTATCACAATTCCACCATTTTTTTCCAGTTGGCTCTAATTGTATTATCTGTTCATAAGTAACAGCATCACCAGGCTTTTCACCAATACCTAAATTTGTCAATAACTTTCCTTTACCATCCCAAACATAATTGTTTTCTTCAAGTAAAGTAAACTTTTTATTTCCTTGTACAAATACATCTCCTTGACGTGTTACTACTTGGTTTTGTTTCACAAAACCGGAGGTTTCTTGTTTTAAAGTTTCCTTCATTTGACCCACCGTTGCACCATCTGATGGTGCAAAACCATCTTTTACATTCGCTAAACAATTACCAAGACAGTCAATAACTCCTACATCACGTGTAATACAATGATCTTTGATGTATTTTAAATTTACAGCATCATTTTCATTTTTTGGATAACCTATATCGTTAATAACAAATTTATAAAAAGAAAACCCATCTTTTGTCTTTTCAGGTATTATAGAATGTAAATAGCGTCTATTTATGCTGTCTTTTTCATCTACAGGGTCTGCTACGTTGGATATACGCCGATTTTCAGCATTATACGTTTTTCCATTAAATTTTAACGTATTCTTTAATTCCGATGATAAATAACCTCTGTTTATTGCATCAGCGTTTTGATTTGGCTTACCAACGTTGGAAATTCTATGATTACCCGCGTTATATGTGTTTTTATCTAATTTCAGTGTTGGTACTATCTCTTTTTTTAATACTTTTAAATTTATTGCATCATTTTCATCTGTGGGATCATTAATGTTTTTTAACCGTTTATTACTAATATCATAATCTCCATCAGGTGTTTGTGGTAATCCAACACCTCTTTTTAAAGTATTAAAGTAATATAATCCATCCGATGAATACCGTCCGAACTTGTCAACACTCATGGTGCAACTGAATAACATTCTAGAGTGTAACCCATTTTTATAATATTAGTCCCGATTTCTAACCCATATCAGTTTTTATACAAATTCTTAGTCTTCATCAGTTACATTTGCATCATTCCCGGGACATTTAAAATATTTTAAATCTGCACTAATTAATGATCTGTCTGCTTCATTTCTAAATACATGATTTTTATGAATAAATTCCTCACCAGACAATTTTCTAAATCCGCTAAATGAATTTGGATCTGCAATTAATATATTTTGATAATCATTTACATCCATTAATTTAAATCTTTTGGTATTATAAATAAACTCTTGATTTGCACTATCATATTGTAATGTTTGTCCTACAGTTGCAGCATCCTTTGGATCTGTTCCTTGTGCCAAATTACCTATTTTCTTATTTTTCGCATTGAAAGTACTACCTTTTGGTTTGTCTAATATTAAAGATTGTTTTACTACAACACAATCGTAATCATCGATACCTGGAAATATGTCAATTATTCTTCTATTTGTACCCAACCAACTTCTATGATAATTGTTTGGATTAGTATGTAAAACTTGTGATAAAATCGGAACATCATGAGCATCTGTAGCTAAATGCGCATTTGATAATTTCATGTCTTTGCAATCCCAAACATTATTTTTTTGTTCAAGTAAAATAAACTTTTCATTTCCTTGTACAAACACATCACCCGACCGTGATACTACTTGATCCTGTTTTACAAATCCAGATGTTTCTTGCTTTAAAGTTTCCTTCATTTGACCCACTGTTGCACCATCTGATGGTGCCGAACCATCTTTAACATTCGCTAAACAATTACCTAGACAATCAATAACTCCTACATCACGTGTAATACAATGATCTTTTATATATTTTAAATTTACAGCATCATTTTCATTTTTCGGATAACCTATATCGTTAATAACAAATTTATAAAAAGAAAAACCATCTTTTGTCTTTTCAGGTATTAATGAATGTAAATAGCGTCTATTTACGCTGTCTTTTGCATCTTTAGGGTCATCTACGTTGGATATACGTTTATTTTCAGCAGTATACGTTTTTCCATTGAATTTTAACGTATTTTTTAATTCTGATGATAAATAACCTTTGTTTATTGCATCAGCGTTTTGATTTGGCTTACCAACATTGACAATTCTATGATTACCTGCGTCATATGTGTTTTTCTGTAGTCTTAATGTTGGTGATATCTTTTCTTTTAATACTTTTAAATTTATTGCATCGTTTTCATCTGTGGGATCTTTTATGTTTTTTAACCTTTTATTAGTTATATCATAATCCCCATCAGGTGTTTGTGGTAAACCAGCTCCTCTTTTTAAATTATTTGCGTAATATAACCCATCCGAGGAGTAACGTCCGAACTTGTCGACACTCATGGTGCAACTGAATAGTAATCTAGGGAGTAACGCATTTTTATGAGATTACCCCACGGTTTCGGAGTTCATCCACTAAAGCCACCCATTCGTTTTCCAATCCAGTATGACCCGCTTCTTTAGCTTCATGTATTAGTTTCATTCTATCCACCAATTTATTGATATTATTGTAATAAATCACATTTGTGTTATATAGTTTCTTCATTAAACCTGTACCTGTAACAGATTTGTTTCTTTTTCTTGGTTCTGGAGCACTTATATCCAAAGTGGATGACACAAACCTTCGTTTTACAGGTTTTCTTGGCATTATCGGCATTGGTTGTCTTCTCGTTGTTGGTATTAACTTGGATACAAATACTCTATATTTTAAAGACCTAGATCTAAAAACTGGCTGGTCAGCTAAATACTTCCTCCTGTATGCATTGGTGTGTTCCAAAATCTGTTTATATGCTTCCATATCTTCTTCTTTAACTAACAATTCTAAAGGCTTTTTTTCAAATAATAATTCAAATAATCCTCTTGTGCCCTTATATCTTTGATTACCAACAATAATATTATCATCTTCATCAATGTTTACCGGGCTATTACCAACCATTAAACCTTCTTCTGTTAATCTTACTCCATAACTATGGTAGTTTTTATTAGGATTTATTCCAGCTAACATTTTTATCATGTATTTCCTTCCTAAAGGTCCTTTGTTATGAATGTTTTCACCCAACAAGCTTATGTTTGACGGACCTTCCCTTGCTTCTTCTTCTTTTTCCTCTTCACTAGCAGTTGATACATCTTCATGTCCTCTTTTAGCTTTTACTTCATATAATTCTCTTATACCACTATAGTCTGGTGATTCTAGCTCTCTTTCAGGTTCTTCACCGGTAAAACCACTATATGTAGAGGATTCCAGGTCTTCATCACTAAAATCTTCTGATTTTATATTTTCTCTTTCAAACTTTGTAATAGGTGCAATTGCATCTCCTTCCAAAACGGGTTTAGCAAATGTTTTGTTTAATTGTTTCAAGGGTTCAGTAATAGGTTTAAAAGTAGATTCAAGAAATTTCTCCCTTTCGCTAATACCTAATTTTAATGCTCTGTTTTTATCCCGAATAGAATCACTAAGTGATTTTATTTCCTTTATTAACTTTTCTTGGTTAACCATGTTTGTAGCAAGACGTGTTGTACAACAATGAATGTTTTACATCATGATCAGTGTATTAGTATAAATTTATCAAATCCTATCCTGTATCGACCATTGTTTAGCGGTTGTTCCTTTATAATTGTTAAAAACCCATACTTTTCAGCCCAAGCCTTTCCACACAACTCTTTAAATCGTTCGAATGGCATATCCGCACTTACATGGTCATAATATATGTGTTTTAGGTTGGTTTCATCCTGTTTAAATACAATTAACATGTTTGCATTGTCTCTAATGAGCTGTTTCGGTATTTTGCTGTAAGTTTGACCAATATAAATGCTATCTATGTTGTTATGTCGACCCATGGCGAAGTAATTCCTTATTGTATTTTGATTTTCACAAGATACATCGTCAAATATGAATACTGAGAATGGTTTAGCCTCTTGCGGTTGCATGACACTCTCGCTCGCGTTAAATTTAAAATATTTAACTTCAGGTACATTATTGAGTATTTGTTCCAATAACTGATATTTCGGTTGTTGTAGTGACTTTGAAAATACATATAAATTATTAAAACGTAAGCCTTTAGGGTTTGTAATCAAATTGAATACTACATTTGTTTTTCCACAATTGGAAGGACCGGTAACCAGACAACGCACCGTGTTTGGTAACAAAACACCGTGTTTCCCAGTATTGAATTGAGAACCATCCACTGTGAGTTCATCTATATTATTAATAGTAAAATTGTCTTTTTGCGGTATTATCTCCATCCTTTGTAATGGTTCAACCCAAAATGATGCTCTATCATTATATTAGATCCTTTTTAGGTATCCAAGAATCTTCCGTCTTATTAAATCCTAACCATCTTACTTTAACCTTATCTTTTTTGCGTTGCAACACCTTTTCTACTAGATATACATCACCTACTGTTGATTTTAACATTTCATGTCCATAAAAACCTCCTTCAAGCAATTGTCCTTTATTATCTTTTAAAATGTAAGTTTCTGGTACTGTAGGTTGCACCTTAAATATGGTAAATACCTCATTTGTCCAGTTCGGAAGATATCTTTTACTGAATACACCTTTGTATTTGCTTATTCGCACTTTATCACCAACATTAAACCTTTTAGGCTTTAGTTTTTCAACTTTTGGTTTAGTATTCATTTTTATACGTTTTAATACAAGTTTTTCATTTTTATTAGTCACTTGGCTTGGTTTCATACCGATAGTTCTATGAAACTTGTTATTGTAATCGCTTATAAGTTTTGGTAACATATCAATCCATACGTGTGATCCTCTGTTGGAAAACATCTTATACATGGCACCTTTTAAAGTTCTGTTAAATCTTTCAATTATTGATGCTTTTACCTCTGAATTGGTTGAGTAATGGTTAATGTTGTGTTTTTTCATTAAATTTGCAAATTCCTTATTAAAATATTCTTTTCCATCATCAGTTTGTAAATGTTTTATAGTATGTTTGTCTCTTTGTATAGCTGTTTCCATTGCTTTTGTAACACTTTTACCGCTTTTATCTTTTAGTGGTAAAGCATCTGCCATTTTTGAAAAACAATTAATAATAGTCAATATGTATTTAAATCCTCTATTTTGTTTACTATAAGGAATCATTTCGATTAAATCCGCTTGATATAAATCATTTATTCCTTTTATCACTGTATTTCTTCGTGGAAACTTTCTTCTTGCAGGTTTATGAAGTTCGTTGACAATTTCTTGCTTCAAGTTCTTCATATTGCAGGTTTGAATGTTTCATGTATCATATGTATAATCACAATGAATGTTGTCTTGAATATTCACATCATTTATATAGGTCAAGGTCATCCAAACTTGTGTAAAAAAATGGGGAACACGGCGTTGGACTTGCCGTGTTCCCCATTTTTTTACGGAAGGAGAAAGGAATAAGGTCGAAGTTGTAGAAGGACGAAGAATAGGTTACTAGTTGATAGGGTTTAGAGAGTAGTGGCCGAAAGGAAGAGTATGGATTTTATCCGGCATAATATGCCTTTTATCATCTTGAGCTGATAGTGCTCTTTTAACTTCAGTGACACTGTAGACCTCATGTTTAAAGCTTCTGATAGTGTTGAACGTTGCAGACATTGTAGAATCTTCAAACAAGCAGGTCTTGTAATGGTCAAATGTCACATGTTTCTTTAAGTATGATGTTTTGACTCCTTTAGCTTTCTTCACTGTCGGTATGTCATTTTCCATATACATCTTGAAGGAATATAATTTGGACATCAGCGCAACTATTTCCTCCAAAGGCATTCCATTTGCTTCATCTTTAAATTTTCCAATTACCTTTTTATTCTTTTCATTATAATTTGGATGGTTCTTTGGATAGTCAGAGAAGTCAAAGTCGTCTTTGTATGGGAAACTCCTTAGATCTTCATACATGTCCAAAGTCTTTATCCAGTAGATGAACGCGTCGGTATCCATGTATGCAACTCCAATGTTGTCTCTTCCGTAGTGTTTAACCATTTTGTTGTAATGGAAATCATACATCAGAGTTTTACTTATATCCAAAATCGACATTCCAATGTATAACGGACGATCCATCACTATTGTTGTTTTCTTCATACTAACGGCGACTAGATCTTCGTTTATAATCATGGATGTTCCAAAATTTGGTTTTTGCACTAATTTTTCCAATTTCCTAGGATCACTTACTAATTTTACAATCTTGTGTTTTCTTTTGTTTTCTAAGGTCTTCCCAAAGATGGCGTTGTTCATCAATTTATAAAAGTCCTTTTCAAATGCTGATGTTGCTGCTGCTCTTCTTGTAGTGTTGGAATCAATATATGGTTTCAACCAACAAGACTGGGTGAATTCAATTGCTCTATGAATTCTTACTAAACGTAGACCCAATTCAAGAGCTTGTTGAACTACCCAGTAGTGAGCCACATACCGATCTTTATTCTCCAAGGTCATCATCAATTTTGGCCATCTTCCTGTTGGTGAAACTTCAGTCTTGGCTAAGAGAGGCAAGTCGTAGTGATGATCATGAAGGTGCTCTGGATATTCAAAATCACAGTCCAAAATATAACCTTTTTGACCATTTTTTGGGATCTGTGAGATGTCGCCGATGGTGGCCGGGTCGATCCATTTGAAGTCAGCGTAAGGAAGCGGATTTGACATTGCCCAACCATAAAGGTTGTTTGCGTCAAAGTAGCCAAGGTAGAGTGATGGTTGTCCCTCGTCGAATCCTGGGATGTACTTGTTGTTAGCTTTGACATGACGTGTTACAGCTTGTGTCAAACCGCCTCGTACACCAGATTCTATCATGAGCACCATATCAATATCTGTTAGAAGTTCCAATCGACAGTTGGTTGACTTTAGCATAGCTTGCCATGCTAATCCTGGAGATGTGTACGAGTGCAGAGGGTCCAGTCCATAGGCGGAGAAGCAGGTGTTTCGAAATTCTTCCATCACATCGCACAGCAGAGTTACGTCCAATTTTATGTAAAAGTCAGAATATTCCCCTAAGGTTTGAATGTTTAGTTGGTTCCAAACATTACAAGCATGATTGTAGTCTTCAACAGTGATTGCACTTTCATTTAACTTGCTATTGAAGGCTTCAATCGGTGGCAGACTGGTTTCTTCAAATTTTTCTGCAGAAGTTATGTAATCATAGGGGAACACTCCTTTACGCATTACTAAGTCCAATTTATCTTCAGGTACAATTTTGCTGGTTTCTTTTAAGTCTTCTCTTCTTAGGTTTTCAGACAATTTGCTCAAACTAGATGACATAAATCTATAAGAGTCTACGAAGCGAAGTTTAATTTTACCTACTGTTTTTGAGAAACTGATGTACTTCTCCAATGTTTCAGCTAATACTTCAATTTTTCCATCATCCCGTCCTAACTCTGGGATAATGAAGTGGGAGTCATAGCCGCTAAGATTGTGTAACACGACAGGGATAAAGTTTGGTAGTTTGTAATTTATATTGCATGAATTACAAGCAGCTCCTCTGTATAACCCTGTCAGGTGATCGTGATCTCTTACTTTTGGATTTTCTTCACTGAAACTCTTTTTGCATAAATAACATCTTGATGCTGAATTGTATTCTTCTTGTTGATTTTGGTTCAAAGGTTCCATGGGTAAAACATTACCGAATAAGCGTTGCACCTTTTCAGCAATATCATACAACTGGTCTACAAAATACTTAGCGGCTTTTTCCCCACGGTAGAGTATTGGAGTGGATGTTAACCCATAGTGTTGTAACTGTTCTTCAGGCAAAGTGGATTTCACCAATAAGCAAAAACTGTTAGGTTGATGCAATTGATATTTGGTTCTTCTAGTCACCTCACCATTCGGAAGCTCCTGTGGTACTAACGTGGATTCGAAATCTGCGTAGACGGCTACTGGAATCCGATATTGGTGAACTGTTTTGTTGAATTGGATGAACGCTCGAGATGGCGGTGGCAGACTAATCTTCACTTCATAGTTGTCATTACAAAGTCTTTGGTGCTCCATCAACCACTCCGATCCTCCACGTCTGAATTCCTTGCATGTAAAACAAAAGCATCTCTTGCATATTGTTATCTTACGATTTTGTTTTGACACTTGTCGTACAACCAAAGATTCAAAGTTTTTAATATAAACATAATGTGAAATCTCACCTTTGGTTATCAATAATAAATCAGTATGGTTACTTTGCTCTACTTTTCCTACTCGTAGTGGATACACATTGTTTGAATCATCTAAACCGAACACGTTAACAGAAACACCTGGATTTTGTTTCTCAAATTTAGTAATTTGATCAAGACTCACAGGATACGACATTCCTCGAAAGTTATAGCGGTGTTGAACAGCTTCGTATGCTATGCTAGGTCTAATAGCATTATGTCCCACGTATTTTGCTAACATTGCATACCGGAAACATTCATTGTCCTCATTTTTCACATTGATACATGATTTAGTATCTCGGATAACCTTTGGTAGAGGGATAAAGCTGCTACCTCTTATACCATATCCATGCTTGTGAATCCTCACATCCATACCTTCAATCGATGATAACGTCCAGCCAGATCCTCTTCCTTCATGTTCTTGGAGTTTCATTAACAGTTCATTCAAACATTCTTCTAAAATTTCGCTGATATCAGAGGTGGTTGTAAGGGTTCGGTTTTTAGCAATGAATGCTCTCGGTGAGTTTTCACCATCGCTATTAGTAAACATAGCCTCCAACACCAATCCAAATTTAATAAAGTTCAATCTTGTCAATTCTTCCGTCAATGTTTTTACAACTAGTTTTTTAGCTTGAGTTAGAAAATTTTCCAATTCTAATTGCAAGTTATTAATTTTGAAATGAGTTACAACTGGTCCTGGCAAGGCTGTGGTGCGCAGTTGTCTTATATCTTCCACTTCTTCTGTATCCTCTTCTTCCATATCCTCTTCTTGGGTACGCAGTTGTTTTACATCTTCCACTTCTTCTGTATCCTCTTCTTCCATATCCACTTCTTGGGTACGCAGTTGTTTTAAATCTTCCACTTTTTCTTTCATTTCCTCTTGAATAAATCCTCCAGCTGTAGATGGTCCAGCTCCGGCAAATTGAATAACACTTGGTCTTCTTCTTTGCATTAACTGTAAATAGCTAGCCCAGTCCTCCTTCTGCTTCTGGGGTTTTTCCAAAAAACGATCAATCGCATCCAAGTCTTCTTCACTTACTACAATCTCTTCTTTTCTGTCCTCTTCACGATGCAATTCTCGGTGTAACTGTAGATAGCTATCACAGTCGTCCATCTGCTTCTGGTAGTTTTCCAATAACCGATCAAACGCATCCAAGTCTTCTTCACTTACAACAATCTCTTCTTTTCTGTTCTCTTTATGATGCAATTCTCGGTGTAAAACAAAGATATCTTCATCTTGGAAAAACTCACCACAAATATCGCAAAGAGCCATTTTTTTTTTTTTTACAGTTTGGCTTTGAGTGTGCACTCGGTGAATGTCCACGCAATAATGAGCAGCGCGCTCAACCGGGTCCCTTTATACCCGAGGTTGAAGGGTGGGGGAAGGTGACGTCATATACATCCAGTTTATCAATCATGTAGTAGATTTGGCTTTTAAACACCCATTTTCAATTTATTCTTCAACAGGTTTGATAAATCAATGATCTTTGGTCTAAATCCACTACTTTGTACAAATTTTTTTGTTTGGGCACTTCTCGTCCGGAGCAAAAAACTCTTTGGTCAAGGTCAAAATTTTTTTCTCAAAAAAAAGTTCGGGGGGGGGGGGGGGGGGTGTCATTACTGTATTTAGGTCAAGGTCACGAAAAAACTTTAAAAAAAATTAAGCCCCACCTGGGGCACTTGGGTTGTCATCGCTGTAGCCTCCAAAGAGACCCAACTATGACAACAAGGCAACATCCAATGTCGTGTTCCCTTCGCCACGCAAGACTTGTAAACATTTACTGCATTGTCTTTTCAATAGCTAACAAAACATTTACTTAATTTTGAGAGAGGTTGAGGACAGCCCTAGTGGCTTACGCCCTCGGTCCGAGTGCAGAGGCCACCGCAAATTGGCCACAGCTGTGGTCTGCATGTCAGCATACAAACGGACCGAGTCCCAAACCCAGCCGCAATATTGCATGCCTGAGAGGACCCATGCTAAAATTGGTTTAAAATTGTTTTACACGGGGGTCTACTCCCGTACCCTACCTTTACTATTTAACTTTATCAATGCAGTAAATTTTTATAAATCTTTGTGGGTCAAGGCCACACGGACATTAAAAAAATTTCGGCCCCCGTACATCCATGGCGAACCACGAATGTTCGGGGGCCTTGGGGACTAAAAACACAAATAGCTAACAAAGATTCATTTACATAATTTTGAGTTTCCAGAAGGGAAACAAGAGGTTGAGGACAGCCCTAGTGGCTTACGCCCTCGGTCCGAGTGCAGAGGCCACCGCAAATTGGCCACAGCTGTGGTCTGCATGTCAGCATACAAACGGACCGAGTCCCAAACCCAGCCGCAATATTGCATGCCTGAGAGGACTCATGCTAACGTTGGTATAAAATGCTTTTACACGGGGGCCTACTCCCGTTCCCTGACTTTACAATTTACTTTGAGCATTGAAAAAGCTCAAGGGGGGATTGCTAAAACAAGCGTATACACTTTAGAAACATATAACACACTTACAACACACAATTGAGCTCAACGTAGTCAATGCTGGAACAAGCATATACACATTAAACACATATAACAAACAAGACACAAAGGATAAAAGACACAGGAGACATAGGGTACAAGTAAAACACTCTCATATAAAACAATTCGCAATACCCAAACGCAAGCGCAATATCTTACAACTAATACAAGTCTTAAAGTTAGAGTAGACTTCGCTAAACACTGAAGGCGCCATTCAATGTTTAGTGATGCCTATGGCGGTCCGTCCCGATCGTTCACGTTCAACGCGCGGGAGCGGACTGCGAGCCGGCTCTGGCCGGACCCCCTTATATCCCCACCGGGGCTGCCACGCCCAGGATATCAGGGGTGGGGGTGGGGGTGGGGGTGGGGGTGGGGGTGGGGGTGGGGGTGGGGGTGGGGGTGGGGGTGGGGGTGGGGGGGGGGGGGGGGGGGGGGGGGGGGGGGGGGGGCACTTCTCGTCCGGAGCAAAAAACTTTTTGGTCAAGGTCAAAAATTTTTCCGAAAAAAAAAGTTCTCGGGGGGTGGGGGAGGGGGTGGGGGTGGGGGTGGGGGTGGGGGGGGGGGGGGGGGGCACTTCTCGTCCGGAGCAAAAAACTTTTTGGTCAAGGTCAAAAATGTTTCCGAAAAAAAAAGTTCTCGGGGGGTGGGGGAGGGGGTGGGGGTGGGGGTGGGGGTGGGGGTGGGGGTGGGGGTGGGGGTGGGGGGGGGGGGTGGGGGGGGGGGGGGCACTTCTCGTCCGGAGCAAAAAACTTTTTGGTCAAGGTCAAAAAATTTTTCCGAAAAAAAAAAGTTCTCGGGGGGTGGGGGAGGGGGTGGAGGTGGGGGTGGGGGTGGGGGTGGGGGTGGGGGTGGGGGTGGGGGTGGGGGTGGGGGTGGGGGGGGGGGGGGGGGCACTTCTCGTCCGGAGCAAAAAACTTTTTGGTCAAGGTCAAAAAATTTTTCCAAAAAAAAGTTCTCGGGGGGTGGGGGAGGGGGTGGGGGTGGGGGTGGGGGTGGGGGTGGGGGTGGGGGTGGGGGTGGGGGGGGGGGGGGGGCACTTCTCGTCCGGAGCAAAAAACTTTTTGGTCAAGGTCAAAAGTTTTTCCGAAAAAAAAAAGTTCTCGGGGGGTGGGGGAGGGGGTGGGGGTGGGGGTGGGGGTGGGGGTGGGGGGGGGGGGGGCACTTCTCGTCCGGAGCAAAAAACTTTTTGGTCAAGGTCAAAAATTTTTTCCGAAAAAAAAAAGTTCTCGGGGGGGGGGGGGGGGGGGGCTCGCTAAACTTTTTGTCGGGGGGGGGGGGGGGGGGGTCAAGTGGGTCAAGGTCACCCACTACACTTCTACTCTAAGTGTTAGCTATACCCCCCTCCACAACCGAGTCCCTAGGCTGCACAACACCGCTCCGCCAGTATGTCTCCAGCTTCCATGCGGTGCACCTCGCTGTTTTCTAACTCTCTATATGTAAGTATTTTTACAAGTCTTAAATATAGGTCACTACACTTTAACTCTGGGACAATATCGACTTGTAGTATTTCAGTGTTTTGACTCAAGGTCATCACACTTTAACTCTAGCACGCCGGTTATCGTACCAGAGGTGCTCACTAACCTAACTTGTAATGTTTAGGGTGGCGTTTTCACACCACGTAGTATCGCCATGAGTGTTCAGTCCAGATTTTAAGTTAGATTAATTTTACTGTGATCTTTTCCAATTCATTTTGCCAAAGGATAAGATTTCTTTTTATATATCGGTATTTCTTTAGAGTTATTGGAGATTTCTTTTAGGTTATTGGAGATTGCAGGGATACAATTAGTTTATTTTACACAACTCTTTATCTTGGAGTTCTTCCACTTTGACTTTACTTCCTCGCCCCTCACAACCTAAGCTGTACAGTAAGGTTTCTTCTAGTGCCAACTCGGGCTGAGAGTACAGTGTGTTGACTGTAGGACAGCTCATGGTGAAGTGATGCGATACTCCAGTGTACAACCTCACCTTCCCCCACCACTGTGACCTTCCCCCACTCCTGCTATTACCCCCTCCACTTTTGCCCTGGCTCATGCGCTACCAACAGTCTCTCAGTATTGTGCGGACTTTTGTGAGGGGAAGCCATGTCGCAAGACACTTTGGGTAAGAAACTTAGCCGTGTTAAGTCTTTATTAGCTGCTCAGTGTCCACCGCTCAAGGTCAAGCGGGTTTCGACTTTAGCTAAATGGCGTAAGCTGTTGCGCGGACACCCTAAGTTTTATACCAAACAGACTAATGTAAGTTTTACTGATGAAGATTTGTTTAGAATATTGGAAGAAATGACTTTTCCTTGCAAAGTTCAGTTAGTTACTCCCATTCCTGACGGTTTAGAGTCTTAGTCTCTCGAGCCAATATACCTAGAGTGCGCGGGGCTGGACAGTCAGTCGCTCGGTGTCTGTCGTAGGGTGCGCATCGCGGTTACAGTAATGATGAAACGCGGGAGTTGTATCGGTTCAAGGTCACTCGAGCGGTGTCACATGACGGTTTAGGCAGAGTCACGTTGCAAACTTTGAGTTTCCTTGGCACTTTTGCTGTTTCTCGTCTAATTTCGCTCCAAGTCGTCAAGGTCATTGAAACCTGACTAAAACTCGGAGCGTAGTGCGAGAAACAGCAAAAGTGCCTAAAAATTTTAGGTTTCAGCGTGACCTTGACCTTTGTGACATCGATGACGTCATAATGGTGACGTAAGGGGTGATGACGTCATCGCCACGTCATTTCTGCAACGTCATGGGTGTGACGTCACAGAATGACGTAATTGGTGATGACGTCATCGATTGCGTCATCGATGACGTCATCGATGACGTCATCGGTGGGGTCATTGACCTCGATGACGTCATCGCTCAGGTGACCTTGAACTGAGCCAGCTCCCGCGTTTCTCCACTACTCATGGTTTATAAAAAATAATCAAACTGTGGTAGATTTACAAGTTCTAAGTTAAAAAATATCATAAATGTTGAGTTGATAAAAGGTTCCTTGAGTTTCAGGTACAGTAACATTGTGATCTAATGCAACGTGACCTAAATCAAGTATAAAACAATGTAACTGAACCTAAATTTAGTCAATTCTATTT